>CAJHNH020000714.1:77500-107203 GCA_905116865.2 Candidula unifasciata | reverse complement strand
CTGAATGAAAGCTCGTTGTGCTTAATGGCTCAACCAGCAAACTTAGGAGCGTGGGGTGGGACGGTAAGGAAGTGGAGGGAGGGGGACACGGGCAACATTCCAATCATATTCATTCTCAACCAACAAAAACAACGGAAATCATTTAAGTGAGAAAAGGGAGCGGCGATGGTTTAGTTGAAACAATTTATAAAAAAAAATAATTACAATTGTGAGCGATGGATGGGGGGAGAGGAGGGGGGGGGGGGAGGGGCAGTATTATATCTATCTGATTTCTGAAACGAAAATGTGAAAAGTGGAAACTAGAACAGAAATAAAACGAATGTCTTTACTGCATAAAAAAAGTACTGAATATTTGTCATGGTTAGTTGGAGAATGGCCAAACTAGGAATAGAATTAGTGTTTTATATTGTGCTGTTGCGTCGGTGTCATGATTAATTCTCCGTGGTGAATGGAAGCCTTAGTCCAAAGACAAGTGCAAGACATGCAACACGATAGACTGCAACACAATGCTTCTAATGGGATGCAATGTTAAACAAATCTGAGATATTTTACCAGATCATGCTTTCTGAAGTGTTCGGTTGCCTTCTTTTCGTCTTGAATTACCAGAAACATCCTGGCAACTGATTTTTTTTTTCACGGTTATTTCTAGTAATTTCCTATGGTCTCTGGGTAGTAAGATCGAACGCCCAAGTGTGTATTGTTGCGCACGTAAAAAAAAAAAAAAAAAACTTTGGCATCCGGATATGGAAAAGAGTAGACTAACAGCGCTGCCCTGACAAAATTTAGAGTGAAAAATGTAACCAAAGTATTTCAGGATCCTCGCCGGTACCACAGAGTTCGTGCGCTGAACGATTCTTCAGACTCAGGCATGAGTTAGAAGTAGAACGGAGCACTTATGGGTTACTACACGTGTGCCATAATGTTGGTCCGTTAAATCAACCTTAAACCATAAACGTATACCACCTTTATTATCAATTCATTCTTGACTTACCTAGGATATCAGTGTACAACTGGGACTAGGAGTAGCCGTTGCTCAGGGGATTGGGGATTTTTTGTTCTCGACTGGCATTGAAGACAAGACTCTTTGAGTTTTGTCAAACCATAAGGTTGCAGCGCTGAGTGGGAAAACAAGTTAGCCAGTACAATCAGTCAGTCAGTCAGTCAGTCCGTTTGCCAGATTTACCTTCTGAAGTCATCGAAGTGGCTAAGTAACCAGTCTGATAGACTCCCTCTGTCATGATCCTTCAGATACCGTCGAAGATCGCTTTGGGAAAGAGAAAAGACGTATTAATTTATAGAATGAATGCCCGGTTTGTTACAAACACTCATTGTCTTAAGCAGTAAATGATTGTTTGAGAATGTACGTTTATTCAACAATGATAGAGAAAGTAAATGAACCAAAACTGTAAATTTTTCATTTTTAAAAATATAATAGGTATAAACGTATCTCAGACTTTGCTAGCATTGCTTTTCCGTTGCCGCGGTAACGTTACAACTGCCTGCCTGGCAACTGTTCATAATTGACAAGGCAGATTTGTTTCTCTACAAAATTCAGCTTCCAGATCAACCCAGCTTAAGACAGGTAGCAGGTAATGTCCGTCGAAGTCAAGGCAGCCTGTATGATAGTGATCAGATCGCTTACCCGGTGCCAGTTGGTCTCAAGAAAATGAAACTGCCAACATATCCCGGAAATACCATTTGCGTAAGAACTGATCTCTCAAATGCTCCATTAGTCTGTATTAATATCATGTTTATCGATCATGTCTATGCTCTTTCTCATATATTTCGTTTCGCATTAACTCATCATGTCTTAATTTCCTCATATCTCCTATTTTTGATTCCATGCTGACCTTGTCTGGCATTTATAACATTCTTATTTTGTTCCTTGATAAAGACTGATATAAATGTTTAGTTGTACTTGTGTGAGTCGCCCATTCTTATTGTTGAGCTTTCCAGTGATAGTTTGTGTTGCGTTTAATCACTTTTGATTTACAGTTGAAAATTTCTGGTTTATTTTGAAGTAAGAGACAACGTAATTACCTGGCTTCTTAGCCTCATGGTTTCAACCTCACATTGTTGACATGCTAAACGAAACTTGGTGGACGTTGTAGCAAATACAGCACCGGATGACTTTACTTCCGCGGATACTTCCTATACCCACTGCTCTCTGGCCGTTACCCAGCACGGTGACTTGTGGGATACATAGTATATAAATCTCGCATCAGTACTCAGGACTTCTTTGTTTTTGAGAACTAATGTCTCTACATAGAGACATCATTATAGCGACAACAGCTACAACAACAATGACAGCAGTAGTATAGTGGTTTTAGTATTGATGATAGTGATGGTAGTAGTGGTGATGGTGGTGGTAGTAGTAGTAGCAGCAGCAGCAGTAGTAGTAGTAACACAAGAACAAACGTTGTAATATAGTTGCTTTAGAAATAATGTGGTAGTAGTAGTAGTAGTAGTAGCAGCAGCAGCAGCAGCAGCAGCAGCAGCAGCAGCAGCAGCAGCAGCAGTTACAAGAAAAAAATGAGTGGTGGTAGTGGTTTTGCTGAAGGATGTAACATGTTCTCACTGACCTGCTCGGTGCTGCTTGTATATTTGACGAAACAAGGACCAGAACAACCAGCGTCACAAGTTGGAGGACGTCAGTTGCTTTCATACTGGGACAGATGAGACGGATTCATAGAGTTATTGTTGTTGTTGTTTTTCTTCTTCTTAGTAATAGTAATAACAGCATCAATAGCAATAGCAGTAGTGGAAATGGTTATAGTAGTATTAATAATAATAAAAGTAGTAGTAGTAGTAGTAGTAGTAGTAGTAGTAGTAGTAGTAGTAGTAGTAGTAGTAGTAGTAGTAGTAGTAGCTGCATCAGCAGCAGCAGCAGCAGCAGTAGTAGTAGTAGTAGTAGTAGTAGTAGTAGTAGTAGTAGTAGTAGTAGTAGTAGTAGTAGTAGTAGTAGTAGTAGTAGTAGTAGTAGTAGTAGTAGTAGCAGCAGCAGTATTAGTACTAGTAGAAGTAATGATAGTAGTAGCAGTGATAGCAGTTGTAAAATTACAAGTAGCAGTATTAGCATGGTGGCTGTAATAGTAGTAGTTGTTGTCGTCAGGGCTTGGGAAGAAAAAAAAGGGGGGGGGGGAGGGGGAGGAGGAGGGGCGGCGGTACTAAACGGAACACATTTAGGCACCATTCATTGTCAGCTCTACTGTAATAGACACAATGTAGCCAGTTCTGGCACCTTGAATACAATTTAGTAAAGGCATTTTGAATACTATTATTGTCTCTACCTTCCTTTTATGAAACAAAGCTTTGATTTTAGTCGTATTTGAAGAGGTAGTGACAGAAGTTGTGCTAATGGTAGTAGCTGTTTTTGTTGCTGTGGTGGTGATTCTTCTACCCTGTTTGCAACTATCCCAACGGTTTTCACTTTTGTTAATTTTCCTATCATCAGCCAGTTTTTTTGTTTAAAATGCGAGGAACTTTTTAGATAATTTCTTCTGTTTCCTCCACCATACAGCTTTCTGTTGCATTTCAAACCATCATTGAAGAATTATGTTTCCTGTCTTTGATTTGCAACATCCTGTGTTTAATCTTGTTAAGTTTTCTTTTTCTTCCTAGCTGTCAAATCACTTATTTGCCTGTGCAAACGTATTTCTTTAATTTAAATTAAATCGATTGCCACACATTGCCGATTTAATTTATTTTCTTTTACGTGTATACATTTTACTCTTACTTGTGCTTTTCTACTGTCGCTATTAGTTTGATGACATTATTGTTTGTAATTCTGACTGTGTCCTTGGGCTCACAGATTTCTTTGCTCATCTATGTCATCCTAGCCCTTGTTGCTTTTAGTACGTCTTTTTTTTTTTTTTTTTATGTTTGTGTTTCTTTCGTTTTTGGTTTTGGTTTTTAAGAATGAAAGTTTTTAATTGTTCTGCAATTTCTTGATTTAATTGTCATAGTATTGTTTTAAGACCCTGTGTCTCTATGCTGTTTGTCTCTTCTCGTTCAATTTTTTTTTTTTAAATGATGGTACGAGATTGTAATTTAAGAAAAAAAAATCAAATATTGTCTTCACAGTTTTCTGAGTATTTTTAAGTATGTGTGTGTGTATTTTGTGTGTGTTATTCTTTAATAAATAAGTGGTAAATTTAAGAATGTTTTCATATCATGGTTTTTGCTGATGTACTGTATTCTTTACATATGTGTTTCTACTAAATTCTTTTCGATTTGCAAGCAGGACAGGGGCAGTAGATGCACTGGAGATAAGGAAAAAATTAACTTTTGCTGGTAATTCTTATATCTTAAGACAGGCGAGAAATAGAATGGACATATCTACAGAACTGTAGAAGGGAGTAATGAGTTAACAGGTTATATCATCAACCTAGATAAGGCAGCTGTATAGTAGTGTTCACTAAATAATAGAATTGTTTGAGACGAGGTTCCGAAGAGCAAAATAATGGTAGTAATATATACATACATACACACACACATATATACATACATACATACATACCTACATACATACATACATACATGCATACATACATACATACATACATACATACATACATACATACATACATACATACATACATACATACATACATACATACATACATACATACATACATACATACATACATACATACATACATACATACATACATACATACATACATACATACATACATACATACATACATACATACATACATACATACATACATACATACATCCATCCATCCATCCATCCATCCATCCATCCATCCATCCATCCATCCATCCATCCATCCATCCATCCATCCATCCATCCATCCATCCATCCATCCATCCATCCATCCATCCATCCATCCCATCCATCCATCCATCCATCCATCCATCCATCCATCCATCCATCCATCCATCCCATCCATCCATACATACATACATGCATACATGCATACATACATACATGCATACATGCATACATGCATACATGGACAATGCATACATGCATACATGCACATACATACATACATCCTAATCTACATACAAAACAAAATGACTAATACAATACATACATAAATACATATCCAATACATACAAGTAACATACCTCAATACCATACAATAACTACTTTACATAAACCTAAATGACATACATCCATAAATACATAAATACAATCCTACTATAGCAAAAACATTACAGACAATACATACTAACATACATGCATACAAGACAAACATACAATAAATAAAATGTCATACCCGACCTAAATACAACAATACATATCACCGACATACATAAAGAACAATACAATACATAACAGACGCAATAACATACAGACAAACAGGTAGTGCATACATAAATGACATAGACATGACAGTACCTACATCAAGACATATCATTACATCCATGCCAAGACCGAACTATACAATACAGAACATACAAGACATAACCGGAAACATAAGTCCACATACCTTCACATACATACCAATACAATCCCATAAATAACATACATAAAACAACATACCATTCCATCAAGAAACCATACAGACATACAATACATACATACACAATATATAACATACCATAACAGACATACATACATACATAACATACATACCTATATACCATACCTACAGACATACATACTAACCTCCAACACCACACCCACACAACACCCCCAACACACACACAAACCCAACCATCCAATACAGACATACATACAACTAAATAACCTACGACATACCGTCCATACATGACATCCATACATACATTAACATCCATCCATAAATACATCCACCTACAGACACAGCATACATTGACCATACATTACAATACATGAAAGAACATCCATCCATACACAAATACCTACCTACATATATACATAAAAACATACATACCTAACATACGCTAACCTCAAATTACCATACACCCTAAACAAACATCCATAACATCACCTGTCCAATTACATACATACAGACATACAGACCAAACATTACATACCATAACTACAAGTACATACACACATTACATAAATACCGACATTACATAAATACATCCATCCATAACCTACAGAACCATACATAGCATAGAAAACATAACATAAACAACTAACATTAAACCATACATACATCAGACCTAAAATCAACTATGCCAGACATACATACACAATGCAGAGTATTTAATACATAAAAACATACCAATACATATCAATACAACCTACATGGAATACATGCAAACATACCTACCTGCTATTTACATGCATATCATCACAGCATACATCATGTACATACATACATACAAACATACACTCCCTACAGAAATACATTACAATACCAATCATACATCCATTACAACATAACAATACATACATACCTAACATCCAATACAACCTACATAACATCCATACAACAAATAACTACATTACATACATACATACATACACTACATAACATACAATACCTTAATTACATAACATCCATAACTTACAAGACATACATCAGACAATACCCCTCCATCCACTACATACATACAATTACATACAATACCTACAATATCATACAGACCTACCTACAACCTACATACAAATACATAATACCTACAACAATACATAACCATTAACATACGACCTCCCCTCCTTACCTCCCTCCATACCCTCTCCCTCCCTCCCCTCCTCCTCCCTCCCCTACCTCCCACTACATCCCATCCCCAACATACCATTTCCCATCCAGTCACCTACCCTACATACATACAAAACATACCTACATCATACATACATACCATACATACATACATACTACAACATCATACATACGTACATACTACATACATACAGACATACATACATACATACATAACTACATCATACAAACCGACATAATCATACATACAGTACATACCTACATACATACTACATACATCCATACATACATACATACACATACATACATACATACATACATACATACCTACATACATACATTCATACATACCTACATACATACATACATACATACGTACATACCTGCCATCATACATACTACATACATAATACATAATCATACATACATACATACTAAATACATCATACATACATACATCATACATACATCCCTCTACATAACTTACATACATACTACATACATACATCCATACATACATACATACCTCATACATACTACAATACATACCTACTTACATACTACTACATACCTACATACATACCATACAATACATACATACACATACATCTACATAATACATACCTTCTACCATACATCCATACATACATACATCCTACATACATACTACATAGATACATACATACAATACTACATTACATCTCATCATACCCATACATACATACATACATCCTACCTACATACATACATACTCCTACATTTACCCATAACATCCATCCATCACCTCAATACATACATACATCCCATACATTACATACATACATACAGTCCTACATACTACCATACATCCTACATACCTACATACTACTACATAAATACTCCCCATACATACATACATACATAATACTAACCTACATACATACATACCTACATACATACATAACAATACGATACTACTACATCATCTACATAATACATACATACATACATACATACTACATACATACATACATACTACATACATCCATACAGACATACATACATACATACAATTACCCCCTCCCTACAACATACTACATACATACATACATACATACTTACATACATACATACATCAATACCTACTACACATACATACAGTAATACCTACATAAATACTACATACTACATACCACTACATTACATGACTACATAACTCCTAATACTACATACATACATACATACATACCACTACATTACCTACCTACATACCATACCCATACATACCTAAATACATACTACAAATACATACAACATACATACATACATACCATAATACAGTACATACATACATCCATACATACATACTACATACTACATACATACATACATACATACATACTACCTACATACATACCATACAGACATACATACAACATACACCATACATACATACATACCATCCATGCATTTGAGCAACCATGCTTTGGACAGCTGGCTGGGCACACGTGTAAAGTGGCTTACTTCGCTCGACAATACTCATATCATTAACAAATCATGGATCTTATGTCTAGGTGTTCGAGGTAATGAGCAGTCTGAAAGATTTGCTGCTGCGGCTCAGCTGGGTGATGAGCTACTTTAAGATAGGGAAGAGTGTCTGGGATCAAATGTACAAAGCAACAGAACAGACCAGCATCTAAAGATTAGTAGACAAATTAAGCAAAAGGAAGTGGAGGGGGCGGTCCAGAAGTTCTGGTAGATATTAAACACTGAGGGAAAAATAGAAGCCAACTTTATCTCACGTTGCAATTAGTACTGTTTGTATGTATATCGACTCTGTTGGCTACAGAGGAAGGTGACGGGCGCTGCATGTGGGGGGGGGGGGGGGTCGGTGGGGGAGTGGTGATAAGGGGGGCGGGTGGGAAGTGGGGGGTGGGGGGGGGGGTGGGGGGGGGGGTTGGGGGGGGGGGGGGGGCGGCGGAAAAGGAGAAGTGAATGTAGCCGAGTGCTGGTATGTCCAATCTTGATTCCTTCCTATCTTCCTTCGTTCATTCGTTGATTTGCTTTTCTCTTCTTTCGTTACTTGTTCCGAAACTTTAGTTACCCCCCCCCCCCCTTCCCTACCCAATACACACACACACAGACGCACACACAACATACACACATACATACACACAAACAACCCGCCTTCCATGTTACAAATCAGAGTCAATTCTATGCAGACATGCCCTTGCTTTTTTTTTTTTTTTTTTTTTTTTTGGCGTTGGAATCCACAATTATTAGACTTATTTTGATTTGTTTCAACAAGTTATCAGTTCTTTACATCACAGTCTGTAAAATATATCCTTTACATTTGCTTTTTTCCCCCTTATAGTAAACACCTGGAGGCGTAGGTAACTGCTTGGTTCAACAGCCTTCTGTTGTGTATGTGTGTGTGTGATTGTGGGTATGCGCGCGCGCATGCGTGCACATGTGTATATATTTTCAATCATTTCCTAAACTTCAATGCCACGAGGCCAAACTGCAACATTTTCTCTCTTGGATTCTAACTGCTGCAACTTTGGTCACGACCTAATCCACTTTCATCCTTCTCACGTCAGGACAAATGAATGTTGATTGTCTCGTCTCTTCTTAAGCAGGTCATCTCCACTTGTGGGAATTTCTGTCCGAAAATTTTTCTTTGGCTTTGAATCTGTCCTTGAGATTGCCTTTATCTTTATATTTCTTTTTCTTCTTCTTGTTCACAGCTTCTGTGAATCCGGTTGTAAGTCGCGGTGTATCGTCTCCAAAAAAATGGACTTTTGGCTTTTAACCTTGACCCCTGAATTTGCGTCGTACATCCGTTTTTACCCTGGCCTTATTTGTTTGCAGTACCGTTCCCAGCCTCTCCACGGAGGCAGATGTACATCCTATTTCCTAGGTTGACTGTGGCCATTGCTTTTAGTGTGGGTCGAGATAAGAGATGTTGGCTATCTTTGTGTGGTGTCCTCTTTTTTTTTAACACGTTGTGGCCCCCGGAATGTCGTCCTTAAGGCAAGTCTCGATGTAGAGTTTTCAGCCCTCAAGGGTGAAGGAAAGGGGCAAGATTCATGGGCATTCCCCGCCATCCAAGGAGGCTTCCATAAATGGCAGAGCCGACACCATATATGCTCCTGGTTCTGGGCTCACCCAAGGAATCGTCACGTCCTGCCCATGACTGCTTAACCTAACAACCGTGTATTGAGCTTTCCGCGCTACAAGGCTGCGCTCTCCAGAGATCAGCGGGGAGCAGCCCGCAGGTCTAGGACGTTTGTGGCCACACAAATAGGTACATTCTTTTTCATCTTACGTTAGACACCTTTAACGTTGTTTCAGCTGTGCCCTTAGCACGACAGAATGGGGAAGCAAAATGCGTCAGGTGTGGCTTCACTTGTTTGGTCCCAACACTCGGGCGAGTTGGACCAGTGGATACGGACATTCGGACTTTTTCCTAATCGGTACGAATTATGATCGTCGGACTCTGAGCTTGCATGTGTGTCGTGAGGTATAACTTTGTCGGACATTATTTCCAAGCCAGCATATGAAAAGTTGCTGCCGTGGTGTACCTCAGCGCGGTGACGACGACACTGAGGATTGAGGATGGACGTAGGTAGGATCTTGCTGCGAGAAGTCGCCCACAAGAGATGTTACTCGTCTTGGCTGCGGGTAAATCTCTCGGTCAGGGTTGAGTCTCAGCAGCACAGTTTTAAATTCCCTCCCGAATTTTAACCAAGAGTTGTCTTTTAATGGTACATTTAGCAAGCAATTCTTGAGTTTTGTTTGACTTTTCACCCATGCGTTTGGGGGCGGGCTGGTGAGAGCCAGAAAGAACACTACACCTCTAGGGGCCGCCAGCTCCGAGATCCCCTGCAAACTCTATTAATGCTCATTGAGACATTATCCGTGGCGCACGACGGGGACGTGCAGCAGGAGTCTTGCATGAGGTTCCGTAAAACCAGAACAGTGAAGGACTGGCGCCCGAGTGGGGTACGGAGTATCTCCTTATACACCTCACATCAGACTTAACTTTGCCTCATGCCTGTGACCGAAATCACCGCGCCAAATCTCTTTATATTTAAAGATCAAAGTGTGTTTGTTTGTTTGTCTGTTTGTGTCATATAGACTCGGTAACTATTGAACCGACTTCGCATAATTTTACAGGATGTATTTTTTTAATGTCAAGATGCTGTCTGTCGAGGTTTGAAATAGGTGGCGGTAGCACGAACTACATAGCTCCAGCGACCGTGGACCTCAGATATCTGCATATAATCAATTACCGACCAGTTGTTGGCAGAAGGTATGAAAATTTTAATAAGGAGGAAAATAAACAGGTTGAAATAAAATGTTGTAGAAATATAAAGGCATTGTTTAAAGAATGTATGCGAATATAACGAGGCACCGACATTGCGCCACACGTAGTGATCACATGACCATGCAGTTTGGAAACAATACAGGTATGGGAATCAGTTGTGTTACAGTTTAGGAAGAAGAACAATCACAGAAGGTACGTGAATTCATTTCACTTTTTCATATTTTAATTTCTGACAGTAGTCTGAAGTGACCTGGGTTATTTCAGTCGTATGGGACATACATATCGCAAATCCTATTGCTAGACTTGAAACCGATTCATATCGTTTACCGGTTTACAGAGACATTTTATTCCGGGCGTGAGGACGACCAAGCTGCAGTTATTCCAATTTCCCATTCCAACCGCTGTTCATGATTTGTCCACACGTTTGCATTTTGCTTCCCAAACGACAAGGGGTTGGCCCATCTTAACCTATAGCACGCAAGAGAAAGGCATTAGTAATTAGAGATTAAAAAGGATTTTTATCACAACGCTCTGGACAGATCCATAGGACTGATTACGCCTGTTCTGTGTTGGTTAATGAAACGTCTTGTCCTCTTAGTGAAATGTCAATTTCTTGCAGCTTCAGGTTGCACCCCATGTCCATCAGTCTAGCCAGGGATACGGAGTCATGTCCTTTGGCGTGCTCCTCGGTACAGTAAGTGCAGCACATGGCATTGATAACATCACTTCTGTCCAGTACTAGGCCAGCCATAACAACTGCAGTGTCTGCACGCTCGTTCCCTTGAACACCCGCATGACCTGACACAAACATGAAGGTCAGGGCAGTTATTCGTGAAGTGCTTAGTGTTTCAATCCGTTCTTGCCTGATAAATCCAGCTTGGATTTTTTAAAGCATATTCATCGAGTCACTAAGAAAGCATACGTGTGTGAACTTTTGAGTACCAAGCCATCAGAGAAACTCTACAACAACTCTACTCTATATTAATGTTTGAAGAGAGATGCATCATTATCCATTCCTCTCCAACATTAATGTCAGTGAGGTGGCAAACATGTTCCATGGCATCCTCAGCGCGACCCAACCAGGATTTGCTTCGTTTGAGTCTACACTTTTATTTTGCTTGAATAATTCCTCATAAAGTGGGTGTCGATTGTCTGATTTCACTTTGAGAAAAGCAACAGCCCTGTATAGCTTGTTTGTGTTTTCTATTGTGGGGAAATCCAAGAGGTATCGCATGGATTTACAGGAGGTTGTCTCTAGTGCATCCAAGAATAATATGCATTGCCTCGTTTTCAATTTTTTCCAGTCTGTTCATCTGTGTGGTGCTGAGTGTCATGATGGCCAAGGCATACTCAATGGTGGAGAGAACTAATGCACGATACATCACAAGTAGCCGTTGCTCAAAATTTGCCGCTCTCATAACTTTTATTGCGGAGAGACCTTTCTTGGCAATACTAGCTTCAGAAACAGACGAGCAACGGGAAGCAAGAATGGAAAACGTTCGAGTACGCACTACTGAAGCTCGTTCGTCTCAGTCAGATGAGCAACGGGAAGGAAGCAAGACTGCAAGCCGATCAAGTACGCACTACTCAAGTCCGTTTATCTGAAACAGTCGAGCAGCGGGAAGCAAGACTGGAAACCGATAAAGTACGCACTACTCAAGTCCGTTTATCTGAAACAGTCGAGCAGCGGGAAGCAAGACTGGAAACCGATCGATTAAGCACTACTCAAGTCCGTTTACCTGAAACAGTCGAGCAGCGGGTAGCAAGACTGGAAACCGATCGATTACGCACTACTCAAGTCCGTTTATCTGAAACAGTCGAGCAACGGGAAGCAAGACTGGAAACCGATCGAGTACGCACTACTCAAGTCCGTTTATCTGAAACAGTCGAGCAACGGGAAGCAAGACTGCAAACCGATCGAGTACGCACTACTCAAGTCCGTTTATCTGAAACAGTCGAGCAACGGGAAGCAAGACTGGAAACCGATCGAGTACGCACTACTCAAGTCCGTTTATCTGAAACAGTCGAGCAACGGGAAGCAAGACTGGAAACCGATCGAGTACGCACTACTCTAGTCCGTTTATCTGAAACAGTCGAGCAACGGGAAGCAAGACTGGAAACCGATCGAGCACGCACTACTCAAGTCCGTTTATCTGAAACAGTCGAGCAACGGGAAGCAAGACTGGAAACCGATCGAGTACGCACTACTCTAACCAGACGGACAATGCACGCTTTATTTAAATAAATATCGGTGCATTCCTTTACATTGTTTATTATGATTACAGTCTTCATCCAGATGTGGTTATTGGAAAACTGTATGAAGTGTGCGTGTATTGCGGTGCCGTCAAGTTTAAGAATGAAACACAGGAATCAGTGACCGGATATCACGGAAAAAATATGACTCTGGAGGACAAGTTCAATTGTCTATATTACAAACACCACCCGAACCATTATCAACATTGGTAGCAGGGGACACAAGCCAATCGTCACCACCCGAACCATTATCAACATTGGTAGCAGGGGACACAAGCCAATCGTCACCACCCGAACCATTATCAACATTGGTAGCAGGTGTCACAAGCCAATCGTCACCACCCGAACCATTATCAACATTGGTAGCAGGGGACACAAGCCAATCGTCACCACCCGAACCATTATCAACATTGGTAGCAGTTGACACAAGCCAATCGTCACCACCCGAACCATTATCAACATTGGTAGCAGGGGACACAAGCCAATCGTCACCACCCGAACCATTATCAACATTGGTAGCAGGGGACACAAGCCAATCGTCACCACCCGAACCATTATCAACATTGGTAGCAGGGGACACAAGCCAATCGTCACACCCGAACCATTATCAACATTGGTAGCAGGGGACACAAGCCAATCGTCACCACCCGAACCATTATCAACATTGGTAGCAGGGGACACAAGCCAATCGTCACCACCCGAACCATTATCAACATTGGTAGCAGGGGACACAAGCCAATCGTCACCACCCGAACCATTATCAACATTGGTAGCAGGTGACACAAGCCAATCGTCACCACCCGAACCATTATCAACATTGGTAGCAGGTGACACAAGCCAATCGTCACCACCCGAACCATTATCAACATTGGTAGCAGGTGACACAAGCCAATCGTCACCACCCGAACCATTATCAACATTGGTAGCAGGGGACACAAGCCAATCGTCACCACCCGAACCATTATCAACATTGGTAGCAGGGGACACAAGCAAATCGTCACCACCCGAACCATTATCAACATTGGTAGCAGGCGTCACAAGCCAATCGTCACCACCCGAACCATTATCAACATTGGTAGCAGGGGACACAAGCCAATCCTCACCACCCGAACCATTATCAACATTGGTAGCAGGGGACACAAGCCAATCGTCACCACCCGAACCATTATCAACATTGGTAGCAGGGGACACAAGCCAATCGTCACCACCCGAACCATTATCAACATTGGTAGCAGGGGACACAAGCCAATCGTCACCACCCGAACCATTATCAACATTGGTAGCAGGGGACACAAGCCAATCGTCACCACCCGAACCATTATCAACATTGGTAGCAGGGGACACAAGCCAATCGTCACCACCCGAACCATTATCAACATTGGTAGCAGGGGACACAAGCCAATCGTCACCACCGGAACCATTATCAACATTGGTAGCAGGCGTCACAAGCTAATCGTCACCACCCGAACCATTATCAACATTGGTAGCAGGGGACACAAGCCAATCCTCACCACCCGAACCATTATCAACATTGGTAGCAGGGGACACAAGCCAATCCTCACCACCCGAACCATTATCAACATTGGTAGCAGGTGACACAAGCCAATCGTCACCACCCGAACCATTATCAACACTGGTAGCAGGTGACACAAGCCAATCGTCACCACCCGAACCATTATCAACATTGGTAGCAGGCGTCACAAGCCAATCGTCACCACCCGAACCATTATCAACATTGGTAGCAGGCGTCACAAGCCAATCGTCACCACCCGAACCATTATCAACATTGGTAGCAGGTGTCACAAGCCAATCGTCACCACCCGAACCATTATCAACATTGGTAGCAGGTGACACAAGCCAATCGTCACCACCCGAACCATTATCAACATTGGTAGCAGATGTCACAAGCCAATCGTCACCACCCGAACCATTATCAACATTGGTAGCAGGTGTCACAAGCCAATCCTCACCACCCGAACCATTATCAACATTGGTAGCAGGTGTCACAAGCCAATCGTCACCACCCGAACCATTATCAACATTGGTAGCAGGTGTCACAAGCCAATCCTCACCACCCGAACCATTATCAACATTGGTAGCAGGTGACACAAGCCAATCGTCACCACCCGAACCATTATCAACATTGGTAGCAGGTGTCACAAGCCAATCCTCACCACCTGAACCATTATCAACATTGGTAGCAGGTGTCACAAGCCAATCGTCACCACCCGAACCATTATCAACATTGGTAGCAGGTGACACAAGCCAATCGTCACCACCCGAACCATTATCAACATTGGTAGCAGTTGTCACAAGCCAATCGTCACCACCCGAACCATTATCAACATTGGTAGCAGGGGACACAAGCCAATCGTCATCACCCGAACCATTATCAACATTGGTAGCAGGCGTCACAAGCCAATCGTCATCACCCGAACCATTATCAACATTGGTAGCAGGTGTCACAAGCCAATCGTCACCACCCGAACCATTATCAACATTGGTAGCAGGCGTCACAAGCCAATCGTCATCACCCGAACCATTATCAACATTGGTAGCAGGTGTCACAAGCCAATCGTCACCACCCGAACCATTATCAACATTGGTAGCAGGTGTTACAAGCCAATCGTCACCACCCGAACCATTATCAACATTGGTAGCAGGCGTCACAAGCCAATCGTCACCACCCGAACCATTATCAACATTGGTAGCAGGTGACACAAGCCAATCCTCACCACCCGAACCATTATCAACATTGGTAGCAGGCGTCACAAGCCAATCGTCACCACCCGAACCATTATCAACATTGGTAGCAGGTGTCACAAGCCAATCGTCACCACCCGAACCATTATCAACATTGGTAGCAGGCGTCACAAGCCAATCGTCACCACCCGAACCATTATCAACATTGGTAGCAGGTGTCACAAGCCAATCGTCACCACCCGAACCATTATCAACATTGGTAGCAGGTGACACAAGCCAATCGTCACCACCCGAACCATTATCAACATTGGTAGCAGGTGTCACAAGCCAATCGTCACCACCCGAACCATTATCAACATTGGTAGCAGGCGTCACAAGCCAATCGTCACCACCCGAACCATTATCAACATTGGTAGCAGGTGTCACAAGCCAATCGTCACCACCCGAACCATTATCAACATTGGTAGCAGGTGACACAAGCCAATCGTCACCACCCGAACCATTATCAACATTGGTAGCAGGTGACACAAGCCAATCGTCACCACCCGAACCATTATCAACATTGGTAGCAGGTGACACAAGCCAATCGTCACCACCCGAACCATTATCAACATTGGTAGCAGGTGTCACAAGCCAATCGTCACCACCCGAACCATTATCAACATTGGTAGCAGGTGACACAAGCCAATCGTCACCACCCGAACCATTATCAACATTGGTAGCAGGTGACACAAGCCAATCGTCACCACCCGAACCATTATCAACATTGGTAGCAGGTGACACAAGCCAATCGTCACCACCCGAACCATTATCAACATTGGTAGCAGGTGTCACAAGCCAATCGTCACCACCCGAACCATTATCAACATTGGTAGCAGGTGTCACAAGCCAATCGTCACCACCCGAACCATTATCAACATTGGTAGCAGGTGTCACAAGCCAATCGTCACCACCCGAACCATTATCAACATTGGTAGCAGGTGTCACAAGCCAATCGTCACCACCCGAACCATTATCAACATTGGTAGCAGGTGACACAAGCCAATCGTCACCACCTGAACCATTATCAACATTGGTAGCAGGTGTCACAAGCCAATCGTCACCACCTGAACCATTATCAACATTGGTAGCAGGTGACACAAGCCAATCGTCACCACCCGAACCATTATCAACATTGGTAGCAGGTGTCACAAGCCAATCGTCACCACCTGAACCATTATCAACATTGGTAGCAGGTGTCACAAGCCAATCGTCACCACCCGAACCATTATCAACATTGGTAGCAGGTGTCACAAGCCAATCGTCACCACCCGAACCATTATCAACATTGGTAGCAGGTGTCACAAGCCAATCGTCACCACCCGAACCATTATCAACATTGGTAGCAGGTGTCACAAGCCAATCGTCACCACCCGAACCATTATCAACATTGGTAGCAGGTGTCACAAGCCAATCGTCACCACCCGAACCATTATCAACATTGGTAGCAGGTGTCACAAGCCAATCGTCACCACCCGAACCATTATCAACATTGGTAGCAGGTGACACAAGCCAATCGTCACCACCTGAACCATTATCAACATTGGTAGCAGGTGTCACAAGCCAATCGTCACCACCTGAACCATTATCAACATTGGTAGCAGGTGACACAAGCCAATCGTCACCACCCGAACCATTATCAACATTGGTAGCAGGTGTCACAAGCCAATCGTCACCACCTGAACCATTATCAACATTGGTAGCAGGTGTCACAAGCCAATCGTCACCACCCGAACCATTATCAACTTTGGTAGCAGGTGTCACAAGCCAATCGTCACCACCCGAACCATTATCAACATTGGTAGCAGGTGTCACAAGCCAATCCTCACCACCCGAACCATTATCAACATTGGTAGCAGGTGACACAAGCCAATCGTCACCACCCGAACCATTATCAACATTGGTAGCAGGTGTCACAAGCCAATCCTCACCACCCGAACCATTATCAACACTGGTAGCAGGTGACACAAGCCAATCGTCACCACCCGAACCATTATCAACATTGGTAGCAGGTGACACAAGCCAATCGTCACCACCCGAACCATTATCAACACTGGTAGCAGGTGACACAAGCCAATCGTCACCACCCGAACCATTATCAACATTGGTAGCAGGTGACACAAGCCAATCGTCATCACCCGAACCATTATCAACACTGGTAGCAGGTGACACAAGCCAATCGATCCTTTAGATTCAATTTATGTTGAAGGCGTAGCAATGTGCACAGGGTACAGCTAGTGTTTATATAAGATCACATCCCCAAACCTTAGACACAGCACAGGTGAAGACCATTTACACGCCAGTTTTCCGTCAGTCATATGATGCTTGACTTATTATTTTATGGACCAATCAGACTTTCCATGGTTGATGTAGTCAAAATCACACTGACCGCGTTTACTTCCCATGACTTTACCTGTCACCCATTTTGTGCCGACCTTTCACATGTTTCTCTAATTGAGTAACTGTCAAGGATTTACTGTTGTGCACCGGATGAGTTGTATGCAGCTATTTAAGACTCTCTTTTATGCCCAACTGACAAAGATAGATTGCCAAGTAAATGCCTCACTCTGACAAATGCTACTTTTGCTGAAACTTGTCTAAGCTTGCTGATGTCTGCAGAGTAACACAGCCCGACATTTTGTAATTGTAAGGGACTCACAGGACATGCATCCGGATAGTGAAACTTGTGTCCCATTGCGCAGACAGGTGAAAGGTCATCCCAAAATGAGTGACATGTAGTCTGCTTCTCTTGATAAGACTCGAGCTGGAATACGTGGATTTGTTGGCCCAGAACACGGGGGGAGGGGGTGTGGGGGTACTTAGTTAAGAGGGGGGCTGATTATCTACCACCACACCTCTTGGTGGCAAGCTACTTTATTATTAAGCGCACTGGGTAAAAGCTCACTCAGATCAAACAGACAATACAAACGATCACTAAAACCATTGGGCGAAGCTGCTGAAAGAGGAGCTTCGAGCTGACGGTGGATTCAACGGAATGTCGTGGGAGATGGGCCTCGGTAGGCTGGTCAGGGTCTCTAGTGGAAAAGAACGTCTTATCCCTTAAAAGCCAAAGTGTCCGAAATGTCTGCCGGGTTCCCTCTGTCAACTGCAAAGTCTAACATGTGTCAGATGAACCAACTGTAAACTTGTCACTTGGTCGTTGAGTTAGCCGACTGATCTAATGGGCTACCGCAGCGATAATAAATATATCTAACTTCAAATCTCACAGTACCCGTTGCATAGTCAACATTTCGTCTTTTCCCTGCTCGAGAATATCCGGTAACGGGCACCAGGAAAAGATCGAGACCTGGGAGTCATGACCCAGGTCGATCCACCCTCTAAAGTTGTCTAGGAGGTAATGGGCCAAAACTATTGTTGACGAGGGATCTTCTACTGATGATCGGTAGATTCCTGCTGTACATGCTCCCCTGTGCAGTTCTTCCTATTATAGGTGCGTATGCTTGCACAGAATGTAAATATGCTGAATTATTCCTACTGAGAATATTCCAGTCCTTATCTTCAATCGCGTGCAGACAGAAAGTCAGACAAACAGACAGAAGGACGGACGAACGGACCTATGGACAGACAGACAGACAGACAGACAGACGGACAGATGGACGGACGGACGGACGGACAGACAGACAGACAGACAGACAGACAGACAGACAGGCAGGCAGACAGATAGATAGATAGATAGATAGATAGATAGATAGATAGATAGATAGATAGATAGATAGATAGATAGATAGATAGATAGATAGATAGATAGATAGATAGATAGATAGATAGATAGATAGATAGATAGATAGATGGATGGATGGATGGATGGATGGATGGATGGATGGATGGATGGATGGATGGATGGATGGATGGATGGATGGATGGATGGATGGATGGATGGATGGATAGATAGATAGATAGATAGATAGATAGATAGATAGATAGATAGATAGATAGATAGATAGATAGATAGATAGATAGATAGATAGATAGATAGATAGATAGATAGATAGATAGATAGATAGATAGATAGATAGATAGATAGATAGATAGATAGATAGATAGATAGATAGATAGATAGATAGATAGATAGATAGATAGATAGATAGATAGATAGATAGATAGATAGATAGATAGATAGATAGATAGAGCGATGTCAACCTCCCAGCAGGAGCACCATCTCGAAGTGAACGACATGAGGATTGATTCTTTTCTGGGAAAGTAGACCTAAGGGGTCTAAACCTCGTTTAAGTGCGTAATAGCCTTTTTCCAAAAATTGTGAAATTTAAAAAGAATGAATTATATCAGCAAATACTTACATTGTTAGAATGAACAAATAATTTAGGGCTGGATAGGGCCAAGAATTGTTGTGTGTGCGTGTGTGTGTATGGTTTGGTTGGCTATAATGGAGCTGAGCTTCCAGGATGTATTGCCCCTGCTACCAAGTACATTGAACTCAATCACTCCCTCAAACACAACGTTTAAAATTACATGACGTGTCACAACCTGCAGTGAGAATCAGAAGTGGTAAGGTCATGAAAGAACGGCTAGAAGAATGTTACTTCTCAAGCGTGACCATACTGAATCAGTGACCGGAAATCACGGAAAAATATGACAAATAAGGAAGTCAAAAAAAATGTACTAGTTTTATTCAGCATTTTTCTTAGGATGGTTTAGGACTTGGGATTCAGGGGAGGGGGCGGGGCCGCTGGAAGGGGCGTAGGTTTTGAGGCGGAGGGCGTGATTAATCTAAATAGTTTCGGGGGCATGACTAGCTGAGTCAGATAACTACTACTACCACCACCACAACTACTACTACTACTACTACTACTACTACTACTACTACTACTACTACTACTACTACTACTACTACTACTACTACTACTACTGCTGCTGCTGCTGCTGCTACTACTACTACTACTACTACTACTACTACTACTACTACTACTACTACTACTACTACTACTACTACTACTACTACTACTACTACTTCTACTACTACTACTACTACTACTACTAGAACTACTACTACAACTACTACTACTAATACTACTACTACAACTACTACTACTACCACTACTACTACTACTACTACTACTACTACTACTACTACTACTACTACTACTACTACTACTACTACTACTACTACTATTACTACTACTACTACTACTGCAACTACTTCTACTACTACTATTACTACAACTACAACTACAACAACTACTACTACTACAACTACAACAACTACTACTACTACAACTACTACAACTACTACTACAACTACTACTACTACTACTACTAGGAGCTGCACACCTACCATTAAAGCGGTTTGAATGCTTAATTAAGAAAAGAGGAAAATCATTGCACATTTACTGTTCGGTTGTCTTTATCTGTTCGGTTGTCTTTATGAATGAAACTGTTTGAACGCATTTTTCAATATTTTGTTTGTCTATATGGGAAGTTTTCGAAAATATGCCTGACCTCAAGATCAAAGTGTGCAGAGCAGGCTATGTGAAACAATGAGGGACCTGCTACTGACATGCGAGTTCATAGAGGCAACGCGCCTGCTGATCTGATATGAGCATACAAAACCGAATGCAAAAAAGAAGCAGACATGAGAAGTTTCATTAGTTTTACCCTCAAATCACTTGACCTGGAAAGTTTGCTTGTGTCTCTGTTTTATGTAGGCTTAAGTTGAGTATGCTTGCAGCCTTGTCATTGTCTTCTGAATACACCTGTATGCGGGAAATCATCTCGGCTTTCGTCACAGTATTTATGTTTTGAAGTGCTGTCCTCGATGATCTTGAGCAGATTTGGAAAAATTCTGGAATATTGCCGAAGTACCCCTGGTTACCGCGGCCCCCAGTTTGAGAACCGCTGGGCTAGAAAACTGTGATGTAGAGTGCAATTTCAGGAAAACAAAGCCAAGGCGAGCTCTGCGAATGTGGATGCAAGAAAGTTAAGATGCGGTGACTGTGAAAACATACATGGCTAGAGGAATTGGCTGACAAAAGAGAGACTTTTAAGAGTGCCGTGAAGAGAGAGAAAGAGAGAGAAAGAGACTGAGAGGCGGCAGGAGAGAGAAAGAGATAGAGAAATAAAGAAAGAGATAGACAGAGAGAGAGAGAAAGAGGCAGAGAGAGAAAGAGAAAGAGAGAGAGATAGAAAAAGAAAGAGAGAGATAGAAGGAGAGAGAGAAAGAGAGAGAAAGAAAGAGAGAGAAATAGAAAGAGAGAGATAGAAAGAGACAGAAAAATAGAGAGAGAGAGAGAGAGAGAGAGAGAGAGAGAGAGAGAGAGAGTTAGAAAGAGAGAGAGAGAAAGAGAAAGAGAGAGTGAGGGAAAGAGAGAGAGAGAGAAGTTCTGTAGAGGCCTTGCTGTATTTTATTGTATATTATATTATGTGCTAAATGACAACTAAAGATGAGAATATACTTGAAAGATAGTTGCTGAAACCTGGGGCTCAGTCTCCTTCAGGGTCTACCCATCCGCTGAAAAAAATGAAATGTGTTGCTGAACCCTACTTCCTGTTTTCTCCCCACGCCCATTTTCCGCCTGGCCCACAAACTCGTTCTTTAAAAACAAATCATTTGTTTGTGCATTTCATAGTAGTTTATATATATATATATATATGTGTGTGTGTGTATGTGTGTGTGTCTATTGTGTGTGTGTCTATGTGTGTGTGTGTTGTTTTGAGCAAGCGGGAAGCGAAAAGGGCAATAAACAAGAAATGAGACTGAAAAGAAATGCGGTTAGGACAATAAGTAGTTACCCCGCTGAACGGCAAAGCCAGAGAAGTAAATAAACTAGTTCTCATCGCGACGAAAACAACCCTAATATTAAAATCATCTAAAAGAAAAACAAATACATGTAAATAAATCTTTGGCAGCAACAGGTCCAGACCTGGATGGACAAACGCGCTTTGAAATGTCAAAGTCGACTCCCAGTCCGGCAACTGCGTTAGCGCAGTCGATAGGAGGTTCGCTTTCAAATCCAGCTGCGACTCGCTGCAGCTATGGTCAGTTTTTGAAACCGGGCGGTTCCCGGGGTGCACCCAGCCCCAAGGAAATGGGTACCAGGGTGACACTCAGGGGTAAATGGAGGAACGTCGCTGTAGCTACAGAGTTACGTGCAGACTGCGACACATTGGGACATGTTCTTATCGGCTGTCCCTACTGGTGGCAGAACACCTATGGATTATAACTGTGTGCAATGGCGCTGGTTCACATCTCCTGACTTTACCTTTTTACAACCGCTACAACAGATTTGTGGAGTTCTACACCGGCTACAACAGATTTGTAGAGTTTTACACCGGCTACAACAGATTTGTGGAGTTCTACACCGACTACAACAGATTTGTAGAGTTTTACACCGGCTACAACAGATTTGTAGAGTTTTACACCGGCTACAACAGATTTGTAGAGTTTTACACCGGCTACAACAGATTTGTCGAATACCACGCCGGCTACAATCGATGGTGTCTGCTGCTAAAGCAGCCAGTATGCCGGACAGGGTTGTGTGTTAAAGCTGTCACTGGATAATATTGCATCGGAATTTAGCGGTGGATGTGAAAACGGCTTAGCAGTCTATATATTCGTCTCGTCTCTCCCTTAAGTGTTAGGCATCGGCCAAATACCCTGGTCACTCCTTGCAGACTTTGATGATCTATTTTACCGCATCAATGCTCACTCGTTCAGAAAGGAGCTTGTCATACATTAGTTGACCAACAAGTGGTACAGAACCAGTCAGTATACATGACTGTTGTTTCCCCACTACACTTGGAGAATATCTAAAGGACGTGATCTCTGAAGCGTGATCTACACGAAACCTCTGAAGCGATGCTTGCCACTCTGCATGGAGCATGCTTGTTTCCACCTATCTCAACATGTTTTGTGCTTCGGATACGATTACGACGTATGTGCACAGCTGATTCTCAAGCCACACATTAGATGTATATAGTATCACATGTTCATGCTTTATCACACCAACCGACGTCCATTCGCTTTGGCTAAGAACCCCCATGAACTTCGTTTGCCTCTCAACACAGAGCCATGAGTACAAAAAATCAAATCCCTTGGGAAGCATTGTCATGAATCATTTGCGGAGATTCTGCAGCTCCTGCTGGCCAGTTCCTCTGTGTATGACCCAGTGTGATTAAAACCCTATACACGACTGACTGCTGCCCAAACACTTTGAACAGATAGAATACATCAGAGCCAGCGCAACATTCAACCTCAATAAAATATGTGGTCATTAACACAGGTTACCAAATTCAGATAAACTATGAGCTTAAACCTCGATCAAATACTTCATATTCTCTTTGTATAAGGCCGACGCAGAGAGGTCAAGGGCCTAATAGAATTATCCGTTGTATCAGCTCAAGACAAGAGCTAAATACTTGTGATAAGCCCCTGTATAAAAGCCCATATTGCCAATGAATACATCCGATCAACGAACCGCTGATGGTTCCACAGAACGAGGAAAATATTATGTCAACACGGGATATTCAAAAAACCATCGATCTGAAAGATCCGGGCATCGTTCTGACAGCTGCTGGCCACAGTGAATACTGAAATGGCCATTAATCTCTGAAAAACCAGCCTTGTACAATTATACACGCCCATTGCTGTTTAGTGGCCACAGAACAATATAGGAATAGTCGGGATAAACCGATGAGGAAATGGTCACGTTAGGAAATACAAATGAGGCTTTGTTTAGGCGCTCTCGTGGTAATTCTCTTCTCTTGTTTTGGGGGTAATGAGCAGCTAGCCTTTCGTGTGACAGTTGAGTGCCTCTCTCTCTCTCTCTCTCTCTCTCTCTCTCTCTCTCTCTCTCTCTCTCTCTCTCCTGCTCTCTCTCTCTCTCTTGCTCTCTGTATTTGTTGTGTGTGTGTATGTGTGTGTGTGTGTTTATATGTTTATACGTTGTGTACGGGTGAGACTTTCAGTTTATAGCCAACTCTATATGTGTGTATGTGTTTTTTTTTTTTTAATGTTAGTGTACGATTTTTTTTATGTGTGGGGGCTCCAGTTCAACATTGTTCTTTACGATTAGTGAATAATGCTTTGTTTCTAGACTCCTTATTAACATTTTCTACTATATGTTTTTTTCCCTTTCATCTGATTATTTGCCCTCCTCACACTGTTTGTCCAATATCTGATTCTTTCTGCCTCCCCCCTCCCCGCGCACTCTCTCCAATGACAAGTCTCCAACTTTCTCTCATTCTCTCTATCTCTCAGCACTCCTGTCTGTATCTATGTCCGAAGTCAACCTATAACGAACCTCAGACAGAGACAGACATCACTTTGTGGATCGTGCTGTGTGTGAGAAGAGACAGACATCACTTTGTGGATCGTGCTGTGTGTGAGAAGAGACAGACATCACTTTGTGGATCGTGCTGTGTGTGAGAAGAGACAACCTGGAACAGGTGATCGCTAGACAGATTTTTAGGGGAAGACAACTCAAGAAGATACTTGTCAGCCTTTTATCATGTTGATAAGTGTTGTCAACAAATGCGCTTGTACATCCTGTTGGCACATTGTGGAGAGTTAATATCGCCCACGCCAGTCGGCAAGGCACTTGATGATGATGTCTGTGTCTCTATTTCTGTCTATTTATTAAAAATCGAAAATAAAAAAAAATAAAAAAAAAACCTTGATAAACTGGCGTGAACCAACTGTAGCTTGATGAGACTACTTTGCCATATTACTTGCATCTTTTTTTAATAATATCACTGTTCTGTCCGTCTGTCGGAGCTTTCATAGACTAGCTACCAGCCTAAGCTATAGAGCCAGTTCTGCCCCTGCCATAACTATTTTCAGATTGCATTTCATTGTCCTAGCAAAGGTAATGTTGTTTTCTCCCCTATCTACTTCTTAGTCCACAATCGTTGGCACAATGGTGAAAGACAGGTCCTGTTACGACATCCAACATTACCACCGACTACTGTTGTACGGAAGCTCAATCATATCAGTCTAAAACTAAAACAAAAGTGTAACGTTAAAAATAAAAACATACATCACCACACTCAATGTATTAGAGACCTAATGACTTATACGCACCAAAGAAATTGTCAATCCTCTCTCCAGTCTTTAGATCAGAAAAAATGGGTTTGATTAAACCTCGCACTCATACTTACTAAATGTGTTACCTTACAGTAATATAGGCCCATTAAAAAAATAATAATAATGTATGACAATTTTAAATAAAAAAGCTGAAAGTAAATGACAAGTCAATCACACCTTGTCTTCAACATTCCAGCTTGCAAGGTTGTTCTTTGTCACCGCTACTGTATGTCTTGGCCTTAGAGCTATTGTTTGAGAAAATAGACAGGTCCCAGCGATCTAAGGTACTTTTACAACTAAAATGGGACTGTGCAAACTCATCGCTTGTCTGATGGCACTGCCTTTCCCCCTTCCAATAATACAAGCATAGGAAAGACTAAATACCTTTACAGAATTCAGACAAGGAAGTGGTGGTAAAATAAATATAAACAAGTCACAAATCATGGGACTTGGAAAATTTAAAGATAAAACAAATTTTCTCCCCAGTCTGATGGTATCTAAAGCAAAGAAATTATGCGGCATCAATTTTACTAGATTACTGAAGTTTGCGGAAGCTTCGGCTATTAACCAGATTAATCCAGATTTATGCAGACAGAAAGACATGCTTTTAACCTTGTGGTTACCCTGTGAAACAGACAGTTTGTGAATGTAGTTGACTTAGTGTTTCAGTTCGAAGGATTAATTTAGTTGCTTCATGTTAATCAATTGATACTGTAGTATATACCCGACGATGTACAGCGAAATATGCCAGCAAAAAAATTGTGCAATATTTTGTTCATGTCTCCTTTGTTAAAATTTACAACGTGGAAACATTTGTTTTGATTCGCCTCCTACAGTCAACAGAGAAGCTACTGGATGGATTGTTTAAAGTGAAGCGCGAGATCTCAATACAAGTTTGCCTGCTACAAGCCTTCAGTGTTGCTCTGATGCATTCAGTTGAGATGTATACTGAACAATCAACGTCTTGCTCCATTTCAGCAAAATGGATCTGGTTAATTCTCTTTTTCATCTGCTCCCTCTTGTCCCTGTTTGCCTTTTCCATCTGCGGGAGAAACCTGAAAAGGATAGCCTCGCTTTTTTCTTTACCCGACTGTAGCACTACCCCCGTTGTCCATCTTTAGCCACATGCATAACACGGGTTTGTTCGCCCCAGTTAATCTTGCGGTTGTGCCACCAGAATTTTCTGAGAGATTTTTCGTAACCTATTTCATAGCAACAATTGTCCCACATCGTGTGCTCTAACTCCTTTGCGAGTTGTTTAAAGTGTCCACTAGTGTCTTTTCTGTGATTAATGATTTTTTTTCCTGAGCCTCAGAAAAATTCTAAGACTATTAATTTCTCTGCATGTTGTTTTATTGTGTGTGTGTGAGTGTGTTTTAAAAACCAGTATTCAGCAGAGAAGATGGTCGCTTCCATGCTATCCCAGTGCCCCCCCCCCCCCCCCCCCCCCCCCACTGGCAGAGTGCACTCATGCTGGGAGAGACCAGCGTGAGATTGAGGCACCGTCTGTATCACCTTCCATGTCAGGAATTCTAGTGGGTCTGGTATCATTCAAGCAGAGTAAATGCGTATCTGGTAGTTCTTCCTCCAACACCTCACCCTATTTGTTGACCGCCGGATTGCCCCATAGCCGACTTTTGGCGTTGAAGTCACCACACATGATGGTGTCGGTGATTATCTGCTCACATTAGATTTGATTTGATTCAAGAACAGACATCACAGCACTCAGGGCATTCCCATAAGCGCTCCGTCCCTATTCTCAGCAGCCGCGAAGAGTTCCGATACTAATGGTGCCAGTAACTTTCTGAATAAACGTCCGTCTTGCCTTTCCTCTGAGCCTCGAGCATCTGCTAGAACCTCTCGTCACTCCCCCCTGCATCAATCTCACCAGACTGTGGTGATCCATCTGCTCCTCCGAATTGTACACTCTCTCCCACAAGGCACTTACCACGTCTGCCCTATCATGTAGCAGTATTTCACTAAGTTGTGCAGAGCTAGCCAGTCTGTCCGCCTGTTCATTTCCCAACACACCGGCGTGACCCGGTGAAAAAATCAACACAACACGCCTCACTCGTGTCCTTCGCAGCGAAGCAAGCGACTCTGCACCAAGCATACCTGTTCTGATCTTCCTCAGCATGCTTTTTGAATTAGTTACAATCACGATGTGTGTGTGTGTGTGTGTGTGTCATGTTCTCTAGCCAGCGGAAAGCTGCAGTGACCACCTCCACCTCCATTTATCTGCTCACACATGTCCCTTAAAATTGTACACTTTTCTTTGTCAACTTTATGATTTTAGGCGTAAATGTTAATTAAAATGAGAGAGGTTTACTTCCGTCTTCCTTCATACCTGTTCCTGAATGTCCCTGTTGTTCCATGCACTTGTGTCTACAATTGAAGATTTTATTCCGCACCTAAACAAGAAAGTTTGGCCTAGGTGTTTGCAGACGTAGTAAATTTAGAGACCGTAGATATTCAGAGCTTACCCCGTATTCAGCCGGCTCTCCTAATGTGCAGTAATACGTCAGCATCATATATCGGTTTCTCAAAGTCTGGTCCATTCTGTCGAACGCTCCGGCATTTACAGCACAAAATGCATGTGTGTGTGAGTGTGTATATGTAAGTATGGGTGTGTGTGTGTGTATTAGGGCTGTACCGAATATTCGCTTCGTATTCGCTTCGGGGCCGAATAGTGGACCTACTAGCTATTCGGTATTCGGCCGAATAGTGGCGGTCGGGCCGAATACGAATAGTGATTTCTGCATACACTGCGATGGACTAAAATAACTCTCTCATTAATAATGTCACAATTTACAGCCGACTTTTCTTGATTTTCGCCGCGGCACCCCTGTCATACGCACCCAGTTTTAGAACCTCTGCTGTAATGCCTCGGAGTCAGGCGCTGTTAACACGCAAACGGGTCGCCGTTTTTCCCGCTACGAAAGATTTAGGCATCGCTACTGTTGTGTTAAAGAAGGCATGAAGAAACTTGAAAGTGTATCTGTGTGGTGTGTGTGTGTGTGAGAGAGAGAGAGAGAGAGAGAGAGAGAGAGAGAGAGAGAGAGAGAGAGAGAGACAAAGAGAAAGCATGCATTTTTTTGTTCTTTCGGGGTGTCTTTTCCCAAATCAAATTGAAGATATTGTAAACTAGAATATGAAGGTGCATTTAAATTACATTGAACGAACGCCTGAACGAAAAATGATTTAAATGCGAATTTGGCACATGGATAAAATCAGATGAAAGATGCATTACTAAAATAAAAAACAAAATAGGACAGGTGTGACACAGTCGTCTCTTTTAATGTCAACCCAGGTTCTTGTATTTGTCACAAGGGTGGCTGGTGATGTTTATAGACGAGGAGAAAGATGGTCGTGTCGTTAGCGGTGATGATGATGCACGCTTAGCACTCGTTGCATGCTTCTCACGTGACTTTGCTTGAATAATAAAGTGTCTGGAAACAACTATTCTCGTCTATTGGTTCTTTATTATTATACTCCCACAAATGTCACAAAATACATCAAATGGTATTCTGAATAATGCTGAATTATCTCTGTGGCTAAGTACTCGTAGAATCGCGTTATGTTCTTCTTCTTTATTTACTTTGTTAACTGGTTCTATTGTCTCTAACTGCCACCGGGCTACTAGTGCAGGTTAGGCTAAAAGGTTTGTTATCTAATGCCGTCTATCTACTTATCTATGCTCTCTTCCC
>CAJHNH020000714.1:0-72500 GCA_905116865.2 Candidula unifasciata | reverse complement strand
CGAAAGTTTGCCATTGAAGACTGTGAGATAAATGCTGTGCCAAGTGACGTGTAGATTAGTGATGTCAGATACGGCCGCGGTGACTTTGAAGGTATGTTACTGTAACTTCTCTGATACGCTTTTGACAGTGAAAGTCACAACTGCTTCTTGAAGATTTTATTCGTAACAGACCTTCAGAAGATAAGGAAAGGGAAAAATCAAAATGAAAGGGAGGGGAGGGCGTGGGATGGAATTGTTATTAATTATGGTGAAAGATATGTGTGAGTGTTTGTGTGTGTGTGTGTGTGTGTGTGTGTGTGTGTGTGTGTGTGTGTGTGTGTGTGTTAAATCTGTGATTCAGTTGGTGCGTTATAAATAAACGGTAATTTAGAACGACATTTCAGACCGTTCACCACAAATTTGCTACGGATTTTCAAATGGGTGGCAAACTTTGAAAAACTAAAGCTTCTTATCAAAAATTCATGATAATTGCTCAAAAATGCATTGTTACGAAACCTGATGGTAGGTGAGAGGCAAATATATTATCGTCCTGTATGATTGTCAAAGTTATTATTTAACGAACAGAATAACATTTGATGATGGCGTTGTTGTCAATGCAGCTTTCTGTAAAGCGCCGGGTGTGTGGAAAAGGGCGCGGAGAGGGGAGGGGGGGGGGGAGTTAATTCTTGTAGGTTTTTGAAGTAAAGGAGAAATATGGTCTAATCATACAAGTCACATCTGTTTATCGCAGCACTGTGTTGAAGAGACCATCAATCGTGGGTAAGGAGGTGGAGCACCAGCTCCAGCAGTTTTCGGTCTCTAAAGATCAGTGAATCGACTGGTTATAGTGACAAAACCCTTTATGTCTGTTTGTAGGAATGGTTGTTCCTGATGTGATGGTTTCGAGAAGAAATGTTGGCCGCTTTGACCCTAAAGGTCGAACAAGTTGTTTTTAAATAATAACAATGAATTCTATGATTATATTATAAAGATAAATGACCCGAAACCCTTTATTAGTTCATTACAACAGACGGCGCACATATATTGTTGGAACTAATGTTGGTTCTGTTATACTGCAAGGAACGATGACCTGCATTCACGTGGTACCACTGTGTCATTCATCAGCGAGTTCTATGTTGCAGAATTCTCAGCTCGTATGTTACCACGATCCCAGCATTCAACATTGTCCGTTCGATTCGTTTCAGGAGCTTACGAAGATGTTTAGTTTCGAGTTTCACTTGAACAATATCAAGCCAAGCTTTTGAAATCCAAAGAAGCAGGCTATCGTGATTTAGAATGGTTACAGAAAATGTCATTTCTTTGTGATATTACTCAACAGCCACTTAAAGAAGATGTCAGCTTGAAAGGATAGATAATAGTGTTGAGTATGTTAAGAATGTGAAGGAAGTGATTACGATGTTTGTAGCTCAGCTGAAGAAGGATGAGTTAAAGAACTTTGGTTTCATGGAAGATAAGGGCAAGGATAAAATGTTTTCCAGTTTTGCGACGTAACTAAAATAATTTTTGCACTGAATTTAAAACAAGATTTACAAAGCTTTTCCACTTAAAAGACGTTGTAACTGTCATGACATCTCCCTTTAGAGAAAAACAGACTGCATATATGAACTCTGTTATAAAATACCAAATTCACAAAAAGAAGACCCAAAAAAGTAGAAGTGAAAATAGTCAAGTGCTGCGACTTTTATCTACATGCAAGAGATACCACCATAAACGTTTCTGAGTTCCAGAAATTACTGTCAGATTTCCATTAAAATATTTAAAAGGTGGTATTTTTTATGTCAGTAATTTTCAGATCTACATATCTGTGTGAATCAGAGTTCTCTACAAAGAGTGCGATCAACTCTTTTCAGATCTACATATCTGTGTAAATCAGAGTTCTCTACAAAGAGTGTGATCAACTCTTTTCAGATCTACCTATCTGTGTGAATCAGCGTTCTCTACAAAGAGTGCGATCAACGCTTTTCAGATCTACCTATCTGTGTGAGTCAGCGTTCTCTACAAAGAGTGCGATCAACTCTTTTCAAATCTACCTATCTGTGTGAATCAGAGTTCTCTACAAAGAGTGCGATCAACTCTTTTCAGATCTACCTATCTGTGTGAATCAGAGTTCTCTACAAAGAGTGCGATCAACTCTTTTCAGATCTACCTATCTGTGTTAATCAGCGTTCTCTACAAAGAGTGCGATCAACGCTTTTCAGATCTACCTATCTGTGTGAGTCAGCGTTCTCTACAAAGAGTGCGATCAACTCTTTTCAAATCTACCTATCTGTGTGAATCAGAGTTCTCTACAAAGAGTGCGATCAACTCTTTTCAGATCTACCTATCTGTGTGAATCAGAATTATCTACAAAGAGTGCGATCAACTCTATAAAGATGGATGCAATAACTAATGATTGTTGATTTCTGGCTTGAGAGTAGCAGTTATGTCATGTGACTTGCTCCATGGTGAACCCTTCATGGAAGATTGTGTCACGTGACTGTAGGGGAAGTGAATTTTGTCTTGAAATTATTATGCGGTGTTTAATGTAAAAAAAATAGTGTATAAAACCTTAAGAAATCAAACTTACATGACACCCAACATAACATGGTTGAAGAAGTCACACTTGCAAAGACATTCAAGATATCCGGACTATAGAAATCATACTCACAAATACATTTAAGTTATCAGGGCTATAGAAATCAGACTCACAAACACAACCAAAATAGCAGGGCTACAGAAATCAGACTCACAAACACAACCAAAATAGCAGGGCTATAGAAATCAGACTCACAAACACAACCAAAATAGCAGGGCTATAGAAATCAGACTCACAAAGAGAACAAAAATGCCAGGGCTATAGAAATCACACTCACAAAGACAACCAAAATGCCAGGGCTATAGAAATCACACTCACAAAGACAACCAAATTGACAGGGCTATAGAAATCACACTCACAAAGACAACCAAAATGACAGGGCTATAGAAATCACACTCTCAATGCCATCTATAATAGCAGGGCTATAGAAATCACACTCACAAAGACAACCAAAATGACAGGGCTATAGAAATCACACTCTCAATGCCATCTATAATACCAGGGCTATAGAAATCACACTCACAAAGACAACCAAGATAGCAGGGCTATAGAAATCACACTCACAAAGACAACCAAAATGACAGGGCTATAGAAATCAGACTCACAAAGACAACCAAAATAGCACGGCTATAGAAATCACACTCACAAAGACAACCAAAATGCCGGGGCTATAGAAATCACACTCTCAATGCCATCTATAATACCAGGGCTATAGAAATCACACTCACAAAGACAACCAAAATGCCAGGGCTATAGAAATCACACTCACAAAGACAACCAAAATGACAGGGCTATAGAAATCAGACTCACAAAGACAACCAAAATAGCAGGGCTATAGAAATCAGACTCACAAAGACAACCAAAATGCCAGGGCTATAGAAATCAGACTTTCAATGTCATCTATAATAGCAGGGCTATAGAAATCAGACTCACAAAGACAACCAAAATAGCACGGCTATAGAAATCACACTCACAAAGACAACCAAAATGCCAGGGCTATAGAAATCACACTTTCAATGTCATCTATAATAGCAGGGCTATAGAAATCACACTCACAAAGACAACCAAAATGCCAGGGCTATAGAAATCACACTCTCAATGCCATCTATAATAGCAGGGCTAAAGAAATCACACTCACAAAGACAACCAAAATGCTAGGGCTATAGAAATCACACTCACAAAGACACCCAAGATACCAGGACTATAGAAATCACACTCACAAAGACAACCAAGATAGCAGGGCTATAGAAATCACACTCACAAAGACAACCAAAATGCCAGGGCTATAGAAATCACACTCACAAAGACAACCAAAATGCCAGTGCTATAGAAATCACACTCACAAAGACAACCAAAATGACAGGGCTATAGAAATCACACTCACAAAGACAACCAAGATAGATGGGCTATAGAAATCACACTCACAAAGACAAACAAAATGACAGGGCTATAGAAATCACACTCACAAAGACAACCAAAATACCAGGGCTATAGAAATCACACTCACAAAGACAACCAAGATAGCAGGGCTATAGAAATCACACTCACAAAGACAACCAAAATGCCAGGGCTATAGAAATCACACTCACAAAGACAACCAAAATGCCAGGGCTATAGAAATCACACTCACAAAGACAACCAAAATGACAGGGCTATAGAAATCACACTCACAAAGACAACCAAAATGCCAGGGCTATAGAAATCACACTCACAAAGACAACCAAAATGCCAGGGCTATAGAAATCACACTCTCAATGCCATCTATAATAGCAGGGCTATAGAAATCACACTCACAAAGACAACCAAAATGCCAGGGCTATAGAAATCACACTCACAAAGACAACCAAAATGCCAGGGCTATAGAAATCACACTCACAAAGACAACCAAAATGACAGGGCTATAGAAATCACACTCACAAACACAACCAAGATACCAGGACTATAGAAATCACACTCACAAACACAGCCAAGATACCAGGACTTTAGAAATCACACTCATAAAGACACCAAGATACCAGGACTATAGAAATCACACTCACAAAGACAACCAAGATAGCAGGGCTATAGAAATCACACTCACAATGCCATCTATAATAGCAGGGCTATAGAAATCACTCTCACAATGCCATCTATAATAACAGGGCTATAGAAATCACTCTCACAATGCCATCTATAATAGCAGGGCTATAGAAATCACTCTCACAATGCCATCTATAATAGCAGGGCTATAGAAATCACTCTCACAATGCCATCTATAATAGCAGGGCTATAGAAATCACTCTCACAATGCCATCTATAATAGCAGGGCTATAGAAATCACTCTCACAAAGAACACTTATCACAAAATTAAGCATAAGCCAATATTTAGGTTAGACAACTGTTTGTCACCTCAAGGGAGTAGGTTCAAACACCAGCATGTTAGGGTTCGGCTCTATAAATGACACAGTCTGCTTACATTAGTGAAGGAAAATACAGTTTATTTTGTTGTTGCTGTTGTTTTTGTTGTTAAAGAAAAGCCGGTTTGAAGGGAACTTATCACATTGTGCATTCTATTGTGATGTGTATTCTTAAACAGCAAGGGCTTTGTCGACTGGAGTTGGCTATCACGCTTCTTCACATCTCATGATCTTTACTTGTATGTATTCGTTCTCACACTGACACCCATTCAGACTTCCTGAGGTTTGTGACTCTTAGCATCATTTAAAAATCACAGTCAATAATTTTGACTTTCCATGGAATTGTAAGTATTTTAGCTATAAGCAAGTTATTTAAAGAAAGCATATTATTCCACTAGTTGTGTTCTTTCATGCTGTAATTTGTTCTTTGATACTGTTGTTTGTTCTTTGATACTGTTTGTATCCTTCGAAACTTTGTTCATTTAGTCGTTTCAGCGTGATCAAATAATTGCTCGCCATTTCGGCGACACCACAGTGAATGCAGATCGACCAAAAAGACAAAGGTAAGTAGAAAGCTGGGAAAACAAGGGGGGGGGGGGGGGATGCCGGCTAAACAAATAATGCAAATAATACACAAGTAAAAGGATTTCAATAAGAAGCCAAACCTAGGTAGTGGAAACATTAAAGTCTTTAAAACTTTCAAATGAACACGACTTGCAGAAGCGTACCAGAGGGTAGACATCTGTTTTGGCTCTGCTTAATGCAATTGACCTGACGAGCCAATCAAAAACTGTGCCCATCTGGCTGATATGTTGACACTGCCAGTCATTCCTGAAATTGTGCCAATCAAACCAAACTGTCTCTTCTGTTAATGAACAATGCCAACCGGAAATAAGTGTTGATGGAAAAATTAAATCCATTTGAAATTGTGAAACCAAGTTCAAACCAAACTGTTTTTATCGTGGTATGGGGCGTCGCATGTCGACCCAGCCTAAAATTGGTACCAGGATGTGCTGTCCTGGGAAAGTAAAGACAGCCGGCGTAATGCTGACAGAGTGCTGATGGTCTATGAAAATATGGGTGCTCTTCCATAATGCCCGATACGTCTAAAGGCGTGGAAAGGGATCTTTACTTCACTTTTCTATATAGTTCGTTTAACATCTCATGAACGCGCTCGCAAGCCATTTTCTCGAAAATTGCCTGTTAGATCGCAACAATTTTTTTTTGCAAGCATCCTTACAATATCCGTGACGTTTAGGGTTTTTTTTTTTTTTTTTTTGACTAAAGAAGAATTTTTCTTCTTCACGATTTTTATTTTTATCATGAAACTTTCTTGGTAGACTTTTGGAAGGTTTACTTTCACTAGTTTCAGGAAGTAATGCACATCCTGACTGGTTTAACAGGGTCGCAAAATCGCACTTTTAGTGACTGGAAGCCAAAATAAGCCTCTAGTCAAGGTTGAATGCTTGGGTTAAAAGTGGTTGATCTATTTGTGAGGTTGCTAGACGGCTTGCAGTGCCACACTTCACTATCCATTTAAATTTAGAGAGATTTTGGACCACGTGGTGTCGCTGGTACATCCGATAGACAAGGCAATAATAGTCCTCGTCACTGATGAATGCCGCTATACAATGTCATGCAATGATAGCGGGATTACAGTTCCAAAGATCCCAAAGCTCCTCTAGCCGCTGCTCGTCTACGAAGTGACGATGACAGTAGTGGAGGCAATGGAGCGTAAAATCAACACAACCATGAGGAAGTGGTTGGGAGCACCACCTTGTCTGACTTGGCTCTGTATTGTAAACAGACGAAGCCGGTCCTCCCGTTCAAATCAATAACCGAAGATTTTAAAGTCGGCAAAGTAAGACTCGCCCTGTTTTTGCGGGAGTCTTCAACCCACTGTAAATGCTGTCCAGCCCGCTCTAAGGACAGGCGTGAAATGGAAAGTCCTAGATGCGATCGAATCTGTCCAGAATGCATTGAAATTAAGAGAAGTGATTGTTTACACTCAAACCGACCGTCGAGGCCTAGGGCACATAAAAGTCCGTTGGTGGTCACAGCCAAACACAGCCGAGACATGGTGATGCAGCAGATTAGGGACACCGAAAAGGAGGTTCGGGTCCAGAAAGCTGCCCAACAGTCGCAGCAAGGGTGATGGATCGGCCTAGAGATCTGGCGAATGGCCCCGCTGCGACTGAGCTTTATCGTTCGATCTGGCTACGATGTATTACCGTCTGGTGTTAACATGGTAAAGTGGAGTGCGACTAACGAACTGACATGCCCGCTATGTAGAGCTAAACAGGCGCTTCAGCACGTATTGTCCGCATGCAAAAGAAGACCTAGGTCAGAGCAGGTACACATGGCGCCACAACAAGGTGCTGAAATAGTTAGCGGCCCTTATGGACCAAGCGAGGATGAGGGCCAATGCGAGGACCAGTCCTACCGTCGTTCCAGTGCGCTTCCTCAAGGCTGGGCAGATTTATAAAGGTAAATTCAACAAAGTCGCATACGCTAAATCAATGCTTGACTGTTCGAGGGACTGGTTACTGGCGGTTGACCTGCCTGGTCACGAAAAATACCCTGAGTTAATCTGGAAGACTGGCCTGCAACCCGACATAGACTTACACTCTGCGGAGAAATGTCAGCTCATCCTGATCGAGCTGACCATTTGTACAAGCTCGAGAAGTACAGTGACTTAGGGGCTGGTCTGAGGAGAGACGAAGCGTTTACAGTAAGAATCTTCGCCGTCGGGGTAGGCACAAGAGGTCTAGTTTCCACTTCAATGTACAATGTGATAAAACAACTAGGTGTCACATTACAGAATCAACACACCTACCACAATAAGCTGGCCCACAGTCTGGGCACCCCCATAATCGTTTTGTAACTATGATATCGTATAGTCCGTCCATAGAGATATAGTTCGTGGGTTGTGGGGGAGTCCAGATGTGAGAAATCTATATAAATCACTCTTAGATTGTTTCTTTTAGGCATTTAAGGTCAATTTGCATGATAAGACACAATTTCTACGCCCGTTTAAGATTAATTGTGTGACCGCTTCACAGTGTACTTGAGCCATATTCTCACACCAACTGTCGTAGATAGGGACTATAATTTTATACGTCACTTCTTCGTAGTCCGTTCAAGTGAGCGAACGTGTTGCATTTTAACTTGACCGTTAAAAAAGACAAGCTTCTCTATTCTCTTTATCCATTGACATGGGTGAGTTTTCCTAAAAGGATTTAATTGAATATTTGTGCTCAGTGCCTGTATGTGTGTGCAAGAAAGGTCGGCTGATTGATAATGCGAATCTGTTTGTCTACGATCGCCTGCGATGAAAGACGATAGATAGCGATCCTGGTTGAAATGCACTTTCGGCTGAAATGTCTCTGTGAATTCTTCGAGCCGGCTTTTTAAACCTCTTCGGATCAATCAATCCACCTATCTGGAGTGTATTTATGGTATTGTTAACTTTGTGTGATCAGTTGTTATCTTTTATTCGGTTCCTGAACTTGTTGAGTCGCTGGACCGTTGGAAAGGACAGAGAGCTTCGATTCAAGCATGACGTCATATCCGCCGTTGCTAGGAGCTACTGTAACCACAACAAGCTTAGGCTTTAGAAATGCTTTCGGAGGTTATTTCCTTCTATCTTGGTTTTGTCTTCATCTCCTATACCTTATCTTTCCAACTAGTGAAAAGGGTATATTTAGAGGGATAGGGAATGATAGAGATCTGTCTGGCTTTCGCTACAAGACTGGATTCAGAAACTATTCGAGTTAATAGAAACGTACGTATGACTCTAGTGCTCTGGGAAACTGTAGGGGTTCCAAGATATATGGAGTCAACCTTCATGGTTTGGACTAGCCCTCATTTACATCTGAGCGTATGGAGAGCGTGAGGAGGGTGATTGACAGGGTATATAGGGCGCGGTTTGCTCATGTGTGTTGCCTTGTTGATTTCAGGATATTGGAAGATCCAACAAGCACCCGTGTGGTAGTCGTGTTCTCCCACCAACCAGCACCTGGGAAGCATCCGATTTGCGTTGACCAGCCGTTGCCTGATGTGCCTGTCTGTAGTTGAAAGTCATAGCTACCAGTCTCTGGGAAGTTGATTGTGATTCGATCAATCCCAGGGGTCATCTTAATCGCACAGAGAAGTTCTGAGATACGAGACGTGGCTGAGATCTACCTTCAGGCATCCGGAGGAGCTACGGGATCCGACAAGATAAGTCTAAGACAACTTCACTGTAGCGGCCTAAGTCCAGATGTGCCTTCGTAGTCCATCTCTGCTCTCCAAGGCTATGATGACCCTGGAAATGGATGTGGCTATGTAGAAAGACTCTTTCTCTAGTCTCAGTTCTTCAAAGACTTGAACATTCTTTTGGATTCTTCGTTCTACTTTTCTTCTGCCTTGTTGTAGTGCATTTATTACATTGAAGTTTTAGTTCATCAGACTTCTTGTTCTTAGAAAAGTTTCGTTTTAATGGAATCCTTTGTCGTAGTCAGAAAGGTGTTCGTGTCTTGTCCTACTCACTGTTGTTTATATATTTGACTGTGTTACGTTGTTTACCAGTCTGGGGGCAAATTTAGTAATGGGGATGTCTGGCCGAGAGGTACCCAAGAGTTTATAGTAACCCTGTGAAGTCAGAGCTCGAGTCACCTCATTCCTGAGACAGGTTGAATGGAAGTTTGAACCGAGGGTTAGGCCTCTAGACGAACGAGAGCCACCATTCAAAACACCCCTGTCTCAGAGCACCTGAGGGATTTGCGAAAATAATCCGTAAGTAAAGGTGCGCGACAAAACTGCCATACGACACTAGGCTTTCGAGGAAATGAACGCAAACAAGCACTGAAACAACTGGGCGAGGTTGCAGAGAGGGCCTCGAGCTGGCTCTGGACACAACGGAACGTCGCGGGGGATGGGCCTCGTTGAGCTGGTCCGGGTATCTAGTGGAAAAGAAAGTTTTACTCCTTCTCCTCTCCTCATCGAACACCGGCTGTGAATTCCAGTGGAAGGTCAGGTAATCGTCCGCTTGGACTTTTGGCTTTCACCTGGACCTGATTTTTGCGTGTACAACCGTTTTTCATTTCCCTGCCTCTTGGGCAGCTGTACGCCGACTTCGAAGGAAGACGTCAGGCCTATTTCTAGGGTGACTGTGGCCATTGTTTTGTGTGGGTCGAGACTTTGCCTGATTTGTGTGGTGTCCGCCTTGTCTCCTTCGCCGCAGGTATTGCCCCCGGAGTACCCCTTTGGGGCAGCCCCCTGTGGAACAGTTGGCCCTCAAGGGAAGGCAGGGGCAGATCATGGGCATTCCCCGCCATCCAAGGAGGCTTCCATGCATGCAGAGCCGGCACATGGCGCTCTGGTTCTGGGCTCACCCAAGGAATCGTCACGTCCTGCACATGACTGCTTAACCTCACAACCGTATCAGGCCTCCCGCTCGACAGGGGCTGCGCCCTGTGGAAGTCAGCGGGGAGCAGCCCGTTGGTTTTGGACTTTTGTGACCACACAGATAGGTACATTAGCCCGACAGAATTTCACATCCTGAATCAGGCATATCGTTACCAGTTTTGTCCCAACACTCGGGCGAGTGGGGTCTTTGGGTGTGGACATTCGGCCTTTATCATTTCAGTGCAAATTTTGATGGTCAGATTTTGATCCGTATGATCTAGTTTTGTCGGACATTTAGGCTTAGCCATCCGATAGATGGTTGCTGTTGTGGTGCACCTCAGCGCGGTGACGACGACACTGAGGGCCAACCGAAGATGCACAAGGATGGCCAGCCCATGTATTGTTGCTGTTGTGGTGCACCTCAGCGCGGTGACGACGACACTGAGAATTAACCGAGGATGAGCATTGAGCAATGTTCTCTTTACACAGCAGTCTTTTAACCAGGGTTGTAATTTTAGCTGTACTTTTGTCGAACCTACTCATGTTCCTAATGAGTTTTGATAACATTTTTCACCCAAGCGTTTGGGGGCGGGCTGATGAGAGCCACAAGGACACATCACCTCTGGGAGCCGCCAAACTCCGAGATCCCCTGACAGCTCTGTTAATGCTCATTTGAGACATTATCCGTGGCGCACGACGAGGACGTGCTGTAGGGGTCTTGCGTGAGGTTCCGTACAACCAGGATAGCAAAGGACTGGCGCCCGAGTGACGTACGGAGTATCTCCTTATACACATCATGTTGGACTTAACTTCCCCTCACGCCTGTGACATAAATCACCGCGCCACACGTAAGCAATGCTTGCAGTGAAAATAATTAAAATATACTTAAACATATATTTAAATTATACGTTTTATTTTTCTTGTAGGCTCGGCGCGCTAGCTGAGTTGGTTAAGCCTGACTGCTCGGCAAGAACAGGAGCCTTTTCCACGCCACCTAAGATTCATGTGGCATATTGTTCCAGAGCCACATTTCTCTAGACCAGTGGGTACATAATGGTTGATGTAGTCGTCACTATACCAGCCATTCAAACAGCCGAGCTCCTCTATCTCGCAGCTCTACGCGATTACTAATACGCAGTACTTGGTCACTGATATCGACTTAAAGAAATCTCATTCAAAAATAACTTTTATTCTTTGAACTGGCAGTGACTCTCAGTCATCGGTTATACAATATTCTCATTCTCTAAACAGCAATCTCCATTCAGGCGAAATGGTTTCTGTATTTAACAAAATCAATTCTCGAGTTATTCTATCAGTTTTATTGAACTGTAAACACAGGCCCTGAAGCAGTCACTAACCGGTGATCAGTCTCCGTCCAGCAGGAGTACACCGGGCCAAAAATACAGCTCACTCAGTGAATTAAAGAAGCAGACAGCGTACGTAGCGTGAATGAGTGGAATATTTCCTCCAGCCATGTCTGTCAGATTCCTCACATTTTCGACAACAGAGATGTGTCATTTTTTTTTTTCTTGACGTCATTGAAAGAACTTCTAGTTAATAGATACAATGGTTTTGCTTCCTTGACTAGTCTATCTTTTGAAAGTTAAGGAATGAGTATCTTCCTTTACAATTCAGGTCGGTTTTAATAGGTCTTGATCATGCTCGTTCGTCTTGGTTGTATAATCTCTTAGACCGCTGTTGTCTTGTGGCTGTCCTCTTATTTGTAACTCTGCACACTTTTCGCCCGCTTACTGCCTTCAGCTTGTCAATCAAGTGTTGCTTTTATAACAGGACTTTTTTTCACGCTTTAATACGTATTAGGCATACAAGGCTAGACCAATATTTTAAAGACCAATCGGTACTGGTGGCTGATGTGTTCAACATCATTCCGGTCGCCTTTACTTCCCAGGACCTTACCTGTCATTTTGAGCTTTAAAAAATCGACCTGGGAGCTAACGTCATTTTTTAATAAAGTCCGGCTCAGTCAGCAATCCAAACCACGACCTTCCGTTCCGTAAGCGAACATATAACCGCTACACCATGTGCCTTTTATAAATCTTTACTGGTTCAAATGTTTTACATATTTTTTATGACATTGTGCGCACAACTTGTATAAAGGATTGTTTTGTTTATGGTATTCTCCCCACAACTTATTTATGTATAGGATCGTTTTGTTTAGGGTATTCTTCCCACAACTTATATATGTATATATAGGATCGTTTTGTTTATGGCATTCTCCCCACAACTTATATATATATATAAAGGATCGTTTTGTTTATGGCATTCTTCCCGCAACTTATAAATAGGATTGTTTTGTTTATGACAGTCTCCGCACAACTTGTATATAGGAATGTTTTGTTTAAGGCATTCTCCCAAAAACTCATATATATATATATATATATATATATATATATATATTATATATATATATATATATATATATATATATATATATATATATATATAGGATCGTTTTGTTTATGGCATTCTCCCTACAACACGTATATAGGATTGTTTTGTTTATCGCATTCTTCCCACAAAAGGTATACTGGATTATTTTGCTTATAACATTCTCCCCACAACTTATATATCAATAGGATTGTTTCGTTTATTAAATTCTTTCTACAACTTGTGTATAGGATTTTTTTTTTTTTTGGTTTGTTTGTTTTTTGTTTTTTTGTTTATGGCATTCTCCGCACAACTTGTATATAGGATTGTTTTGTTTAAGGCATTCCCCAAAAAAACTTATATATGTATGATCGTTTTGTTTATGGCATTCTCCCTACAACAGGTATATAGGATTATTTTGTTTATTGCATTCTCCATATAACATGTATACAGGATCGTTTTGTTTATGGCATCCTCCCTACAACATGTATATAGGATCGTTTTTTTTTATGTCATCCTCCCTACAACATGTATATAGGATTGTTTTGTTTATGGCATCCTCCCTACAACATGTATATAGGATTGTTTTGTTTATGGCATCCTCCCTACAACATGTATATGGAATTGTTTTGTTTATGGCATTCTTCCCCCAACAAGTATATAGGATTGTTTTGTTTATGGCATTCTCCCTCAACATGTATTTAGGATTGTTTTGTTTATGGCATTCTCCCTACAACTTGTATATATTATCTTTTTGTTTTGTTTGAGGAATACGCGAGAACGAATGCTAACAGAGAGTGGTGACTGTTAATCCGAGATCCATGCTGCACACTTCTGAACATAGCCTCTCTGTACAACAAGGAATATTCAGAAAACATTGGATCTCCAATCGCGTGTTAGTCTCCTTGATTGTTCACTCTCTCGTATTGTTGTTTGCCCACCTCTGTGTATTATCCTCACACCTGTATCACTGTCTACCGCCTGCTCGCCTGCATAACATATACTTTCAAATATTAATAAGGATATTTTAGAGAAAAGTGACTTGACCAATTTTATAAACAGTCTCTCGGTATATTCCGAAGTTCAGTCTGGTATGTTAGGGATAATTTTGAAATAGCAATATATATATACACACACACACACACACATTGGACAGCCAAAAAGAGCAGCCAAGATATTTTAAAAGAGGCGGGAGCCCTAAGACAACTTATCACAGGAGACAGTCATCATTTTTCGGCCATGTTATGAGAACTGATACATGTTACAGGAGATCGCAGATTGTGGAGAGGCATGATCGCCCATGCCCGTCGGCAAGGCACCTGATTATATATATATATATGAGGGCGGTTTCTGGGACCTCTCCACGGTGATCCTCACCCACATGGTGGCACTTTGTGTCATCGGGTGTTTATGGCTTGTGTGATGTCCTCGTGGGGTAGAAAGTCAGTCAGTCAGTCCAAGCAGCAAAGTGTTCTTCTGTCACTTGCCGTCCTTTTTTGGATGACATTTTTCGTTGTTTGAAGCCCAACCCTGGCTCTTGCCAGGCCATAAATATGGTCTAATGGCTGAAGGCGGTTTCTGGGACCTCTCCACGGGTGATCCTCTTCCACATGGTGGCACTATGTGTCATCGGGTGTTTATCGCTTGTGTGATGTCCTGGTGTGATAGAAAGTCAGTCAGTCCGTCATATCAACGTTGTATATCTTCCCAGAGGCCCCTGCTTAGCCCTGGCTGAATTAATCTGTCAATGCCTTGATACTTGGTCGGTTTTGTTGTACTGTCCACTTGATCACAGAGAGCCTTCAAACTTCGGCAATTTAACACAAAATCTCCGCGTGGTTTCAGGGGCCCTGTTGTAGGGAACACCAGAATAGACCCACTGACTACCCAAAAGCATGTCGTAAGAGTCGATAAATTGGGAGCTTCCTTTAAAGTCTGAGTGCATCTGCATGAGAGGCAAGGAATCGGCAGTCTGCACACAAATAAGTCAGATCATCAAAACGGATGCATACGCAACACTCAGGTTCTGGAACAGGACTGCAGTCCAGAAGTAGATTAAAAAAACCAGAACATTCCAACAAAGTGGTGAACGCATATAAGAAAAACACAAATGGTGGGCATTTCTCAGTGACGATTTCGGAAAAGACGGAGAAAGATACACACAGTCTGCCCTAGAGGAAACGCAGACGGTTAAAGAAGAACAGAAAAGGGCAGACCACTGCAATAGTTACTTTGTCTATGTAAACAGACGTGGCACACTCAGGGGTATCACTGATCATTCACGTACTCGAGTCAGGGAGAAGATAAAAGGCAGTGCCGCCAATATTTGAAGAGTTCTGCACAACACATAACCCTAGGTCGTGAACTAACGCAAGCCATTCATTAAAGACAAAAAAAATAAGGTGGTGATAGATAAAGGGGGGAGGGGGCGGGGGAGAGGAAAGTCCCAAAGACTTCAGAAAAGCTTACCAACACCATTTCAGTTCAATTTAAATTTTGATTCTAACACAGAGGAAATAAGGACATGGAAAACTGACAAAAACCTTGCAACAGACACACACTGTTTACAGTTTTAAGACAACTCTACTAACCAGATGAAATAAAAAGATGACGGCCGATGTCACTCTTGTCATACATGAGACAGCTGAAAGCATAACAAATGAACAGTGCTGGTTCACTGAGTTGATCAGAAACCTGATGGTTCAGCCAAGACGGCAGTCAGGGACGGGGCAGGAGGAAAACACTTAGAGTGCTCCAAAAACGAGCCGACGTGGTCTAGCGGCTAAATGCCCGACTGCGGGTTTTTTGGCTACTGACGGAAGCCGGACTTTTTCGAAAAATGACCTTGGCTCCCAGGTCGACCCAGCCTTGAGTGGGTACCAGGTACAGTCATAGAAAGTAAAGGCAGCCGGCGTGATGCTGACCACATCTCCCACCAAGTGTCGTTTGGCGGAACCATAATCCAGTCTAAGCTAAATGTTATACACAGAGATTTGGACTAGACGATAGATTTTATAAGGGCTACAATCCCCCGGCACAGTTTTCTGAAAGAAGGACTAAAGAAAAAGAAGATAGTAGTAGTAAAGTCCCGAAACAATCAAGTGTGCGTTTTGTTATTGCTGCAATAACCGGCAGTCTGCGACATTTGCACCGAGAATCTACAAGAGGACTAAATGTGCTTACGTGTGCAAGTGTACTAAATGTGCTTACGTGTTCAAGTAGACTAATATACTTATGCGTGCAGAACCATGAGACCACGGCATTCTATGGTGGCATTTAAGTACCAATGCTTTCATGGGTTTATATACCAAATGATAGAATTATATCAAATGATAGATTCTCTCGGGTAAGCCGCCCGTTGTGATGAGAATGGTTGTTTCCTAAGCCGCTGCCAGACAGTAATAAATATCTGATTGTTGTGCTCTTTGTACCAACTAATTTGCTATCTTTTTTAAAACATCGCGTACATATTTTATTACTAACTGTTTGCTAACGCGACCAACGTCGAAACAATTGGGGAATTTTCGTCCTGGTTATTTCGGAAATTTGCCAAGGATAACAGACTTATAGCCAAATGGACGTGTACACGATAAAGGGGTGGAAGGGGGAGGGGGGGGGCGCGGTGGGCTATGTACAAGTGCGGCTTTGCAGACAACTGAGGTGTAGATGTTACAAACATGGTTGTGCACATGTGTTTCATGTATTCTCAGTGCTCTTACCGATAAATCCTTTTTTCTTTTGTATTCGTCATAACCCAAACTGGAAGCCAGCACATTCAACAGTCGTATGTTCGAAACCTCATCAGGATTGTTCCGATTTTTTTTGTTAAAGGAGAGTTGTGATGGGGTGGGGAGGGGGTGAGGGCGGGAAAGGGTATGTGAAATAAACCTCCGGTGATAGGTCGATCCAGCTTAAAAACACCTGTAGTTACATATAATGTAGTCGAGACAGCCGGCTGGTTGGTCGGTGTCACATATCGCTCCTGTCACGTGCCTGATTTAAGGATTTCTCCTTAAGAATCAACAGCACTCTGAAATAATAATGTTGAGTCGTCGGCTCGATTTGGTCTAAGGGATATCCCGTGGCCAATATACGCTCAACTTATTTCAGGAGTAGGGCAACTCAAGCTTTGGCACTATAAAATATATAATATTCCTAGGCACACTTCGCTGGACACCCCCACTACTATAAAAAAGGTAGCACCCAGGTTATGATAGTATACTATCATAACCATGTTAACACAGATTACACTTATCACTCACACCAACATAAAAGCTAGACAGTTCGAATGGTGAAACAGGGACACCCAAGTCAGCCATGAAAATTTTTGCATGTAATGAAAACAACATAAATACAAAAATAAATGAATTGATAATCAAGAGTGATCACTTAATGAAGTTCAGGAATTAATGACACAACCCAAATATTGAAGCAGCCAGATACAGTTCGTTGAGGGTACATGAGTTCATCATCGAAATCACAAGGTGCTGTGGGAAGAGAGCATGATTGTAATTAATAGATCACTTATCCCAGTTCATAGGTCCCTGCTCTCCTCAGTCCATGTAGATTTGACTGTGGATGACTCAATAGGTAGGTATGCCTCTATTTGATCTGGTACAGGCTGACTGGCTCACAGATGATGACACAAGGACTGCATAAGGGCCCAACACAGCTCTTGAAGACTGTGGTGCCCGGTGACTGTCTCACTGGTGAGGACACAGGAACTGCATAAGAGCCCAACAAAGCTCTTGAAGACTGTTTCTCTGGACTGATGACATAGGTGTCTGCAATTGTCCACCAGTCCTGGAACTCACAAACAAGCTCTTGCCATGTTGAGGTAGTGGCAACAATATACAGGACTTTTGGGTGTACTTGGTGCCCAGAATGGTATGGGCTGGTGGTTGTTGGCTGGACTGGGATTCGTCTGCCTGATCTCTAAGGAGGTATCATCCCAAGCTTAGGAATTCTTCCAATATAGAACTGGTACTTCGAATGCGCCAATTTTCTACATAGACTGTATACACGTCTTGACACTTAGGAATCAGGCTAGAGAATGCCGCTCAAATCGAAACTCGGCGTCTCTAGGAAAGAAGTACCTGGATTCATACCCAAGGAGTAAACCGGCTTACAGGAATTTATGAAATAAACACCAGAAATCTCAGCCCACAAATGTAAGTTTGAAAATGAAGATATCTCAAAGCAACTAGAGGGTCTAGAAATGAATATTTCACCAGATAAAGGTATATATCAAATAAGGGACTATATACCCCTCCGGACGGGTTTAAGTTTGAAATGTGACTGCCCGCTTAAGGCAGTCAGCATCACGACTCGTCTATCGTGTACGGTTGGCTGTTCACTCCACGACAGTCGGTTAGCGCTTGCTGGTTGGTGTGGTTGGTTGATTGATTGATTGGTTGGATCTCTAGTTAACGTTGCATGGTTGATTAGTTTTTTGGTGGTCGGTTGGTTGGTTTAAGTGGTTGAGTGGTTAGTTTGGTTAGTTGTTTGGTTAACTGGTTAGGTGGTTACTTTGGTTGGTTGTTTGGTTGACTGATTGGGTTTTAGCACTGGCTGGTTGGTTAGTGTAGTTGGTTTCTTTGGGAAGTTGATTTTTTTTTCATGAAGACCGTTTTAAAACATCAGTTTAATGCATTAGCTTCGATGTCGTTTGGGCAATATAAAAGGAACAGTGGTGAGGGGGTGGAAGAGGAGAGCCTTGCATCTAAAAGAAAGTGAGATCCAGACTGTTGAACATGATGGCATGGAAGAACACCTGTATTATACCAGATCGGTGTGATGGCGTGGAAGAACACCTGTATTATACCAGATCGGTGTGATGGCATAGAAGAACACCTGTATTATACCAGATCGGTGTGATGGCGTGGAAGAACACCTGTATTATACCAGATCGGTGTGATTGCATGGAAGAACACCTGTATTATACCAGATCGGTGTGATGGCGTGGAAGAACACCTGTATTATATCAGATCGGTGTGATTGCATGAAAGAACACCTGTATTATACCAGATCGGTGTGATGGCATGGAAGAACACCTGTATTATATCAGATAGGTGAGATGGCATGGAAGAACACCTGTATTATATCAGATCGGTGTGATTGCATGAAAGAACACCTGTATTATATCAGATCGGTGTGATGGCATGGAAGAACACCTGTATTATACCAGATCGACATGATGGCATGGAAGAACACCTGTATTATATCAGATCGGTGTGATTGCATGTAAGAACACCTGTATTATACCAGATCGGTGTGATGGCATGTAAGAACACCTGTATTATACCAGATCGGTGTGATGGCATGGAAGAACACCTGTATTATACCAGATCGGTGTGATGGCATAGAAGAACACCTGTATTATACCAGATCGGTGTGATGGCGTGGAAGAACACCTGTATTATACCAGATCGGTGTGATTGCATGGAAGAACACCTGTATTATACCAGATCGGTGTGATGGCGTGGAAGAACACCTGTATTATATCAGATCGGTGTGATTGCATGAAAGAACACCTGTATTATACCAGATCGGTGTGATGGCATGGAAGAACACCTGTATTATATCAGATAGGTGAGATGGCATGGAAGAACACCTGTATTATATCAGATCGGTGTGATTGCATGAAAGAACACCTGTATTATATCAGATCGGTGTGATGGCATGGAAGAACACCTGTATTATACCAGATCGACATGATGGCATGGAAGAACACCTGTATTATATCAGATCGGTGTGATTGCATGAAAGAACACCTGTATTATATCAGATCGGTGTGATGGCATGGAAGAACACCTGTATTATATCAGATCAGTGTGATTGCATGAAAGAACACCTGTATTATACCAGATCGGTGTGATGGCATGGAAGAACACCTGTATTATATCAGATAGGTGAGATGGCATGGAAGAACACCTGTATTATACCAGATCGTCGTGATGGCATGAAAGAACACCTGTATTATACCAGATCGTCGTGATGGCATGAAAGAACACCTGTATTATACCAGATCGTCGTGATGGCATGAAAGAACACCTGTGTTATACCAGATCGGTGTGATGGCATGGAAGAACACCTGTATTATATCAGATCGGTGTGATTGCATGAAAGAACACCTGTATTATATCAGATCGGTGTGATTGCATGAAAGAACACCTGTATTATACCAGATCGGTGTGATGGCATGGAAGAACACCTGTATTATATCAGATAGGTGAGATGGCATGGAAGAACACCTGTATTATACCAGATCGTCGTGATGGCATGAAAGAACACCTGTATTATACCAGATCGTCGTGATGGCGTGGAAGAATACCTGTATTATACCAGATCGGTGTGATGGCATGAAAGAACACCTGTATTATACCAGATCGTCGTGATGGCGTGGAAGAACACCTGTATTATACCAGATCGGTGTGATGGCATGAAAGAACACCTGTGTTATACCAGATAGGTGTGATGGCATGGAAAAACACCTGTATTATACCAGATCGACATGATGGCATGGAAGAACACCTGTATTATATCAGATCGGTGTGATTGCATGAAAGAACACCTGTATTATATCAGATAGGTGTGATGGCATGGAAGAACACCTGTATTATACCAGATCGACATGATGGCATGGAAGAACACCTGTATTATACCAGATCGACATGATGGCATGGAAGAACACCTGTATTATACCAGATCGACATGATGGCATGGAAGAACACCTGTTTTATATATACCAGATCGGTGTGATGGCGTGGAAGAACACCTGTATTATACCAGATCGGTGTGATGGCGTGGAAGAACACCTGTATTATACCAGATCGGCTTGATGGCATGAAAGAACACCTGTATTATACCAGATCGTCGTGATGGCATGAAAGAACACCTGTATTATACCAGATCGTCGTGATGGCATGAAAGAACACCTGTGTTATACCAGATCGACATGATGGCATGGAAGAACACCTGTATTATACCAGATAGGTGTGATGGCATGAAAGAACACCTGTATTATACCAGATCGTCGTGATGGCATGGAAGAACACCTGTATTATACCAGATCGTCGTGATGGCATGGAAGAACACCTGTATTATACCAGATCGGTGTCATGGCATGGAAGAACACCTGTATTATACCAGATCGGCGTCATGGCATGAAAGAACACCTGTATTATACCAGATCGACATGATGGCATGGAAGAACACCTGTATTATACCAGATCGTCGTGATGGCATGGAAGAACACCTGTATTATACCAGATCGTCGTGATGGCATGAAAGAACACCTGTATTATACCAGATTGTCGTGATGGCATGAAAGAACACCTGTATTATACCAGATCGGTGTGATGGCATGGAAGAACACCTGTATTATACCAGATCGGTGTGATGGCGTGGAAGAACACCTCTATTATACCAGATCGGCGTCATGGCATGGAAGAACACCTGTATTATACCAGATCGGTGTGATGGCATGGAAGAACACCTGTATTATACCAGATCGGTGTGATGGCGTGGAAGAACACCTCTATTATACCAGATCGGCGTCATGGCATGGAAGAACACCTGTATTATACCAGATCGGTGTGATGGCATGGAAGAACACCTGTATTATATATACCAGATCGGTGTGATGGCATGGAAGAACACCTGTATTATACCAGATCGGCTTGATGGCATGAAAGAACACCTGTATTATACCAGATCGATGTGATGGCATGGAAGAACACCTGTATTATACCAGATCGGTGTGATGGCGTGGAAGAACACCTGTATTATATATACCAGATCGGTGTGATGGCATGGAAGAACACCTGTATTATACCAGATCGGCTTGATGGCATGAAAGAACACCTGTATTATACCAGATCGGTGTGATGGCGTGGAAGAACACCTCTATTATACCAGATCGGCGTCATGGCATGGAAGAACACCTGTATTATACCAGATCGGTGTGATGGCATGGAAGAACACCTGTATTATACCAGATCGGTGTGATGGCGTGGAAGAACACCTCTATTATACCAGATCGGCGTCATGGCATGGAAGAACACCTGTATTATACCAGATCGGTGTGATGGCATGGAAGAACACCTGTATTATATATACCAGATCGGTGTGATTGCATGGAAGAACACCTGTATTATACCAGATCGGCGTCATGGCATGGAAGAACACCTGTATTATACCAGATCGGTGTGATGGCATGGAAGAACACCTGTATTATATATACCAGATCGGTGTGATGGCGTGGAAGAACACCTCTATTATACCAGATCGGCGTCATGGCATGGAAGAACACCTGTATTATACCAGATCGGTGTGATGGCATGGAAGAACACCTGTATTATATATACCAGATCGATGTGATGGCATGGAAGAACACCTGTATTATACCAGGTCGGCTTGATGGCATGAAAGAACACCTGTATTATACCAGATCGATGTGATGGCATGGAAGAACACCTGTATTATACCAGATCGGTGTGATGGCGTGGAAGAACACCTCTATTATACCAGATCGGTGTGATGGCATGGAAGAACACCTGTATTATACCAGATCGGTGTGATGGCATGGAAGAACACCTGTATTATATATACCAGATCGGTGTGATGGCATGAAAGAACACCTGTATTATACCAGATCGATGTGATGGCATGGAAGAACACCTGTATTATACCAGATCGGTGTGATGGCATGGAAGAACACCTGTATTATATATACCAGATCGGTGTGATGGCATGGAAGAACACCTGTATTATACCAGATCGGCTTGATGGCATGAAAGAACACCTGTATTATACCAGATCGATGTGATGGCATGGAGGAACACCTGTATTATACCAGATCGGTGTGATGGCGTGGAAGAACACCTCTATTATACCAGATCGGTGTGATGGCTTGGAAGAACACCTGTATTATACCAGATCGGTGTGATGGCATGGAAGAACACCTGTATTATGTATACCAGATCGGTGTGATGGCATGAAAGAACACCTGTATTATACCAGATCGATGTGATGGCATGGAAGAACACCTGTATTATACCAGATCGGTGTGATGGCGTGGAAGAACACCTGTATTATACCAGATCGGTGTGATGGCATTAAGAACCTTTGATTAAAACAGATAAACATGATAGCATGGAAGAACATGTTTTAGAACAGATCAGCATCATACTGGATAGGAGGCTGTGGGCGGACGTTGTCATCACATAGCATTGGACAGAAGCAGAAAACGTGTTCAAGAGGCATAAGTGTACATGTTATTGCCCTGTCTACACAGGAACAGATGTTTCGTCACTGTGTCAGATGTTTCATCACTATTTCAAATGTTTCATCATTGTGTCAGATGTTTCATCACTGTGTCAGATGTTTCATCACTGTGTTAAATGGTTCATCACTGAGTCAGATGCTTCATCACTCTGTCAGATGTTTCATCACTGTATCAGATGTTTCGTCACTGTGTCAGATGTTTCATCACTCTGTGAGATGTTTCATCACTCTGTCAGATGTTTCGTCACTGTGTCAGATGTTTCATCACTATTTCAAATGTTTCATCACTGTGTCAGATGTTTCATCACTGTGTTAGATGTTACGTCACTGTGTCTGCACGTGAGAAGATATGACAGTCAACTGGGTACCCTGAGCATGCAGACATTTAGATGTCTAATGCATAGGAAGACGGAGCACGAATGGTTCAGATCGATGTGTTAGTATGTAGATACGGACAACAAGTAAGGAACAAGTATGTAGATGTATCATCACCTCGTCTACACATATGTTGAAATATTACTTTTCTCAATTGTATGTAGATGTATCATCACCTCGTCTACACATATGTTGAGATATTACTTTTCTTAATTGTATGTAGATGTGTGTGCGTTTGTGTGAGTTCGTCACTTTGCAAACGTGTGTACGTAAATCGTCACCGAGTCTGCCACTATAAACACACATTATGACTTCTTCTGCACGTATGTAGATGTATATATATATATATATATATATATATATATATATATATATATATATATATATAGAGAGAGAGAGAGAGAGAGAGAGAGAGAGAGATGGTCTTTTTGTGTCGGTAAATAAATATGTCAGCACTTTATAATTTTGAAACGCGACCTTACTTCATGAACGTATATGTAAATGAGTTATTACTTCCTCTACAATAAGTAGAAGTGTCATGACTTTGTCTACATGTATTTAGTTTATAATCACTTTGTCAACACTTATTTAGATTCTCATCATCCTGTCTACGGGTATATAGAATATGATAACTTTGTCTTGATAATATCCACTTTATCAACACGTATTTAGATTATCTTCCCTTTGTCTACATGTATTTAGATTATCATCACTTTGTCTTTTGGTATTTAGATTATCATAACTTTGTTGACACTTACTTATATTATCTTCCCTTTGTCTACATGTATTTAGAATATCCTCACTTTGTCTGTACGTATTTAGATTATCCTCTCTTTGTCTTTAGGTATTTAGATTTTCATCACTTTGTCAACACGTACGTAGATGTTTCAGATAGAACGATCCTCACCAAAGTCCCTAGGGCAGATCCGTGAGCACTTACCGGTGTTAACTGAGAATTAGGTGGAATCCAGTGCTCTGTGACTTAACGACCTGCTTGGGATCCCATGTGACATGACCTTTCCGTGCATGAATCTTGCTACCCTGTATGACAGAACTCCTCTGACAGTACAGCGCTACAATAAATAATGCAACTGTCTAGTATGTTATCACTGATAGACAAATTTCCATTTTTGAGTTAAGTAGCAAGCCTTGTACACATTTGTGTTATCTTTATAATTTGCATGTTCGTGTATCCATTTGTTGCGTCCTTCTAACAGGCGTTCCTGTATTGTATATTTGATACAATTAATTATGAGTGAACTATAATTGTCAACTTCACCACTGGTTGAACTTTCCAAACATCGTCTCAGGCTTGTTGCTAACACGCGCTAACACGTTCGACGACTTAGAACAGCGTAGCAGACAATTGGACAAAACATTGTATACATGCAAAGTAACTAGGGTACGACTGAACTTTAACCACACGCCCAAGAGCTCCATCAGACTGCTAGCCACCTAGGAGAGCCAAGAAGCTCAGGATAACGGAAACAATACAACGAGCTAGGTACAAATGATCATTTGCATCGTAACCACAAACACTTGCTTACTAAAGTGAGTTAGCACACAATAAACACGCTCCCATTCTCTTATATTGCTAGACTTTTTTTTTAAATGCTCCCTATAACAGCAGGAACGATATTTTTCCAACACATCCGCAGACAAACAAAAGACAGTAAAATGTCGACAGATAGAATGTAACACCCTAAACCAGGGACAATAAGAAGACATTTACATTTCGCCAAAGCCATATGCCCCTACATCCAACAGAAATCATTTATTGCTTCGAAGATATCGCATCCCAACACAATTTATGCTAATTTTTCACCTCATCAGAATCTCAGCAGACCGCTATATTTTCATTAAGTTCAATGGGACGGCACTTGCCTCACACATAAACATGGATGCATGCATGCATACGTACACACAGACCCACACATGCACACGTAAACACATCTAAAGTCAGAAACGCAAACACACACACACATACATCCACATATACAAGTGCATACACACACAGACACACACACAGACACACACACAGACACACACACAGACACACACACAGACACACACAAACACACACACACACACACAGTCACACACACACACAGACACACAGACACACACAGAAACACATACAGACACACACAGACACACACACACAGACACACATAGATACACACACAGACACACACAGACACACAGACACACACAGAAACACACACACAGACTCACACACAGACACACAGACACACACAGACACACAGACTCACACACAGACACAGAGACACAACACACACACACACACGCACGCAGACACACACAGAGACACACGCAGATATACACAGACACACAGGCACAGACACACAGGCACAGACACACCTGCACAGACACACACACGTACAGACACACACACGCACAGACACACACGTACAGACACACATGCACAGATGTACAGACACACATGCACAGATACACAGACACACACACGTACAGACACACACACGCACAGACACACACGTACAGACACACATGCACAGATACACAGACACACACGCACAGACACACATGCACAGACACACACGCACACAGACACACATGCACAGACACACAGACACACATGCATAGATACACAGACACACATGCACAGACACACAGACACACATGCACAGACACACAGACACACATGCACAGATACACAGACACACACGTACAGACACACATGCACAGATACACAGACACACACACGTACAGACACACACACGCACAGACACACACGTACAGACACACATGCACAGATACACAGACACACACGTACAGACACACATGCACAGATACACAGATACACACACGTACAGACACACACACGCACAGACACACACGTACAGACACACATGCACAGATACACAGACACACACGCACAGACACACGTGCACAGACACACACGCACACAGACACACATGCACAGACACACAGGCACAGACACACAAGCACAGACACACACGCACAGACACACACGTACAGACACACACACGCACATACACACACGCACAGACACACACGCACAGACACACATGCACAGATACACAGACACACACGCACAGACACACATGCACAGACACACACGCACACAGACACACATGCACAGACACACACGCACAGACACACAGGCACAGACACACACGCACAGACATACACGCACAGACACACACGCACAGACATACACGTACAGACACACACGCACAGACACACAGGTACAGATACGCACGCACAGTGTACAACTGCTGATCTGTTGGTGACTGTTGCTACCATCCATGATGAACTGCATTTCTAATGTCGGACTGGTTGTGTTAGCACTTCGGATGGCAACCTTATGCTTCAATGCGTGTGTATGCTAGTGCATATGCTGAGACAGCAGTTTGTCAATATTTCCACAAGGGGCTGCGATAAACATTCTGTGTGTTTTTCGCTAGCACAGGAGCAGAGCAATTATGGGGTGACCCGTTTGCTATGAAGCTGACATACACAAAGAGGCATATCCACACAGACACACACACATGCAGACACTCACGCCGACTTACACGCAGTTACACAAACACACATACACAAAGACACATACACAGACATACGGACTCAACAAAGACACTTAAACACAAATACACACACGCAGACACACACGCAGACAATCACACAGACACATACACAGAGACACGCTCAGACACACCCACATACATACACACACATACAGACACACACAGTCATATGCACACATATACACACAAAAATACTGTAAAATCACCTATATACACACTTATACATACACAAAACATACATAAACAAACAGGCCTTCATATACAAACATATATATGTCACACATACGCATACATACATATCATAAACACATTTAAAAAATATACAAATTGGTAATGCAATATGGATTAATAACTGAATTTAAGTTAGCATACAATCACTTGTTGCATGAAGTGGAAAAAACTGCGGTTTAACGAATAGGACCTATTTGTATTTTTCAGATCAAATGGAAGATTGTTCCATAAATGAGCAGCAGAATATGCTAAACTTGTTTTAAATAAACCTATTCTAGGTGTGGGCAAACGTAATAAACAGAGTCGCTTGCTGCTGAGAGGTTTGGAGTGCATCGACTTTACAAGGCAGTTGGCGCCATTCTGAGACTAAATATTCTGAATAAATGTAGCCGTGTTATCTTCTTCGTCTTCGCGTTCACCAGCTGTAAACTCTGGTAGAAAGTTCTGGTTGTTCGTCCACTTCTGGGCAGTCGTCCTGTTACTAGAACCTGAGTGTTGCGTATGCATCCGTTTGACATATCTGACACATTTGTGAGCAGACTGTTGGTTCCTTGCCTCTCATGCAGATTTACTTCGACTAGGAAGCTCCCAATTAGTCGAGTCTTACGACATGCTTTTGGGTAATCAATGGGTCTATTCTAGCTTTCCCTATAATAGGGCCCCGGAACTCACACGGGGAAGCCATGCTATCGAATGTGAGCCGTAAGTGGCTTCCAGCGATATACGAAGGATGGTGATGATGATGAGACTTCTATAACAGCAGTTAGACACAGTTAACATTTTGGGAATGGTATGAGGAGACATTCACTGGAAAGCTGAGTGGTAACTGTTAAACTTGACGGAACAGTAACACAAGCAAGACATGTCAATAAATACATGGAGATCTTGGTCATACAGCATGATTGTGGCGAGTACTTACATCTAGTGGTTTATCTTCAACATGACTTGATGAATCCATCTAACTCTCTCTTTCTCTCTCTCTCTCTCTCTCTCTCTGTCTCTCTCTCTCTCTGTGTGTGTGTGTGTGTGCGTGTGTTTGTGTATGTGTCTCTGGTAGGGTGAGATGACGAACCATGACAAACTTTCATATCGGCAAGGCGCATGATAATGATGCTACATCAGCGTTACCGTCGTGTCATTAAACTAATGATTGTATCTATGTTTATACCAGACAGGTCGTGCATGTGTGGCAGTTCAGAACAATGAGCCGGACAGTCAATAGTTTCCAATTCTCTCCCGCCGGCCTGGAACGCACACTGACGCTATGATGACGGTTGTAGATGCGGAAACGCTCCGTTACACATTTGCAGGTATTGGAAAGTGGAGACAGCCTAATTAAGTATATGTCCTTGTGAGGGGCTATGTGGAGATTGGTGGGGGAGCATTTCCCTCATGTTCATTAGCTGTCTACGTGAAAGTTCCCGTCAGATGACGGCCTTGTATGCTGTGTCAAAATGTGTCCAGTGAATATTTTGGATCTATATAAACCCAACAACTGTTGTCAGTACTTTTTAGCAAAGTAAAATACTCAAAATTGTAAAGCTATAAATGGTAGTCCAAAGGACGTTATGTTGAGAAGCTGGCTCTCCTACGAAATACGCCTGGCCAAATCAGAGGGAGCTGAAGCCAAGGAGGAAACATCAGAAGTGAAAGGGTAAGAAGAAAACAATTGACAACAGACAGGATAGGGAATGGGCTGTCTGACATAAAGGAAAGAAGCATTAGGCCCAGACACGGCGCAAATACCAGAACTTTAGCCACGAAAGTGGCACAAATAAACAAGACCACAAATATAGCCAGAGACTGTTGGCAGCTTCGATTAGCTAGCAGCAGACTGAAGGTAGAGTTTTTGATTTTGTCTTGGAAAGGAACTGGAATTGTGTCCAGTGAGTACCAGGCAAATAGGTTACTACAAGTAGACACGTCAGAGTTGACATCAGGCCAGGAAATGAGGTTACTACAAGTAGACACGTCAGAGTTGACATCAGGCCAGGAAATGAGGTTACTACAAGTAGACACGTCAGAGTTGACATCAGGCCAGGCAAAGAGGTTACTACAAGTAGACACGTCAGAGTTGACATCAGGCCAGGCAAAGAGGTTACTACAAGTAGACACGTCAGAGTTGACATCAGGCCAGGCAAAGAGGTTACTACAAGTAGACACGTCAGAGTTGACATCAGGCCAGGAAATGACACATTTATCTCCACTCCTCTCTCTTTCTTTCGAAAATGTATCCTCTCTCTCTCTCTCTCTCTCTCTCTCTCTCTCTCTCTCTCTCTCTCTCTCTCCTTGGAAATTATATTTCATATCTCTCTCTTGGTTTAAAGATTTCTCTCTCTCTCTCTCTCTCTCTCTCTTTCTCTCTCTCTCTTTCTCTCTCTCTTTCGCCCTCTCTCCCTCCCTTTCTCTCACTGTCCTTCGAAAACATGTATCTCTTGAATGTGTGTTTTGTTTTCGAAAGCATAGCCACCTCTACGTCCTTGGAAACTGTTTACACCTTTCTCTTTGGCAAACATATCATCTCTCTCTCCTTCTCTTTCTCTCTCTCTCCTTCTCTTTCTCTCTCTCTCCTTTAATAAATGCGCGTGTGTGTGTGTGTACAAATAAACACACATATCCATTCTCAATCTCCTCGACAAATATATACTCCGTGTCTGTCTTCAGGGGCTGCTTAGTCTCGAGGTATAGTGTTCGCCTCGAGTGCTAGAGGTTCCGGGTTCAATCACTGATAAGGGCTGAGATTTTTTCACTTGGACTTAGACTTCTAGTAATTCCCCCTGGTCTCTGGGTAGTGAGATCTTCTTTCCTTGGTAAATTGCTGTCCTCCACTCTCATTAATAGGTCTATCTTTGTTCTCCACTTGTTGAATATAACTCTATACTCTCTCCTGACAAGTACAATTCCCTCTACCCTCCTTTTCGTGCCCATCTCCTGTCATCCATCTAGTCAGGTGTACGTTTGTTTCAAGTTTCAAACATACTGCGAAAAACAAGTTCAAGCATATACTGACGTACAGTTCCTGGCCTCTAGTTGTATGACATTTCCTCACAGCAACGCTAAATATTTTGTTGTTGTTGACATCTATTTCATTCTCCAGCCACCCTAATTTTTAAACGCCTTCAGCTGCTGAGTGCTCTGCTACTTACCAGTCACACGTATGTCGTGTCTAACTCTCTTTAATTCACAAACCAGTCACGCTTGACCTCTCTGCAGTCTAAACCTGACAAGTGTCTATGTCTAATGAAAAGACTGCACCGCAGCTTTTTGTCTGACATTCACAAAACGCAGATTCAATATCCGTTATCTGACAGGAGTAATACAACGCAGGTTCGCTGTACTCACACGTGGAAACTGTAAATTGCCTTGGTTTGACAAGAAATATTGAACACAAAATAAACTGTCTAACGATCGCTTCCACGTAATGACGAGATAGGCGCGGTGACAGGAAATAAGAGAAAGACAGTTAATGTAGAATGACAGGAAATGCAGAATCAAAGAAAGTGTGAGATGACAGGCAATGTAGAATGACAGGGAAGATAGAATGGCAAACACTGTGAGATGAAAGGAAGTGTAGAAAGACATGGTGTGCACAATTACAGGATGTCGTGGCTTTGACAATATATAAAATAAAGAATGCACAAGATATAGATATTCATGCAAGTGATGTTCGTTAGTAACAGATCTCCCTCACTGCACATAACTCCACTCAGTCCATAAGTGCTCGGATCCCCTCCCCAATACATCACCCAACATGTTCTGTGCATAGTGGCCAGCATCGTTTCAGATGTAGGTAGCGTTCTTGTGAAATTTCTTCAGGTAATGCAGGTGTGTTGGAAAGTTAACAGGGAGACAGACTGGTTGATGCTACACAACTGTCCTGTGCCCGGCCAGCTTGATGTAATCAAGGCTTTTTTGGGAGCAAATGAAGAATGCAAAAGCACGATGAGATCATGCGATGTGGTCGTATGATGCAGCGAAAGTTACAAGAGGATCTGGTCGAAACTCGACATTCACAGGAAAGGAAATACAGATACATCAATCTGCTACATGTACTATGAAAAAAAAAATTAAAACTATTCACGGAGTGCTTATAGGAATGTATCAATTGTTTGATGTCGATTCTTGACTCAGCCAAACTCAACTCATTCAGGGTGTAGATGCTGATGATAAAATTCTCTGTCGATTTATTATTATTATTATTATTATTAATATCATCTGGCTTCCTGTATAATGATATTGCCCATTTTAGCTTATTATATTTGTAGTTTTAGGATGGTTGTATTTTTACAGTTATCAGCTGATTCACACACATGTGGTACAGCTCGTCTTCCCACCTTAGAAACTCTATCAGCAAGCGTTGTCTTCCATTTCCTCTTACACCTGCATGCCCTTTTACCAGACACACATCGTCTCCGAGGCGCTACCTGCTGTACTCAAGATTAGGTGAACAATACAATGATGAACATTACAGAATAATTAGGTGAACAATACAGTCATGAACAATACAGAATAATTAGGTGAACAATACAGTCATGAACAATACAGAATAACAGGGTGAACAATATAATGATGAACAACACAGAAAAACTAGGTGAACAATACAATGATGAACAACACAGAAAAACTAGGTGAACAATACAATGATGTACAATAGAGACTGATAGCAATCAGAATATCTTCTTGTTTCTTCTTCTATGTTCACCTGAAGACGGGAAAGCGTTGTGCTTGTTTACATGGTGAACATTTTTGCGGCTCTTGGCTTGTGCAGACATTCATTGTGACACAGACTGCCTACATTGCTTTACATAAGCTTCACTGTTGTGACACACACTGCCTACAGTGCTTTACATAAGCTTCACTGTTGTGACACACACTGCCTACATCGCTTTACATGACTTCACTGTTTTGACACACACTGCCTACAGCGCTTTACATGACTTCACTGTTGTGACACAGACTGCCTACAGTGCTTTACATAAGCTTCACTGTTGTGACACACACTGCCTACAGCGCTTTACATGACTTCACTGTTGTGACACAGACTGCCTACATTGCTTTACATGACTTCACTGTTGTGACACACACTGCCTACAGCGCTTTACATGACTTCACTGTTATGACACAGACTGCCTACAGTGCTTTACATGACTTCACTGTTGTGACACACACTGTCTACAGCGCTTTACATAAGCTTCGCTGTTGTGACACAGACTACCTACAGTGCTTTACATAAGCTTCGCTGTTGTGACACACACTGCCTACAGTGCTTTACATAAGCTTCGCTGTTGTGACACAGACTGCCTACATCGCTTTACATGAGCTTCGCTGTTGTGACACAGACTGCCTACAGCGCTTTACATGAGCTTGGCTGTTGTGACACAGACTGCCTACATCGCTTTACATGAGCTTTGCTGTTGTGACACAGACTGCCTACAGCGCTTTACATGAGCTTCGCTGTTGTGACACAGACTGCCTACAGCGCTTTACATGACTTCACTGTTGTGACACAGACTGCCTACAGCGCTGTACATGACTTCGCTGTTGTGACACAGACTGCCTACAGTGCTTTACATAAGCTTCGCTGTTGTGACACAGACTGCCTACAGCGCTTTACATAAGCTTCGCTGTTGTGACACAGACTGCCTACAGCGCTTTACATGAGCTTCGCTGTTGTGACACAGACTGCCTACAGTGCTTTACATTAGCTTCGCTGTTGTGACACAGACTGCCTACGGCGCTTTACATGAGCTTTGCTGTTGTGACACAGACTGCCTACAGCGCTTTACATGACTTCACTGTTGTGACACAGACTGCCTACAGCGCTTTACATGACTTCGCTGTTGTGACACAGACTGCCTACAGTGCTTTACATAAGCTTCGCTGTTGTGACACAGACTGCCTACAGCGCTTTACATGAGCTTCGCTGTTGTGACACAGACTGCCTACAGCGCTTTACATGAGCTTCGCTGTTGTGACACAGACTGCCTACAGTGCTTTACATTAGCTTCGCTGTTGTGACACAGACTGCCTACGGCGCTTTACATGAGCTTCGCTGTTGTGACACAGACTACCTACAGCGCTTTACATAAGCTTTGCTGTTGTGACACAGACTGCCTACAGCGCTTTACATGACTTCACTGTTGTGACACAGACTGCCTACAGCGCTTTACATGACTTCGCTGTTGTGACACAGACTACCTACAGCGCTTTACAAAAGCTTCGCTGTTGTGACACAGACTGCCTACAGCGCTTTACATGAGCTTCACTGTTGTGACACAGACTGCCTACAGTGCTTTACATGAGCTTCGCTGTCGTGAGTTTTGTAGATTCTTGCCCCTAACAAGCATTTCCTAAAAAGCCACCAAACATAGTTTTGCTGAGATCGATGTACTGGGCCGAATGGCACAGATATTGCAGCCCAGTTGTAAACCACAACACAATGTGCCATCCACACTGTAAGGACAAGCAAGAAAAATACATTCTTTAGTGTCCACTTTTCTATACATTATCAGCTCATTAAAGAGGAAGACGACGATAGAAGATTCTTGCCGGTCTGTTGACATGCCATAAACAGACGTCAGCACACCAACTGATACATGTTGTTGGGAACTGCAGGATATCGTGAAACATGATAGTCTAATGCATGCGGCAAGGCACTTGTTGTTGCTCATTGATTAATTAATGGAGCTGCGGTGGTCTGAATTTGCTGCTTGCTTTTTCAGATTTCATTTCTAGAAAAGGCAATGTTGCCTCCTCCTTCACAACTCCTTCACAACTCATTCACAACTTCTTCACAACTGCTTCACAGATCCTTCCAGTTGATACAAAATTAGTCAGGGAAAACCAGCGACTGGGAAAAACTATGATATATGTAACAGTCTAACAATCGACTGCCCTGCAGCTGTACAACAATTATATTGGCAATATTTACAGCTGTGAAACTGATTAAAATACACGTCTGCCATGTCAAAGTACGCTGAATAACGACACAAATAACACGCATTACCTGCTATAATGGAAGCGGCTGTCACAAAAACAATGATAAAATGATCGAAACAATATATATAATTCTCTTGTAAGATAACAATAGAAATCTCGACAAAGCGATAAATTTAATCAACATGAAAATTGTATAGTTTGCAATCTTCCGTCGATGATGATCCGATAGCAACCTCTAGCCAGCCATATTGCATTCTTTCTGTAAGGGAAATGTCAGGCAATAAACAACCAGAAGTGCAGATCGAGCAAGTTAGTTTGGTAAATATGAAAATCACACGATATATTGACTGACATTTTAGCAGCACTGTGTCATTGTAACAGAATGGTCTTTTTTCCATGTAGGAAATAATTATTAAACAGAGCAGTTTGGTAAATAAAACATGGAGAACGTCCTATCGGGGAGAGTTCGTTGACTGCTGCATTGACTAGGAGAGTTCATTGGCTGGTCTGTTCAGAAGTGTTAGGTGTTCAGGAATAAAGATACGTAAATTAGGAAGAGTACAGAGGCAGATTCTATGCTAAATTAAACATAGACATTCCAAACATCGGTGATTTATTTTGTAGAATGAAAACACTGAGATTTGTTGAATGAAAACATTGAGACTCTCAAACAAATAAAGTCAAAAGCCCAGTTAATTAAAACCATTATAATTAACTTCTATTATTGGCGAACGCGTGGAGGATATCTGGTGTATGAAGTATGTCATTATTTGAAGACAACAAAATACCAATGACAGTTCATCGGGAGCACAAATATGCTAGACTGCGCATGACAGGAACATTAAATCAATGCTACAATTTTCAGAGCAAACTCCATCAGAGCATAGGCTATTGTGTGTGGGGGTTTTTTTTTTTAACTGTGGGAAAAAAAATTGCTTTTTGGATTTCTCTCCTCTACACCTTCTGACACCCCTACACGACCCATCTAATTCCCGGCTTACGGCTGAACCAAGCAAAGGGGAACAATTATCTTGAAACAACTTAGCATCCGACACAAGTTGTCTCATTGTCTTCCTCCTAGCGTTTGCTGGTTGTAAAATCCGGCGACAGATTCTGGTTGTTCGTCCACTTCTTGACTTTAATCTTGCTCCAGACCTTGAGTTTTGTGTTGGTATCTATTTTACGCGTCTAGCTCATTTGCATGCAAACTATGGGTCTTCGCCTCTCAAGCAGGCAGTCTCCGACTTCAAAGGAAACATCTCTTAGTCGCCTTTTATGACATGCTTGTTAGAGGCGGTGGATCAAAAAGCTGAGAATAAAAGCTCTGGCTGGTGAAATATACAACACGCGGTATGAGCGCCAGTGCCCAATATCCCCGTGACCTTGTGTAAAAGTCGGACCGCTCGAGGCTGATCTATCAGTGGTAAGGTGATCAGGAGGTCGTCCAGTCAGAAGCGAGTTAGGGTGTAGCGGTGTGTTAATAGGGAGACCAGCGTAAAATTTACCAAAGAAGAAGAAGGAGAAGAAGAAAAAGTAGCAGCAGGAGGCCGATGAGAAGGAGATAATAATGACATATTCTTCTTCTTAGCATTAACAGGATTTTAACTCCAGCGGAAAGTTTTGGTTGTTCGTCTACTTCTAGATTTCAGTCTTGCTCCATACATCCACTTCTGGTTTCTTCGCGATCACTTGCTGTAAACTCCGGGAGAGTTGTACCTCCACTTCTAGAGTCTAGTTCTATTCCAGAAACTGAGTGTTGCGTGCACATCCGTTTCACAAATTTGACTCATGTATGTGCAGACTGTTGTTTCTTGCCTCACAGGCAGATACACTCCGACTTCAAAAAACATTCCCAATTAGTCGAGCCTTTCACAACATGCTTGTGGATGAGCGTGGGGTCTATTCTGTCTTCCCTACTGTCGGGTCTATTCTGTCTTCCCCACTGTCGGGTCTATTCTGTCTTCCCTACTGTCGGGTCTATTCTGTCTTCCCCACTGTCAGGTCTATTCTGTCTTCCCTACTGTCGGGTCTATTCTGTCTTTCCCACTGTCGAGTCTATTCTGTCTTCGCCACTGTCGGGTCTATTCTGTCTTCCCCACTGTCGGGTCTATTCTGTTTTCCCCACTGTCGGGTCTATTCTGTCTTCCCCACTGTCAGGTCTATTCTGTCTTCCCTACTGTCGGGTCTATTCTGTCTTCCCCACTGTCGAGTCTATTCTGTCTTCCCCACTGTCGGGTCTATTCTGTCTTCCCCACTTTCGGGTCTATTCTGTCTTCCCCACTGTCGGGTCTATTCTGTCTTCCCCACTGTCGAGTCTATTCTGTCTTCCCCACTGTCGGGTCTATTCTGTCTTCCCCACTGTCGGGTCTATTCTGTCTTCCCTACTGTCGGGTCTATTCTGTCTTCCCCACTGTCGGGTCTATTCTGTCTTCCCCACTGTCGGGTCTATTCTGTCTTCCCCACTGTTGGGTCTATTCTGTCTTCCCTACTGTCAGGTCTATTCTGTCTTCCCTACTGTCGAGTCTATTCTGTCTTCCCTACTGTCGGGTCTATTCTGTCTTCCCCACTGTCGGGTCTATTCTGTCTTCCCTACTGTCAGGTCTATTCTGTCTTCCCCACTGTCGAGTCTATTCTGTCTTCCCCACTGTCAGGTCTATTCTGTCTTCCCTACTGTCGAGTCTATTCTGTCTTCCCCACTGTCGAGTCTATTCTGTCTTCCCCACTGTCGGGTCTATTCTGTCTTCCCTACTGTCGGGTCTATTCTGTCTTCCCCACTGTCGGGTCTATTCTGTCTTCCCCACTGTCGGGTCTATTCTGTCTTCCCCACTGTCGGGTCTATTCTGTCTTCCCCACTGTCGGGTCTTTTCTGTCTTCCCCACTGTCGGGTCTATTGTGTCTTCCCCACTGTCGGGTCTATTCTGTCTTCCCCACTGTCGGGTCTATTCTGTCTTCCCCACTGTCGGGTCTATTCTGTCTTCCCCACTGTCGGGTCTATTCTGTCTTCCCCACTGTCGGGTCTATTCTGTCTTCCCCACTGTCGGGTCTATTCTGTCTTTGCCACTGTCGGGTCTATTCTGTCTTCCCCACTGTCGGGTCTATTCTGTCTTCCCTACTGTCGGGTCTATTCTGTCTTCCCCACTGTCGGGTCTTTTCTGTCTTCCCCACTGTGGGGTCTATTCTGTCTTCCCCACTGTCGGGTCTTTTCTGTCTTCCCCACTGTGGGGTCTATTCTGTCTTCCCCACTGTGGGGTCTATTCTGTCTTCCCCACTGTGGGGTCTATTCTGTCTTCCCCACTGTGGGGTCTATTCTGTCTTCCCCACTGTGGGGTCTATTCTGTCTTCCCCACTGTGGGGTCTATTCTGTCTTCCCCACTGTGGGGTCTATACTGTCTTCCCCACTGTGGGGTCTATTCTGTCTTCCCCACTGTGGGGTCTATTCTGTCTTCCCCACTGTGGGGTCTATTCTGTCTTCCCCACTGTGGGGTCTATTCTGTCTTCCCCACTGTGGGGTCTATTCTGTCTTCCCCACTGTGGGGTCTATTCTGTCTTCCCCACTGTGGGGTCTATTCTGTCTTCCCCACTGTGGGGTCTATTCTGTCTTCCCCACTGTGGGGTCTATTCTGTCTTCCCCACTGTGGGGTCTATTCTGTCTTCCCCACTGTGGGGTCTATTCTGTCTTCCCCACTGTGGGGTCTATTCTGTCTTCCCCACTGTGGGGTCTATTCTGTCTTCCCCACTGTGGGGTCTATTCTGTCTTCCCCACTGTGGGGTCTATTCTGTCTTCCCCACTGTGGGGTCTATTCTGTCTTCCCCACTGTGGGGTCTATTCTGTCTTCCCCACTGTGGGGTCTATTCTGTCTTCCCTACTGTCGGGCCCCGAAACCCACACAGGGAATTTTGAGTTATTTTGTGGAGTCTCGTTCACACTTGTGGTGTTGCAGGTTTATGAATGTGCCGATGAAGGCTCTCTAGCCGTAACGTTCGCTTGTCATGTCTGTTTGTGATATTGTGAAGTGACTGGTTCTACTTTTCGTTTTGTGTGATATCTTTGTATGGGACAATCATAACGGCACTGGTGGAGAATAATCCTGGCACTACTGGTCATTGAATGTAAACCCGTGTATGGACATCGAGTACATTGTTGACATGTAACACATGGCACGTGAATGCAGTATCCAACAGGGAAACAACTGTTCATCACGTTTCAACCACATATGAGAACTAATACAGACAGACCTTAACAAGTGTGCAGCAAACACGAACACCATCCCGCATCTTTGCATTCTCGCCTAGCATATCACACTTAACTAGGGCTTCATGTGGATGAGTGCTCGAGCCGCTTGCCTCTAAGAGGCAAAGTGGTCACGTCATTAGTTCATGGTTTACAAAGAGCTCTATGTGGCGAAGTGTTCATGTCCCCTGTTCACGCTTTACCAATAGCTCTAGGTGACTAAGTAGTCAAGCTTCCCACCTCCCCCTCAAAAAAAAAAATTCTTATTTAGACTGCTATGTTTGGTTCACTTGATGTTCAGCGCTGATGCTAGGGAATTCTCGTCAATGACAGTTATATGTCATATAGAGACAACGACTGGCGAAACAGTGATAGTTACACATCACATAAAGGTAGCTATTAACGAAACAGTGATAGTTACACGTCACATAGAGGTAGCTATTAACGAAACAGTGATAGTTACACGTCACATAGAGGTAGCTATTAACGAAACAGTGACAGTTATATGTCACACAGAAATAGCTATTGACGAGACAGTTGCAGTTGTATGTCACATCAAGACAGCTATTCGCAAAACAATAACAGTTATGTCACACACGATGCTGGAGTAGTATGCTGATGGGCGATCAACGCTCAGTGGAGGATGTACTCAACATCACCTTGCTGCCTTTGCCTCCCAGGACATTACACAGTACCAATATAAAGACGTAATATCATGGTTTAAAAGAGGCCAAGAAGGCTGTTGGGTATGTGGTGCTAGACTCATACTTGTCTACACAAATGGATAACATCGCGTCAACCGCTTTTACTTTCAATGAGATTAATAATACCCAGTTGAAGTTGGATAGACATGTGATTGCCGGTCAGTTAGAACGTTAGACAATAGGTTTGATGATGTAAGACAGATAATGAGAGAAACAAAAAGGAAAGGGGGTTTGTATTAGGTAAAAATAATGTTTGTAAGAGAGAGAGAGAGAGAGAGAGAGAGAGAGAGAGAGAGAGAGAGAGACAGACAGACAGACAGACAGACAGACACACACACACACACACACACACACAGAGAAAGAAAGAGAGAGAGAGAGAGCGAGAGTGTGTGTGTGTGTGTGTGTAAGAGAGAATGCTCTGAAGTCAGTCTACCTAATAAGACTGAACCAAAACCCTAAAGCTTTCCTCTACAACGCGGAAGTCCAAAAATGTGGCTCCTAAACAAGACTTATAGGTCACACAGTCCTGTATTGCCCTATAGACCCAAGTTGCTGTTGATATTTGATTCCAAACGATTGCAGTTTGCTGCTGCTATTCCTCGTCGATCCTCATGGTTCACAGCTGAGAAGCTTTGCAGGAGCTTTTGGTCCTGGCATTATGACAAAATTATTATACACCTCTTCGTTGCATATAAAGGAGCGGCTAGTTGCTCGCCTGCGGATCGGAAGGGCGTTGGTTCGCTTTCTGTAGGAGCCGGACTTTTTTTTAAAATGACCTTGGCCTTGAGTGGGTACTGGATGCAGTCCCAGGAACACCTACAAAAACAAGAACATCCTACAGGACGTCAACCGGGATACGTTGAAGAAAACGACAATTACTGACATCATGGAGTTGCCAAGTCTACCTGATCTTCTCCTACTATAACGAAAGATTGTGGGGAAACAATTCTTAATTCTGCTGAATCAGGTTCTGGGAATACATTTTACTAACTTCATTGATATCGAAGATATCCAAAACTTTCATTCTAGAGTAGTTTAACTCTTTGCGCGCTTCCAGTCTACCGATAAGTGGACGTCAAATGTATAATTCAGTTATTTGAAAGCGTCGTCTTCTTAGTTAGTTAGTTAGTTAGTTAGTTAGTTAGTTAGTTAGTTAGTTAGTTAGTTAGTTAGTTAGTTAGTTAGTTGGGTTATCCTCATTGCACTCCGGACATGTCCATAGGTGCTCAGATCCTCCCCTCAGTATGAACCCCAACGTCCGATGGCTAATAGTACCAGTTCTATGTTGATTAACAAGTCTTCTGGCGTAGCTGGTGTGCGTCTCGTTTTTTGCTGTGCCGATCTTATTTCCCAAGTCTGCCATTTTGGCGAGTGATGTGGATTCACTGCCACCAAAGTCCTCTATCCTTCCCATTTCTCTGAGGGCATTGATAATATCAGCGTGATCCATAGGCTGACCGTCGGTAGTGATAGCGGATCCAGCCAACCTGTCAGCTCTTTCATTTCCATCGACGCCTGCGTGTCCCGGAACAAAAATAAAGGTGACTCCACGAACAGTGGACTTCTGTAATGATTCAAGCGTCGTCTTCTTGTGGGACGCAATTTTTCATTATTTTGAAGCCCCACTCCGGCTATTGCCGGCGCCGCAATATAGCCTAACGGTTGAACGCGGTTTCTGCGACCTCTACACGGGTGATCCTCATCCGCATGGTGCCACTTTGTGTCACCGGGTCTTTATCGCTCTGTGTGATGTCCTGGTGGGTAAAATTTACTTACACATAATTAATTCAAAAGCACATGAGATTGTGAAAATGCAGACGTTTAAGATGTATGTTGGACAGTTCTGTCTGAAGACTTTTAAGATTCCCAAAGAGACAATGCGTTTCATCATTAGTGCTTTGTGGAGAAGCAAATATATATGATGATGATGAGGATAAAAAAAAATCAATGTGATCGCGTGTGGCGTGTGCAATAACAGTGCAATTTGACTTCGAACACTAGTACAAAATTCGAATCATGAAAAACATTAGGACCTGATCAAATCATAGTTCCAAAGACAACAATGCTACACGATAGCCAGGACCTGATCAAGTCATAGTTCCAAAGACAACAATGCAAAACGATAGCCAGGACCTGATCAAGTAATAGTTCCAAAGACAACAATGCAAAACGATAGCCAGGACCTGATCAAGTCATAGTTCCAAAGACAACAATGCAACACGATAGCCAGGACCTGATCAAGTCATAGTTCCAAAGACAACAATGCAACACGGTAGCCAGTCTGCAATGTCAGGACGGCACAGCATTTATTTTTTTGCAACACTGCGTCGAGCAGAATACATTTTCTGTAACACGAACTCTTTTTTCGGTTCCTGGGAGTTAGCTATAAAAGGATTGGCTGTGTCAAACCCCGCCCCTCCCACATATGTTTCAATATTAATCAACTTATTTTCAGCTAAAAACCGAGGAAACCCACCAAAGGCCACCCGACGCCCTGAGGCAAACCAGCTAAAAGGGCATTGCACAATAAGGGGACCAGGCTACTACGCTTCTCTGATAACTTCACCCATCCCCTCCCCTATATATCTAAAATGTAAATCAGTCTATTTTCAGATCAACCCAGGCAGCGCAGGCAGTGTGCAGGACTCGACTCACCAAGGACCTCTTCCTCAACCTAGCAAGCTATCTGTCTCTCTCCATCTTCCGACCTAGCTATACAATATCTTTGCACCTTCGGCCGTTCTAATTTTTTTGCAACCTTTGTTACCTCCTCTACTTATCTAACGGCTGCACACAACAACAAGATTGTGACAGTCGTCCTGTGGGGGCCGTGTTTTAGGGCGCTCAGTATGCGGAACTGTTTGTTTCGTGGCGGTGTGACTTCGAACTGACTTGGTGCTAACACAGATGAACAGTGCAAAAGCTAGCGAATAGCCAATTAAACAGGAACCAGGCCCCTCAGAACCAGAACTTAGGCAACAAATGAACAAACTCAGGTGAAAGTGCTCACCACAAGGAATATAAATAAAATAAGATAGCAAAGGAACCGTCATTGAAAAAGCAGGCCATCAGGCGGCTAAAAAAGGACTAAGCTTGAAATTTTTGTTTGATTTTATACGATACGACGATACGAAATGTCAGAGTTTGTGTTGGCCATGTTGGCTGTATCATATGTCAGAGTTTGTGTTAGCCATGTTGGCTGTATCATATGTCAGAGTTTGTGTTAGCCATGTTGGCTGTATCAAATGTCAGAGTTTGTGTTAGCCATGTTGGCTGTATCATATGTCAGAGTTTGTGTTAGCCATGTTGGCTGTATCATATGTCAGAGTTTGTGTTAGCCATGTTGACTGTATCATATGTCAGAGTTTGTGTTAGCCATGTTGACTGTATCAAATGTCAGAGTTTGTGTTAGCCATGTTGGCTGTATCAAATGTCAGAGTTTGTGTTAGCCATGTTGGCTGTATCATAAGTCAGAGTTTGTGTTAGCCATGTTGGCTGTATCATATGTCAGAGTTTGTGTTAGCCATGTTGACTGTATCAAATGTCAGAGTTTGTGTTAGCCATGTTGGCTGTATCATATGTCAGAGTTTGTGTTAGCCATGTTGGCTGTATCATATGTCAGAGTTTGTGTTAGCCATGTTGACTGTATCAAATGTCAGAGTTTGTGTTAGCTATGTTGACTGTATCAAATGTCAGAGTTTGTGTTAGCTATGTTGACTGTATCAAATGTCAGAGTTTGTGTTAGCTATGTTGACTGTATCAAATGTCAGAGTTTGTGTTAGCTATGTTGACTGTATCAAATGTCAGAGTTTGTGTTAGCTATGTTGACTGTATCAAATGTCAGAGTTTGTGTTAGCCATGTTGACTGTATCAAATGTCAGAGTTTGTGTTAGCCATGTTGACTGTATCAAATGTCAGAGTTTGTGTTGGCCATGTTGACTGTATCAAATGTCAGAGTTTGTGTTGGCCATGTTGACTGTATCAAATGTCAGAGTTTGTGTTGGCCATGTTGACTGTATCAAATGTCAGAGTTTGTGTTGGCCATGTTGACTGTATCAAATGTCAGAGTTTGTGTTGGCCATGTTGACTGTATCAAATGTCAGAGTTTGTGTTGGCCATGTTGACTGTATCAAAATCAGAGTTTTCAGAGTTTGTGTTGTAAATGTCATGTTTGTGTTGGCCATGTTGACTGTATCAAATGTCAGAGTTTGTGTTGGCCATGTTGACTGTATCAAATGTCAGAGTTTGTGTTAGCCATGTTGACTGTATCAAATGTCAGAGTTTGTGTTAGCCATGTTGACTGTATCAAATGTCAGAGTTTGTGTTAGCCATGTTGACTGTATCAAATGTCAGAGTTTGTGTTAGCCATGTTGACTGTATCAAATGTCAGAGTTTGTGTTAGCCATGTTGACTGTATCAAATGTCAGAGTTTGTGTTAGCCATGTTGACTGTATCAAATGTCAGAGTTTGTGTTAGCCATGTTGGACTGTATCAAATGTCAGAGTTTGTGTTGGCCATGTTGACTGTATCAAATGTCAGAGTTTGTGTTAGCCATGTTGACTGTATCAAATGTCAGAGTTTGTGTTAGCCATGTTGACTGTATCAAATGTCAGAGTTTGTGTTAGCCATGTTGACTGTATCAAATGTCAGAGTTTTTGTGTTAGCCATGTTGACTGTATCAAATGTCAGAGTTTGTGTTAGCCATGTTGACTGTATCAAATGTCAGAGTTTGTGTTAGCCATGTTGACTGTATCAAATGTCAGAGTTTGTGTTAGCCATGTTGACTGTATCAAATGTCAGAGTTTGTTTGTGTGTTGCAAAAATGTCAGAGTTTGTGTTAGCTATGTTGACTGTATCAAATGTCAGAGTTTGTGTTAGCCATGTTGACTGTATCAAATGTCAGAGTTTGTGTTGGCCATGTTGACTGTATCAAATGTCAGAGTTTGTGTTGGCCATGTTGACTGTATCAAATGTCAGAGTTTGTGTTGGCCATGTTGACTGTATCAAATGTCAGAGTTTGTGTTGTGCCATGTTGACTGTATCAAATGTCAGAGTTTGTGTTGGCCATGTTGACTGTATCAAATGTCAGAGTTTGTGTTGGCCATGTTGACTGTATCAAATGTCAGAGTTTGTGTTGGCCATGTTGACTGTATCAAATGTCAGAGTTTGTGTTGGCCATGTTGACTGTATCAAATGTCAGAGTTTGTGTTGGCCATGTTGACTGTATCAAATGTCAGAGTTTGTGTTGGCCATGTTGACTGTATCAAATGTCAGAGAGTTTGTGTTGCCAGAGTTGACATGTGTATCAAATGTCAGAGTTTGTGTTGGCCATGTTTGACTGTATCAAATGTATCAAATGTCAGAGTTTGTGTTGGCCATGTTGACTGTATCAAATGTCAGAGTTTGTGTTGGCCATGTTGACTGTATCAAATGTCAGAGTTTGTGTTGGCCATGTTGACTGTATCAAATGTCAGAGTTTGTGTTGGCCATGTTGACTGTATCAAATGTCAGAGTTTGTGTTGGCCATGTTGACTGTATCAAATGTCAGAGTTTGTGTTGGCCATGTTGACTGTATCAAATGTCAGAGTTTGTGTTGGCCATGTTGACTGTATCAAATGTCAGAGTTTGTGTTGGCCATGTTGACTGTATCAAATGTCAGAGTTTGTGTTGGCCATGTTGACTGTATCAAATGTCAGAGTTTGTGTTGGCCATGTTGACTGTATCAAATGTCAGAGTTTGTGTTGGCCATGTTGACTGTATCAAATGTCAGAGTATTTGTTTGTGTTGGCCATGTTGACTGTATCAAATGTCAGAGTTTGTGTTGGCCATGTTGACTGTATCAAATGTCAGAGTTTGTTAGCCATGTTGACTGTCAGAGTTTGTGTTAGCCATGTTGACTGTATCAAATGTCAGAGTTTGTGTTGGCCATGTTGACTGTATCAAATGTCAGAGCCATTTGTGTTGGTCAGAGTTTGTGTTGGCATGTTGACTGTATCAAATGTCAGAGTTTGTGTTGGCCATGTTGACTGTATCAAATGTCAGAGTTTGTGTTGGCCATGTTGACTGTATCAAATGTCAGAGTTTGTGTTGGCCATGTTGACTGTATCAAATGTCAGAGTTTGTGTTGGCCATGTTGACTGTATCAAATGTCAGAGTTTGTGTTGGCCATGTTGACTGTATCAAATGTCAGAGTTTGTGTTGGCCATGTTGACTGTATCAAATGTCAGAGTTTGTGTTGGCCATGTTGACTGTATCAAATGTCAGAGTTTGTGTTGGCCATGTTGACTGTATCAAATGTCAGAGTTTGTGTTGGCCATGTTGACTGTATCAAATGTCAGAGTTTGTGTTGGCCATGTTGACTGTATCAAATGTCAGAGTTTGTGTTGGCCATGTTGACTGTATCAAATGTCAGAGTTTGTGTTGGCCATGTTGACTGTATCAAATGTCAGAGTTTGTGTTGGCCATGTTGACTGTATCAAATGTCAGAGTTTGTGTTGGCCATGTTGACTGTATCAAATGTCAGAGTTTGTGTTGGCCATGTTGACTGTATCAAATGTCAGAGTTTGTGTTGGCCATGTTGACTGTATCAAATGTCAGAGTTTGTGTTGGCCATGTTGACTGTATCAAATGTCAGAGTTTGTGTTGGCCATGTTGACTGTATCAAATGTCAGAGTTTGTGTTGGCCATGTTGACTGTATCAAATGTCAGAGTTTGTGTTGGCCATGTTGACTGTATCAAATGTCAGAGTTTGTGTTGGCCATGTTGACTGTATCAAATGTCAGAGTTTGTGTTGGCCATGTTGACTGTATCAAATGTCAGAGTTTGTGTTGGCCATGTTGACTGTATCAAATGTCAGAGTTTGTGTTGGCCATGTTGACTGTATCAAATGTCAGAGTTGTTGTTCAAAGCCATGTTGACTGTATCAAATGTCAGAGTTTTTGTGTTGGCCATGTTGACTGTATCAAATGTCAGAGTTTGTCAGCCATGTTGACTGTATCAAATGTCAGAGTTTGTGTTAGCCATGTTGACTGTATCAAATGTCAGAGTTTGTGTTGGCCATGTTGACTGTATCATGTCAGAGTTTGTGTTGGCCATGTTGACTGTATCAAATGTCAGAGTTTGTGTTGGCCATGTTGACTGTATCAAATGTCAGAGTTTGTGTTGGCCATGTTGACTGTATCAAATGTCAGAGTTTGTGTTGGCCATGTTGACTGTATCAAATGTCAGAGTTTGTGTTGGCCATGTTGACTGTATCAAATGTCAGAGTTTGTGTTGGCCATGTTGACTGTATCAAATGTCAGAGTTTGTGTGTTGTTGACCATGTTGACTGTATCAAATGTCAGAGTTTGTGTTGGCCATGTTGACTGTATCAAATGTCAGAGTTTGTGTTGGCCATGTTGACTGTATCAAATGTCAGAGTTTGTTGGCCATGTTGACTGTATCATGTGTTTGTGTTGGCCATGTATCAAATGTCAGAGTTTTGTGTTGGCCATGTTGACTGTATCAAATGTCAGAGTTTGTGTTGCCATGTTGACTGTATCAAATGTCAGAGTTTGTGTTGGCCATGTTGACTGTATCAAATGTCAGAGTTTGTGTTCAGACTGTATCAAATGTTGTGTTGGCCATGTTGACTGTATCAAATGTCAGAGTTTTGTGTTGGCCATGTTGACTGTATCAAATGTCAGAGTTTGTGTTGGCCATGTTGACTGTATCAAATGTCAGAGTTTTGTGTTGGCCATGTTGACTGTATCAAATGTCAGAGTTTGTGTGTGTTGGCCATGTTGACTGTATCAAATGTCAGAGTTTGTGTTGGCCATGTTGACTGTATCAAATGTCAGAGTTTGTGTTGGCCATGTTGACTGTATCAAATGTCAGAGTTTGTGTTGGCCATGTTGACTGTATCAAATGTGACTGTATCAAATGTCAGAGTTTGTGTTGGCCATGTTGACTGTATCAAATGTCAGAGTTTGTGTTGGCCATGTTGACTGTATCAAATGTCAGATGCCATGTTGACTGTATCAAATGTCAGAGTTTGTGTTGGCCATGTTGACTGTATCAAATGTCAGAGTTTGTGTTGGCCATGTTGACTGTATCAAATGTCAGAGTTTGTGTTGGCCATGTTGACTGTATCAAATGTCAGAGTTTGTGTTGGCCATGTTGACTGTATCAAATGTCAGAGTTTGTGTGGGCATGTTGACTGTATCAAATGTCAGAGTTTGTGTGGCCATGTTGACTGTATTGTGTTGGTTAGCCATGTTGACTGTATCAAATGTCAGAGTTTGTGTTGGCCATGTTGACTGTATCAAATGTCAGAGTTTGTGTTGGCCATGTTGACTGTATCAAATGTCAGAGTTTGTGTTGGCCATGTTGACTGTATCAAATGTCAGAGTTTGTGTTGGCCATGTTGACTGTATCAAATGTCAGAGTTTGTGTTGGCCATGTTGACTGTATCAAATGTCAGAGTTTGTGTTGGCCATGTTGACTGTATCAAATGTCAGAGTTTGTGTTGGCCATGTTGACTGTATCAAATGTCAGAGTTTGTGTTCAAATGCCATGTTGACTGTATCAAATGTCAGAGTTTGTGTTGGCCATGTTGACTGTATCAAATGTCAGAGTTTGTGTTGGCCATGTTGACTGTATCAAATGTCAGAGTTTGTGTTGGCCATGTTGACTGTATCAAATGTCAGAGTTTGTGTTGGCCATGTTGACTGAAATGTCAGAGTTTGTGTTGGCCATGTTGACTGTATCAAATGTCAGAGTTTGTGTTAGCCATGTTGACTGTATCAAATGTCAGAGTTTGTGTTGGCCATGTTGACTGTATCAAATGTCAGAGTTTGTGTTGGCCATGTTGACTGTATCAAATGTCAGAGTTGTGTTGGCCATGTTGACTGTATCCATGTTGATGTGTTCAATGTCAGAGTTTGTGTTGGCCATGTTGACTGTATCAAAAATGTCAGAGTTTGTGTTGGCCATGTTGACTGTATCAAATGTCAGAGTTTGTGTTGGCCATGTTGACTGTATCAAATGTCAGAGTTTGTGTTGGCCATGTTGACTGTATCAAATGTCAGAGTTTGTGTTGGCCATGTTGACTGTATCAAATGTCAGAGTTTGTGTTGGCCATGTTGACTGTATCAAATGTCAGAGTTTGTGTTGGCCATGTTGACTGTATCAAATGTCAGAGTTTGTGTTGGCCATGTTGACTGTATCAAATGTGGCCATGTTGACTGTATCAAATGTCAGAGTTTGTGTTAGCCATGTTGACTGTATCAAATGTCAGAGTTTTGCCATGTTGACTGCCATGTTGGCTGTATCAAATGTCAGAGTTTGTGTTGGCCATGTTGACTGTATCAAATGTCAGAGTTTGTGTTGGCCATGTTGACTGTATCAAATGTCAGAGTTTGTGTTAGCCATGTTGACTGTATCAAATGTCAGAGTTTGTGTTAGCCGCCGTGGAGAGGTCCTAGAAACTCATTTCAGCCGTTTGGCCATATCTATGCCCCGACTATATTCAGGGCCCTTAGCAGAAGCCAGGGTGGGGCTTAAAACAAAATTGTGCATCCCACATATTGACAACTTAACATTGATAGCAGCCCATTTTATATAATTTACTTGATCGTCGTTGTTTAAAGATTGAATAACTTGCTAACATTTGTTTAAGGTAATGTCCAGATCAATGGGGACATTCTGGAGCAATTTAATAGGCACAGAAGTGTTGGAACAGTTACAACATTTGAGACAAATTGACTTTTAGCGATTAGAACAAGAATCGTCATGGTAACAGTAACTTTAAGCCCGATGCTAAAATACTCACCAATAATAATACAAATATATCTACTGCAGTAAAGAAAGGAGTTAAAGTGCAATGCAGAATCTGAAATCAGTTGAATCACATTAAAGCTGGGAGAATGCAGTAAATAAAATGGGTTCTTTATCAATATCCTACACCCCTCAAGATGACGTCACAGGACAGTCCAGCATTTTAAAGGGTCGTAAGACTGGGTTTGCCGGCTTTCTGATGCTTTTAATGACCCCAAAACATCTAGAACTGGCCCTTAACCCAACCCACCTACGTCCGGCGAATGGATGCAGCCTAGGTCTCACGCCTGCATGCAGCCTAGGTCCCACGACTTCACGCAGCTTATCTACCACCCACTGAAATATTAGGCTGTCATTGACCTGTGGAATTCCCCTGTTTGGGGTTGGTTATTAATAAAGCACCATAAAATGACTACCAAAGCGTTAAATAGACCGGGACAGCTGTGGAAAAAGTACACACAGTGTACAAAGTGACACTCGCGTATGTGTGCGTGTGTTCTTGTGTGTATATATGTGCATTTGTCTTAGAGAATGGCCAGTTCTAACATTGGTTGTGAAAGACTTGTCACTAAATGTAAAATCTGTACTTGTGTAAGCATGTAAAACGTGGACCATAATCAGACAAAAGATTGATATCTGATGGTAAGACAATGTACACATCGACAGACCAAGAGCGAATAATTGAAGAGACAGAAAAAAAGAAATATTTCTTGTAAAAAGATAATAATGTTTTAAGACCGGTTGTGATTATGACACTATAATATAGTCACATGTTTAAACAGTTAAACAGAATGGTAGCAGACAGTCAAATATACTGCTCCTTGGCTTCAATAAAAGAAGTTTTGAAGTTATTTTAGTGGAGGATTGTTTGTGTTGGCACTTCTTGCGGTTGCCTTATGCATTTGATGTGTATGCTATTGGTTATGCTGAGACATCAGTATGTTTCTATTGAAATTATTTCACAACGGATACAAGAATGTGCATTATGTGTGCTATTTGCTGGTGCAGGAACATATCAACTATGACGTCACCCGTTCGTTGTTAAGTTGGAACTTCGGTTACTGGTTTTAAAAAAATGATTGTAATATCTCAGAAATTATTGTAATATCTCAGAAATGATTGTTATATCTCGGAAATTATTGTTATATCTCAGAAATGATTGTTATATCTCAGAAATGGTTGATATATCTCAGAAATGATTGTTATATCTCAGAAATGATTGTTATATCTCAGAAATGGTTGATATATCTCAGAAATGATTGTGTCTGGCTATACATTCATTGGGAGTCACAAGTTCAGATTTGTAGGTGTACACGAATAAAGACAGATGAGAAATGACTTACACTGTTATATAGCCGGAGAGGGGTGGGGAAAACGGCAGTGTGCTCAAGACGCATCTATGTCTTTCAACGTTAGAACAAGTAATCCCACTGGTTAGACACCAGGATAATTTATCACAAACATCAGAAAGAGACTAAGAAATGAATCTAATATATCACAAACATCAGAAAGAGAAAAAGATTTACAGACTACATGGCACAAACATCAGAAAGAGACTAAGAAATGAATCTAATTTATCACAAACATCAGAAAGAGACTAAGAAATAAATCTAATATATCACAAACATCAGAAAGAGACTAAGAAATAAATCTAATATATCACAAACACCAGAAAGAGAAAAAGATTTACAGACTACATGGCACAAACATCAGAAAGAGACTAAGAAATGAATCTAATATATCACAAACACCAGAAAGAGAAAAAGATTTACAGACTACATGGCACAAACATCAGAAAGAGACTAAGAAATGAATCTAATATATCACAAACACCAGAAAGAGAAAAAGATTAACAGACTACATGGCACAAACATCAGAAAGAGACTAAGAAATGAATCTAATTTATCACAAACATCAGAAAGAGACTAAGAAATGAATCTTATTTATCACAAACACCAGAAAGAGAAAAAGATTTACAGACTACATGGCACAAACGTCGGAGAGAGACTAAGAAATGAATCTAATATATCACAAACACCAGAAAGAGAAAAAGATTTACAGACTACATGGCACAAACATCAGAAAGAGACTAAGAAATGAATCTAATATATCACAAACACCAGAAAGAGAAAAAGATTTACAGACTACATGGCACAAACATCAGAAAGAGACTAAGAAATGAATCTAATATATCACAAACACCAGAAAGAGAAAAAGATTAACAGACTACATGGCACAAACATCAGAAAGAGACTAACAAATGAATCTAATTTATCACAAACATCAGAAAGAGACTAAGAAATGAATCTTATTTATCACAAACACCAGAAAGAGAAAAAGATTTACAGACTACATGGCACAAACGTCGGAGAGAGACTAATGTATAAAGACAACATATCACGAACAGCACAAAGAGGCCAATGTAAAAAAAAAAAAAACAATACATTACCAAACATCACAAAGAGACTAATATATAAAGACAACATATGAGAAAACATCACAAAGCGATTACTGTATAAAGACGACAAATCACTAAACATCAAAAATAAACTAGTGCATAAAGATAACATATGAGAAATCAACGAAACGACTACTTTATCAAGACAACATATCACTAAACATCACAAAGATATTAAGGGATAAAACCAACGTACCACCAAACATCACAAAGAGACTAAGATATAAAGACAACATTTCACAAGTATGACAAAAGGACTAATGTATTAAGAGAACATATTGCAAATATCAGATAAGTGCTATGACGAGAATACATCCAAAACAATAGAAAGGAGTGGTTATGGTACTTAGTCACCTGATGAGAAGAGAACAAAATGTTGTGACACAGGCAGTCAAGTATGGAAACTGATGTGAAGAAACACAATGAGACAAGATTATTTCCACCATGAAAAGTCCCCAATACGCTAATAAAATAAATGCAATTGGAAAGCCATTCAATAAAGAACTTGCTGTTGTTTTTTGTTGATAAATATCACGACAATGATAATGATGCATGTTACAGACAGCCCAAAGAAAATCAGCTAAACGAAACAAAATCACAAAAACCCTACCTGGCACTTGGTGGCGGACACAGGTGATTCCTTGGCAATAAACGAGAATCAACTTGAGAAAGTGCAGAGAAAGTACCTCCGTGACTGACCACCTGGCTGACACCTCCAACACTGGTTGTGGAGTACTCCTCAGCTGGTCCAGGAAGCTACTGGATCGTCGCTTGGAGCCTCCCCTTCAATCGATCGGCGGCACGTGGGGGTGAGCAGAGATAGAAGTTTGTTCTCAGCTTTCTTCTACCAGCCCTGAACTTGTACCAACCACGTGACTCGTGTGTATGTCCTGTCTGCGACTAGGGTGTATGTCCTGTCTGCGACTAGGGTGTATGTCCTGTCAGCGACTAGGGTGTATGTCCTGTCTGCGCTAGGGTGTATGTCTGTCCTTGCTTGTGACGCGGGTATATGTCTTGCGTGCTATTTGGGTGTATTTTTAACCCTTTTTCCTTGGGTTTATGTCCTTGCTTGTGACTCGTGTAGATGTTTTGTAGGTGATTTTAGTGTATGTTGTGTCTGTCGGTCGGGTGTATGTTCTTCCCTGTTACTCGGTTATATGACTTACGTGTAACTTTAGTATATGTTCTGTTCATCCTTTGGGTATATGTCCTTGTTTTTTACTCTTGTAAAGGTTTTGCGTGTAACTTGAGTATATGTTACGTTTGTCCTTGGGTATATGTCCTTGTTTTTGACTCTGGTATATGTTTTTGCGTGTAACTTGAGTATTTGTTTCGTTTGTCCCTCGATTCGTTTGTCCCTCAAGTTTATGTCCTTCTCTGTGACTCGGAAGGTCTTGTGTTCGCTCCCTGGCGGAGCTAGACTTTTTTTTAAATGACCTTGGCTCCCAGGTCGAATCAGCCTTGAGTGGGTACCGGGTGCAGTCCGGAAAGTAAAGGCGGCCGGCGTGATGTTCACCACATCACCCATCTTGTGCCGTTTGGTCTATAAAAATATAGGTCTAGCCCTATATGCCCCATACAGCTAAAGGCGTGGAAAAAGAGTCCTTTACTTGACATGTAACTTGAGTGTATGTTCCGTGTGTGCCTCGTGTGTATGTCCTTGACTGTGAATATGACTTCAATATTTGACCTATCAGTGACTCTTGTAAATGACCTAAAGTTAGCCCTACGGAATAAAAGGACCGGTAGTGTAAGTGAGGGTATTTTCCTTCCTCTCCGTCTTTACTGCATTAAAATTTTTTTTTTACAGTTTCCTACTTTTTAAACGACCAAAGAAGATGACAGCCTCTTTCTAATGTTTGCCATAAACTGTTTCGAGCCGTCGCCTCTTTCAAATCATCCGAGTTGCTCTTTTTGGCCGTCTATGGAATTTGAAGAAAAGATATAAAACCGAACGAAAAGTATATTAGCAAGCTTCTAAATATAACAAATACAAACAAAACGTGAACTTTGCGGCTATGGAGCCTTCCTCAGCACAAACAAATCAAACAATACCACACAAATACACAATATCACTTAGCTGGTATCTCGAAGCAAACGGGTCAATGATTTCTCAGCAGACTGCCGACACGCGTGGGCTAGGGGAACAAATACCCCCTGTGGAATATCAGTAGCTATAACTGGGGCGTTGGAGATAAAACTGTGAGGGCAGTTCAATTCCCTAGGAGTTTAGAAGAATCTGTGTTGGCAATTTAGTCCGGGGGGTGTTAAAGTGCCCAAAGTGTAAAAAAAGCGATTCTTAAGAGACTTGCCGACTCTGTCGCTGGAGTGGCTAGATTTAATGGCTGTCACCTCCATGTGGAGAACACTATGATGATCCTGCCTACCCCTTGCTGAGTACCAGGGGCCAAACCTAGGGGGTTCGTTCTCTAGCATGTCAACTTCATGATCTGCTGTTGGTATCTTTACTATATTTGTTTTCTCGTAACTTATTTATAGTCCTTTTTTTTTATGCTCTAGACAACAAATCGTCGGTTTTCTTTTGCATGTCTTTATTATTTTCACTTTAACAGAACAATATCAAAGTATATTCTTTACCCAGTCAATACCAGTGTTGCCTTTGCAACATTTTTATTACCTAATCAATGGCTACTCCAAACAACAAGGAGACTGGAATGCAGCCTTGTTTCACCCCGTTTCCGCGGAAAAAAAAACATGTCACTTAGACCATTATCGGTGCACACTGTCCATTCTGAGCCATCGTATGAATTTCGAATAATGCATATTGTTTAATATTTATCCAGGATTCACAGTGACAATCATATCTCCCTATAGAACAAACTTCAAAGAGAACAAACATAGGTAAAATCAGGTTTTGTAGGTTAAACTCTGTTGTTGAAGTCCCAGCTAGTAGATATGACTACCACATATATATATTGTTATCATGATATTAGGATTAATGAGAGTCGCATGTTTTTGTAGCTGGACGCTGGCCTCTGGGTCGAAATGACGTTGGTTCAAACCAGCATCGATTCGGCTTTTTCTGTTTTCAAAAATGACATTGTCTCCCGGGTCCACGCAGCCTAAAATGGGTACCATGTAAAGTCCTAGGAAATAAAAGTGGCCAGTGTGAAGGTAACCAGATCATCTGCCTAGTATCAATTAGTCTATAAAGCATCATCCTCCTCTGTGCACCGTTAGACGTCACATAGGGCTCATATTCAATACCTTCAATCCGCTCTATTGCATGCAACTTTCTGGCATAGAGTTCAGCCCAGCGTTTTTCGCCTCTCGTAATATTGATTTTCCTAATGTTTCCCTTGATCGTCCGCTTTTTCTCAGTCTGTTTGTTTCCTATTTCATTGTCCGTTTTGTAATTATTTGCTTATTTTGTCTCAGCGTATGCCTGGTAAATCTCGACCTTCGTTGTCTTACTTCAGTCGATACAGTTGTTTGTCGTATGCCTAGTAAATCTTGACCTTCGTTGTCTTACTTCAGTCGATACAGTTGTTTGTCGTAGGCCTAGTAAATCTTGACCTTCGTTGTCTTACTTCAGTCGATACAGTTGTTTGTCGTATGCCTAGTACATCTCGACCTTCGTTGTCTTACTTCAGTCGATACAGTTGTTTGTCGTATGCCTAGTAAATCTTGACCTTCGTTGTCTTACATCAGTCGATACAGTTGTTTGTCGTATGCCTAGTAAATCTCGACCTTCGTTGTCTTACATCAGTCGATACAGTTGTTTGTCCAGACATTAGTCTGATCTCCTCAGTCTCTGTGAATTTAACCCATTTTTATCTTCATAATATTTCTCAAACATTTTTGTTCCTGGTGCATTTAACTTTCGTTCCACATCTTTGGTGCTTCTCCAACTGTGGCTGGCATATGGTAGAACTGAAATAACGTTAGAACTGAAGATGTCAGTTTGGTCTTGAAGCTACATAACTTGGAGCTCCATATTTTACTAAGGTTTTTAAAAACTGTTGATGTGCCATTGCGTATCATAATTTCCTTTACTGTCTCTGCCTGAGAGTCCAAGTTGTTTACTCAAAAAGGTGAAATGGTCCGTTACTTTGATTGGTTTGTTCTCTAGATTGTTACGCTGAAAAACGGTTCCGCTGGTTACGCTGATAACCGGTTCAGCTGGTTACGCTGATTAACGGTTCCGCTGGTTACGCTGATAACCGGTTCAGCTGGTTACGCTGATTAACGGTTCCGCTGGTTACGCTAATAAACGGTTCAGCTGGTTACGCTGAAAAACGGTTCAGCTGGTCACGCTGAAAACGGTTCAGCTTGTTACGCTGATAAACGGTTCAGCTGGTTACGCTGAAAAACGGTTCAGCTGGTTACGCTGATAAACGGTTCGGCTGGTTACGCTGATATACGGTTCAGCTGGTTACGCTAATAAACGGTTCAGCTGGTTACGCTGATAAACGGTTCAGCTGGTTACGTTGATAAACGGTTCAGCTGGTTACGCTATTAAACGGTTCAGAATAATATAATCTGCTAAATCCAGATCTTCCAGTAGTCTATTCTCTACCTAGTCAATACCAGCAGTTATTGTATCAGACTCCATAAATATGCTTCAGAAGATAACAACAGGCGGTATGCGCTCTGAATAGGTAGAAAGCATTCGAAAATCGCACTTAACCTTTGTAACCTGGATCTGCACACCGGGTTATGCGGGCGTAAAGGGAAATGATGGGAGCAGACCAATTGGCAAGCACTACACTAAAGATTGCGGGAACAAAGCATGGACAGAGCAGATATCGTCAACGCTGTACGGACAGGGCTAGTGGATAATGAGGAATCCTTGACACTAACACGATTGCTTGACATGGGAGTAAAACATGGTGAAGCCATGTTCTATTGGTAACGGTGATGAATGGTTCAAATGGCTACGCTGATAAATTGTTTAGCTGATTACAAACACTGATAAATGGTTCAATTGGTTACAAACGCTCATAAATAGTTCAGATCGTTACAAACGCTGATAAATGATTCAGGTGGTAATAAATACTGATAAATGGTTAATTTTGTTATGCTGATAAATGGCTCAGCTGTTTACAATGACTGATAATTGGCTTAGCTGGTTACAAACACTGATAAATGTTTCAACTAGTTGCAAACGCTGATAATTGGCTCAGCTGGTTACAAACACTGATAAATATTTCAGGTGATTATAAACACTAATTAATCGTTCATCTGGTTACGCTGATAAATTGTTCAGCTGGTTACAAACACTAATAAATGGTCCAGGTGGCTACATACACTGATAAAGGGTTTGGCTGGTTACAAACACTCATAAATGGTTTAGCTGGTTACGCTAATAAATTGTTAAGGTGGTTACAAAGAGGAATGCTGATAAATGGCTCGGCTTGTTACAAGGACTAATAAAAGGTTCAGCTAGTTTCAAACATTGATAAATGGTTCAGCTGGTTACAAAAACTGATAAATGCTTTAGCCACTTACAACAACAATAACAATAACAACAACACAAACTGACAAACGCTGCCACTGGTCTTCAAAACGGATAATGGTTTCGGCTGATAACAACAGAGCCAGGAGCTTGACACGGTGTGTATTCTCATAAAAAGCAGAGAAAAGACCGACTACTGGGAAGTTCGCCTCTCATAGGAAAGAGATACGGCTAATCTTCTTCTTCTTCGCGTTCACCGGCTGTAAACTCGGGCGGAAAGTTCTGGTTATTCGTCCACTTTTGGACTGCAGTCCTGTTCTAGAACCTGAGGGTTGCGTGTGCATCCGTTTGACATATCTGTATGCATACTGTTGGTTCCTTGCCTTTCAGGTAGATGCACTCCGACTTCAAAGGAAGCTCCTAATTAGTCGACTCTTACGACATGCTTTTGGGTAGGCAGTGGGTCTATTCTTGTTTTTCCCATAGTAGGGCCCCGGAACCCACACGGGGGATGCGGCTAATGATATACCTACAGTGTAGATAATAAATACTGACCCATGTTTGACTGTACGTTTAGAGACAGCGGAGAACAGCTCATCCTGCTAGGTATGTCCTAAGTGGCAACTAGCGTAAGGGTTTGGTTTAAGCTTGGCTTCCTCCTTCCATAAACAGCATAAGTAGCAAAAGTAAGACTGCCAGTCACTCTAAAAAAGTTGAGACAAGTTGGCTTAAGGTCTACCTGTATGAAAAAACTTAAAGAGCAGGAAATGAAGAAGTACACCCTATCTGCACTGAACACTTCTGTCCGATACAGACCAAACGTATCTAGGGGAAAGACGTTATATTAGACATCCAATATTCTAGAGATCACTGGCATAGTGGACACCCGAGTCAGTAATGTTTCGACGTCTGGGTGTTCACATGGCGGGAAGCGGACTGAGAGGGCTAATGTAGGTACTTAGAGCTGGCCTGACTTTGAAAATGTGTGTTATAATTAAAATAGAACTGTGAGACTCAGAGACGCACATTGAAGGAGACAAAGTCGACTCCAGAGAGATATAGAGAGCGAGAGAGAAGCAAGAGACTCCCACAAAGTGAGACGGAGACAGAGAGAAAGTCGACTCCAGAGAGATATAGAGAGCGAGAGAGAAGCAAGAGACTCCCACAAAGTGAGACGGAGACAGAGAGAAAGTCGACTCCAGAGAGATATAGAGAGCGAGAGAGAAGCAAGAGACTCCCACAAAGTGAGACGGAGACAGAGAGAAAGTCGACTCCAAATAGATATAGAGAGCGAGAGAGAAGCAAGAGACTCCCACAAAGTGAGACGGAGACATAGAGAAAGTTGACTCCAGAGAGATATAGAGAGCGAGAGAGAAGCAAGAGACTCCCACAAAGTGAGACGGAGACAGAGAGAAAGTCGACTCCAGAGAGATATAGAGAGCGAGAGAGAAGCAAGAGACTCCCACAAAGTGAGACGGAGACAGAGAGAAAGTCGACTCCAGAGAGATATAGAGAGCGAGAGAGAAGCAAGAGACTGCCACAAAGTGAGACGGAGACAGAGAGAAAGACAAATATAGAGGAACAGGGAGAGAGAGGTACAGGTAAATCACAGAGAGAGAGACAGACAGAGAGAGAGAGATTGGAGACAGACAGACAGACAGACAGACAGACAGACAGACAGACAGACAGACAGACAGACAGACAGACAGACAGACAGACAGACAGACAGACAGACAGACAGACAGACAGACAGACAGACAGACAGACAGACAGACAGACAGACAGACAGACAGACAGACAGACAGACAAGAACAGAGAGAGAGAGAGATACAGGCAGAAAGACACACACAAATAGAAAGGTAGACATGCATTTAGACAGGCTGGCAGAGAAGAGAGAGAGAGAGAGAGAGAGAGAGAGAGAGAGAGAGAGAGAGAGAGAGAGAGAGAGAGGAGGGAGGACAATAAATATCAAACAACTTTGAATACAGTGGTGTTGTAAAGGATGCACCATGCATTCATTGGTAACTCCGGGCATAATAATAGGTTTGCTAACTCCCTGTCTGTCATCCATGTGTAACCCTAACCTCTCTATCTCAATTGTTACTTCAACTCCCTATACCTAACAGGGTTACCTGACACTTTCTCAGACAGAAAATATATCTAGTTTCAGTTATTTATGGCTTCAACTTGGAAATTCTCAATAAACTGCATCACCATCGAATGCCTTGCCGCCTAGTGTAGGCATTCATGCATCTAAATTCTGCAATCTGCAACATCCAGTGATAAAAGGCTGTCAAGAATCATAGGCCTCCATGTCACGACTTTCGTCTGACAACAGCCTTTAAATTAGGGCACCACGACCACCGGACATCAGGCAAGATGACCAGAAAGAATGCAGCACTAGGCACATAAATTCATAGACCAGCGGGAACTCGATGCTATGTGGGGTGGCTTTTACTTAACAGGACATATTTCAGGCTGGGTGGGCCTAAGAGCCCTAATTCAAATAGAATAATCTTCCCTCGATGGGGACACAAACACGGCAATTTCGGGCAAGTCAAAAATTGCAGACATTTTCTGACACAACCTCATCTCTGGTATAACACAGCACAATGTAACTTGGAATCGTTGACGAACTCAAGTTTATGAATAACTAATACACAGACATTACGTTTAGGTTGTAAACACAATAGAAAACTAGTGGAGACTCTAAGTGGGTGCTAGAGTGCTAGCACCGAGGAAGAACTTTCACACAAGCGAAATTCCTGGTTCACACATTCGTAACGGGTTAGTAAGTTAACCAGGAGTAGTTTCATGTAACATTTGTTTCATAATTCTATAAAGGCTGTCGTGTTTTTAGAAGGTTCTGCTTTGAACTCTGGTGTGTCTTTAAACTTTAATGTTTAGACCATCTGATCTCATCTTTGATCTTTACATTTTCGCTCATATTTGATATCGTTTTACAGGGGAATGGATTCCCTATATTACAGATATAATTACCCACAAAAACCTAAGTCCGGCTGTATAGAGGGTGAACTCCACGGATCCGGCTAGTCACCATGGTGTAACAGCTAGACACTCACCTACGGATAGGAAGGTCATGGGTTCCAGTACCATTATATACCAAATACAAACAATAGGCCATTTACATATAATTACCTAATTTTTTTTTTTTTTCATGTCATCCACTTGAATAGAAATATGGGTAAAATGAGGTCTCTAATCCCACATCAGAGTAAGAAATAATCCATGCCCCAGGCACAATGTTGCGTATGGATGTTATGTATAGGGTTGTACTGAATATTCGCTTCGGGGCCGAATAGTGGACCTATTGACTATTCGGTATTCGGCCGAATAGTTGCGGTCGGGCCGAATACGAATAGTAGTTACCTTACACCCGCTTTTGCATATACGGAGCTAATGCTGACAACATGGAACGACTGGTTTTGTTTAAAGCTAATGCAGCTTTCATGCATTAACTAAGCTGTCAGTGACAATTTCCAAGTTTAGTTACTTGTTATAATACTTAAGATTCTTTCATTCCTAGTTATTAGTTACCACAGACTGACTAAAGGATGCAAAACATAAAATGTTTTAAATGTTTACTATTCTGTAAATTCTGTCAAAAACTAGACATGGAAAGAATATAAACTCCGACCACATCCAAGTCGATGATATGAAATCAAACGAACGGAAACACATAAGTACTTGGCTGCAAACCTCAATTGCTCCAACATGCTGAGAGAAGAAATACAATCTAGAATACACTCTAGAAATAAAGTAAACTATGTCCTTCAACATCTGCTAAAATCAAAGTGTCTGTCTCGCAACACCAAGATAAAAATATATGAAACGTTGATAAAACCAGTCGTTTTATATTGTTCTGAAACTTGAAGAAGAAGAAAAAAAAAAGATGAGGCCTTATTACAGATTTTCGAAAACAGTCTTACGACAAATCTTTCGACCCATCAAAGATGCAAACAGCGAGGAATGGAGAGTGAGAAGCAACAACGTAACACACAATCTATTTAAATCATCATTGATCACTGGCATCATGAAAGCTAACTGCTAACTGACTAAAATGGTTTGGGCATATAGAAAGAATGTCAGATGACAGAGAAGTAAAAATTGTATACACCTGAGAGAGGAATGGGCGTAGACCCCGAGGCAGACAAAAAGGAAGTTCGAGAGATAATGTCCAGCCAGACCTGCAAACAACTGGTGTCACCAATTAGAAAGATAAGGCCAGCCAGAGAGATGAATTGAGACGAGTGATATCTGCAACAGTAAACCTCAAGGGCTCAGAATACTAAAGAAGAAGATTACTATTATGTGCTTCTTTATGTGAAGTAAAAAGTTCAGCGTACATTTGACATTATGAATGTGTGTGTTTGTGTGTGTGTTTTTTGTGTGATATATTTTATACACTATACACTATTCGTATTCGTATTCTTCCGAATAGTTGGCCCCTCTATTTGTATTTGGCCGAATAGTTAAAATCACTATTCGGTACAGCCCTAGTTATGAACAAACAGGGGTTCCCATACAGTATCCAGAAAGTGTTACCTTTGCCCTGCCAGAATATAAAGAGTTAAAACACAAATCTAAGGCAGGCATGGGTTGCGAGACACATCTCGAGAAACACATCATTTCTTAAGGCCGTTCTAAAATTGTTGATGCAGTCCGCTCTAGTCGTCCTATTGGGATTGCAACAGACGCATCCGTGCAGCGGGTGGAGGAGATGATCAGAGGTGACGACGAGTAACGATTGACTCTGTAGCAGCTGCAATAGGGTGCTCACATGCTGGTTCAGCATACGATATAATGCATGATGAATTGAAATGATAAAAGTGTGCTGACTGTGGATACAGCAGGTTTGGCAGCACTGATCAAACGATGAAACAAGTGCATCAATGTTTTGTGGAAATTATGTTGAAAAATAAAAGGACAGTGTGTGTGTGTTTGTGTAAAAAAAAGTTTTCAAGTTATTTAAACAACATTTATGACTTACTTGTTCACTTCCACTCGTTATATTTAGTTGCGTATCCTTTACATGACGTTGCGGATGCAATCCCAGCATTTATTTTTCTTCTTTTTTGGGCTATAGCGGTTTAACTAGGTACATTTTAAATTCGGTAGTTTGCCATTACTTACTGAACAGTCAACTCTCGGTACCACTGTCGAACCCAACGCAAGACAAACCGTCGCAGATGGGACTGAACCCGGCTTCCCGGCAACGCCTAAGCTACGTATATATATATATATATATATATATATATATATATATATATATATATATATATATATATATATATATATATATATATATAAATATAAATATATATATAATTACGCACTTAACAAGGCTCAGGGTCCCCTAATGCCACTTTTGCCCTAGAAAATTTGACAGTGAGCTAAACCCCACCATTGTCCTCTTTCCTATCCCCAATGCTTTCCTTGTGCTGACACCCCTGTTTCTCAATTGTCCACTTTAGAGGGAGTACAGTACAGGATCCCAGATGGTATTTGTTTTGTTGTGTTGTATCTGCTTTGAGAAACATTTGTTAGTCTCGGAAGTTGCTCTACGCACAACAACTAACAGATTATAATCGAGATAAAGATAATTATCTCTATGGATAGGTTAAATCATGAACATAAAATATTCCCCAGTTATATCCCTTGCTCCATGCAACATTCAACGGTCAACATTGGCCACGCAGACACACACATAAAACAACCTGGGTACAATTATTTCCGACGGCTTGTATCAAATGTACTGGGAATTCTTTCCATATATGACAGCACTCAGCAACTCGTTGATGAGGGCAGCCTGAATATTGCTGCAGACTCCGTGCGTGTCAGTTTAATTGATTTCCGAGTTGATCAGCTCCGGCGGTTGTCAATCTCGATTGTTCGGTCTACATGTTTTCATCTCGTGATCTCTGTAGTGTCTTTGTCGTGTCCTTCATTAGATCATGTTTATACCGGTGTCCTCTTCAATATAAAATTTGTTGATATCTAGTTCTGGGAATTCCTGACATTTCATTTGTAACTACAACAAGAAATTTCAAACCTCGTCGAAAACTTGTGGGGATTTTTGAACAGCAGTCATTGCTGCTTGTTGGGCTTTTAAACACCAAAGTTGAAGCTAAATGTGTGAATTTCACACACTCAAGTTATAGCTATCTGTAATATTTTTACGCATTTAAGTTGTAGCTAGCCATGGGAGTTTCACACACTGAAGTTATAGTTAGTTGTGGTAGGAAATTCAAATGCTTCAGTTATCGCTAATAGTGGAACTTTCAAACACCTGTTATTACAACTTGTTGGAATTTCATTTGACACACTCCAATTATAGCTATTTGTGGGAATTAAACACACTCCTGTTGTAGCTAGTTATAGAAATTTCACACAATCCAGTAATTGCCGGTTGTGGGAATTAAACACTCGCCAGTTGTAGCTAATAGTGCAGTTTATATGACTTTTGTAGATTTTGAAAAAAGCCTTTGATACTGGAATGACTCTCTATTCTCTTCTATCTGGCTCTCGTCATTGCACGATTTCGATTTCACACACCGACATCACACGACGAGCAGAAAATGGACGACTGGAAAACAACACGAAACTGTTTCTGCACTTTATTCTTCCACTCGCGGCTTCCTCAGCCCGCACATGAAATAGACTACTGTCCAAGTATACACTGAAACTCAAAATATATCACTTTATCTTTTAGCCAAAATCATATTTGTTTTACCACAAGCATAATGACGGAAACACAACAGGTGTCCTGACAGAAACTAACACGGCTGGCAGACATCTTGTCTGCGCGCTCGTTTTGCTAAGTTACACGTTGGAACGACTCTTACTCTCAAACACATGTTGGATCCACACACCTTCCACCGTTGTCCATGCACTTCGTTTCAGGGTCCAAACGAGACTGACTACCAGCCCTTTCTAAGGAATTATATAGCCTTCTAATGCCCCTCTTCGCACTCCCGAATTCTCCGTGTTCCTTAATTTCCACGAATTCCATTTGGCCAGCAGTTTTTGTGTGAACTCCGTGAATAATTATACTTCACATGAAGTTTGATTGTCAGCATTTCTCTACACGTGAATAATTATACTTCTCATGAAGTTTGACTGTCATCCTTTTCTCTACAACTTTTGGTTGATCTGGCAGACACAGTCACATATCAAAATATGAGCTGAACAAGCTCCTGAAGAGGGTGTTCTGGATCGAGGGTGGTCCTGATGGACTGGAACAACAGCCTTTCAGCCACTGGAACCCAACACGCTCCTGAAGAAGGCACACTGGTGTGAATGTCAGCTGTGTTGCCTGTAAGCAGATGCCTACACTTTGGCTCCCACCTTGCTGTTTGCCATAGTGATGGTTTGGTAGTGGGTAATTTGGTGGTTGGTGTTTTGGTAGTGGGCACTTTGGTGGTTGGTGCTTTTCTAGACTGCTGATTCACTGCCTGGCCTCCAAGGAGATATCATCCTGTATCAGGAAGGAACTCAGAATTAGTAGTCATCTCAGAGGGTACATGTTCAGCTTATTTATTTACCCTCCACCCATGGCAATCACTCAAAGGACAGCTCCAGGATAATGAGACAGCAGCAGTCTCCAAATTTCTCTCTGTCGGTCAGTCAGGAGACAGGAGACAAGTACAACAGTGGAGACAGATAGACTCTCTCAAACATAGATCATCAACTCTCCACACCCACCTCTGCAGTTGTAGATTTACATCCCATCTCTATCTCACATATATATTTTATACCATCCACCGTCTGCTCATCACACACACTGTGTTGTTGTGTCTGCTAAAATTAACCTCTGACGTCACAGCGTCTTGTAGGCTGAAGTGTGACCCAGTTAAATATGTCCGCTAATCGACCCAAACTCGGTCGGTTCGTTAAAGAATAATTAGCTTGCTAGGTTTAATATATTTATAATGGTATTGGGTCAAGTAGGGCACAAATTATCATCTTGCGAAGGGAAAAGTTTGATTTTAGGGGCCTGAGTGTCTGGACACCAAGAACGGCCTAGTTATGTGCTGTCAGCCAGCTGAATCTTTCCTCCCTGCAGCAGCGGCTAACTTTATAGAGACATATATCATTATACTCGTAAACTATAATCAACTTACCCAAGCTTAGGAATCCTTCACAGATTAAACTGGTATTTTGAATGCGCCAAGATTTAATCAGAGAGGTGAAATGCTTCTGTACGCCTAGGAAGTCAGGCAAAGAATGACCTCGCCTGATCTCGCTTGGCGACTATAGAAAAAAAAAAGTCCTGTATTAGTACGCCAAGGAGTAAAAAGGTTTCCAGGAATTCAGAATATTATTCCAGAAAATATATATCCTACAGTTGCAAGTTTGATAATGTAGACTTTTCAAAACAGCTAGAGGGTATAGAAATATATATTCCACCAGATAGAGGTATATATCAATATGAGGGACTATATACCCACCGGACGGGTTTAAATTTGAAATGTGACCTGCCGGCTAGGGGCGTCAACGTCACGACAAGTCTACTGTGTAGGGCTTGGTTGATTCACTCCGTGACATCTGGTGAGAATGATGCAGCGGGGAGTGACGAGAGGTTCTGGCAGATGCTCGAGGCTCAGAGGAAAGGCAAGGCAGACGTTTAATCAGAATGCTACTGGCACCATTAGTATCGGAACCCTTCGCTGGCTGCTGAAGATGGGGACGGAGCGCTTATGGGAATGCCCCGAGTGATGTGATGTGGGTTCTTGAATCAAATCAATCAACCTTGTATCAAGCCGCCATATGGGCGCTCAGTGAAAGACTTTCAACAACAGCCCTTCAGATAGGACTCAAAATAAACACCAGCTAACGGTAGGAATTTCAAGTTATTACTACTTGTTAGGATTTTACACACTTCAGTTATAGCTATTTGTTGGAATTTCACACACTTTAGTTATAGCTACTTGTTGGAATTTCACACACTTCGGTTATAGCTTTTTGCTGGAATTCCACACACTTCAGTTATAGCTATTTGTTGGAATTTCACACACTTCAGTTATAGCTATTTGTTGGAATTTCATACACTTCAATTATAGCTATTTGTTGGAATTTCACACACTTCAGTTAAAGCTAGTTGTTGGAATTTCACACACTTCAGTTAAAGCTAGTTGTTGGAATTTTACACACTTCAGTTAAAGCTAGCGGTTAAAATTTCGAACACCAGTTATAGCTAGCTTTTGTGGAATTTCACACGCTCCATTTATAGCTGTCTGGTCGAATTTCGAACACCAGTTATAGCTATTTAGTAAATTTTAGCACACTCCAGTTAATGCTATTTGGTGGAACTTTGAAAACCACTTATAGCAATATGGTGGATGTGGCGGGTAACTTCGCTTTAACTAGCGACTGCACTATGTGCACTTTACAGAGGGAACTACAAACAGTGAAACATCATAAAGTCTTATAGTAACCCCAGCCTTGCTGGTTAAATGAGAGGATTCGGGGTTTGCCCACATCTTATTCCCTACTGTAATTAATTGTATATTTAAATGTATTAAAGTTATACTAGCTTTTGTTCACTGACACACTTACAGTTAAAATGACACTTCAGAAAACTGTAAGAACATTAAAACTACATTTATTAAGATTTTCAATTCAATATAAATTCAAATGATAACTAAATAAAAGGCTGTGGATAAAATTATGGATTGGGAAAGCAACAGATGTTCCCACAGCTGTAGCTTATGTCAGCTTCTGGCTAAGCCTTGGTGACACATCAGGCAGGCCGAATCTTCCGGTCCAGTCCAGACAATCGGGTATCTGCAGCTAAGCTTAGGATTTACATCTGGAGCTCTCACCTGTAAGTACCATCTGGAACTAGAACAATAGAACAGTCCTTATACAAACAGTCAGGAAGGTTCTAACTGGAGACAACAATACCTCCAGTCTTCAAACTGTTACACTACACACATATATATGGAGTAGGATAGTAACAGGTGTTCACATTCTACTGGTATAGAATGGGATGTATACAGAACATGGTCCATAATCCTGATGGGGAAATATTTAGGAAACCAGTTTCATGAAAGCTCTCAAGAACAAGAGTTTACATCACACAAAAAGAAAGGGCATTCCTCAGTGTAAATTGTTCTGATGTCTGCACACTAGTACTCCTTTAAAGGGTTAACATGCTTACACACACAGACATACACAGTCATATTTCACAATATTCTCATTTTAACCACATGGGTTCACATCACAAAGAATGAGAAACAGGGAGTGAGTTTACTATGACCAGGAACTCATAACAGGTGCTTTGCACTGTTTGAAAACAAATGGGATTGACATATCTCCATCAATATACTGGGTGCTGGGATAGATGTCAAAATACAATCATAGATGACAATGGGCTTTCCATCTGTCACAGTATTACCATTAAATATACAACACTCACTCCAGTTTAAATCTAAATCCACCTGTGTGATAACAGCTTATTCAGTAGAGTTTAGAAGTTGTAAAGGTTGAAATATAATTATTACAATTGTAAGGCCACCTGCTGTAGAACTGAAATGTATTCCTAGTAATAGGGGAATATATATACAACAATAATAATTACAAGCATGGGCCATATATCTCTTTTCTGCTTCTTTTTCTCTGACAGTGTGAATATTAAATTCAGCCTCACTGTGTTATTCACTTTTCAAGCTCTTAAACCAGTCTCAGAATTATCTGGACTAAATCTAAATTAAAGCAAGACAGTAATTTATTAAGCTAATATCACCATGAGGTGAAAATCAACTTAGTAAGGAGTAGGTATATGAGTATACACTTCATTCCTATTTTTAATTGTCTCACCATGCTGGAAACCGGAACTGGCCGAGATTTCACATGAGGACATAATTATCAGTTAATTAATATAAGTATAATAATTAAAAATACCAATGCACGTTTCTAGTAGCAAATAAACATTAATTAAATCATCAAATAGATCATATGTTTGCATACATGTACATACTAGATCATAAACGTGGTTAGTAAGGATAAAGAAATTTATCATGGTTTCTGAGCCATGTGGGCATTAAATTTCAGAATTCAGCCTGTGAAATTAATTCAGAGGAATAATATCAATAGCTCAAATTACACTAATTATTATAAACTCACCCCTGGTAGGGAATTCAAACAGAAAACTGGACCACAGTCTGACTAAAACTTTAGTCTGAACCGGTCAATTTCTGAATTGAAAAGGGAACAGGAAGTCCTTAAAAAGGGAGGAAGTAACTCTTCAGTACCCCTTGACTACTCATCATCTCATTCGCCCTTTTAACTTTTAACTATTTAATTATAATTTTGCTACAATAAAGCATTAAGAAAAAGGTAAGGAAATTTCTTAATTAATCCAGTGTTATTATGCTAATTAAAAGCAATAGGAAAATGTTTAGAACTTTGGTAATAATATTATCGAAACAAAGCACTTTTTAAAAGGACAGAAACAGCTGTCCAGACCAGCTCGTCACAGTGGAATTTCCCACACTCTGGTTAAAGCTATTTGCGGGAATGTCATATATTCCCGTTATAGCTAGTTGTTCAAATTTCAAACACCAGTTATGTCTAGTTTTGTCTATCTATCTATCTTCTTTTACCCCACCAGGACATCACACAAGCGATAAACACCCGATGACACAAAGTGCCACCATGTGGATGAGAATCAGCCGTCCTTTTTGTGTCATGCTCCGTCTGTTTTATGCCCTGTCTGTAGTATGTTATGTCTTTTTTTTTCCTGTCAGATGTATGTCTTGTCTATTGTATTTCTGTCTGCTGTAGGTCGTGCTTTTTGCTGTTTATCCTGTGTGTGTTTTGTAAAGTATCTTATATTTTCGGATTTTGTATATCCTGTATTTTTTCTCCTCTTTTCTATTTATTGTTTGTCAACTTCAAATTTTGTTTTCTTTAAGTTCTGTATATTGCATCCTATGCCTGGTTTTTACAGCCTATTGTAAGCTCGGTCGATTGTATTAACTTTGTCTGCTTCATGTTCTGTCTTTTGTGGGTTCTGCCAATTGTTTGTGCCGTCTGTGGTATTGTGTGCCTTTTTTATGCTTAGTGTCCTATTTGCTTGTATAAACTGTTGTCTGTATGCCTGTTTATTGTGTGACCTGTTTGCTGAACTGGACAGACAATAAAGATATGAATGGTGAGGAGCTAGCATGGCCTGATCGTTTACTAAACCTAGGAATAAGTTTGGATAGCAGCCTTAGCTACAGATTCCAAGTTGATACTATGATCAACGAGGCCAGACAAGGTTTTGGCTGCAATAGGAGTTATGGTTGCATTGTGTGGTCAACAAAGAATGCAATAAGAGTTATGGCTGCCACATGTGGTCAACAAAGGCTGCAATAAGAGGTATGGCTGCCATGTGTGGTCAACAAAGATTGCAATAAGAGTTATAGCTGTCATGTGTGGTCAACAAAAACTGCAATAAGAGTTATGGCTGTCATGTGTGGCCAACAAAAACTGCAATAAGAGTTATGGCTGTCATGTGTGGTCAACAAAGACTGCAATAAGAGTTATGGCTGTCATTTGTGGTCAACAAAAACTGCAATAAGAGTTATGGCTGTCATGTGTGGTCAACAAAGGCTGCAATAAGAGGTATGGCTGCCATGTGTGGTCAACAAAGACTGCAATAAGAGTGATGGCTGTCATTTGTGGTCAACAAAAACTGCAATAAGAGTTATGGCTGTCATGTGTGGCCAACAAAAACTGCAAAAAGAGTTATGGTTGTCACGTGTGGTCAACAAAGACTGCAGTAAGAGTTATGGCTGTCATGTGTGGTCAACAAAGACTGCAATAAGAGGTATGGCTGCCATGTGTGGCCAACAAAGATTGCAATAAGAGTTATAGCTGTCATGTGTGGCCAACAAAGACTGCAATAAGAGTTATAGCTGTCATGTGTGGTCAACAAAGGCTGCAATAGGAGTTATGGCTGTCATGTGTGGTCAACAAAAACTGCAGTAAGAGTTATGGCTGTCATGTGTGGCCAACAAAGACTGCAAAAAGAGTTATGGCTGCCATGTGTGGCCAACAAAGATTGCAATAAGAGTTATAGCTGTCATGTGTGGCCAACAAAGACTGCAATAAAGGTTATGGCTGCCACGTGTGGTCAACAAAGACTGCAGTAAGAGTTATGGCTGTTAGTTATCCTTTATCAGTGTTTGATCCTCTCTATCATAGAAGTCAGTCAGAAGTAAAATGGAGCACTTAAGGGTTACTGCCCTTGTTCCATGATGTTGATCTGTCCTCTAAACCTAAACCTGAACCTAAACATATTATATAATATGCATTGCAATCTTAATTTTAAGCCAGACACAAAACGACAGACCGGAAAAAGTACGAATTAAAGCAGTGCGCATCATACTTGGCTGCACCAAAGACAGATCATGTCGTGCAATGAGATACCTACTAGATCTTTCTACTAGATTAACAGCAGACTTGAAATGCGCCAAGTGTGAGCCTGCCTCAAAATCACTGAAGTTTGTATACACTCACTGCATGATGAACTAAATACACTTAAAGGCAACAGACTTCAACGAGGCCAGTCTTGGTTGGGCCGTGCAGAGACAGTACTTCAACGAGGCCAGTCTTGGTTGGGCCGTGCAGAGACAGTACTTCAACGAGGCCAGTCTTGGTTGGGCCGTGCAGAGACAGTACTTCAACGAGGCCAGTCTTGGTTGGGCCGTGCAGAGACAGTACTTCAACGAGGCCAGTCTTGGTTTGGCCGTGCAAAGAGACAATACTTCAACGAGGCCAGTCTTGGTTGGGCCGTGCAGAGACAGTACTTCAACGAGGCCAGTCTTGGTTGGGCCGTGCAGAGACAGTACTTCAACGAGGCCAGTCTTGGTTGGGCCGTGCAGAGACAGTACTTCAACGAGGCCAGTCTTGGTTGGGCCGTGCAGAGACAGTACTTCAACGAGGCCAGTCTTGGTTGGGCCGGCAGAGACAGTACTTCAACGAGGCCAGTCTTGGTTGGGCCGTGCAGAGACAGTTCTTCAACGAGGCCAGTCTTGGTTAGGCCTTGCAGAGACAGTACTTCATGAGGCCAGTATTGGTTGGGCCGTGCAGAGACAGTACTTCAACGAGGCCAGTCTTGGTTGGGCCGTGCAGAGACAGTACTTCAACGAGGCCAGTCTTGGTTGGGCCGTGCAGAGACAGTACTTCAACGAGGCCAGTCTTGGTTGGGCCGTGCAGAGACAGCACTTCAACGAGGCCAGTCTTGGTTAGGCCTTGCAGAGACAGTACTTCAACGAGGCCAGTATTGGTTGGGCTGTGCAGAGACAGTACTTCAACGAGGCCAGTCTCGGATCGGCCGTGTAAAGAGACAGTACTTCAACGAGGCCAGTCTTGGTTGGGCCGTGCAGAGACAGTACTTCAACGAGGCCAGTCTTGGTTGGGCCGTGCAAAGAGACAGTACTTCAACGAGGCCAGTCTTGGTTGCGCCGTGCAGAGACAGTACTTCAACGAGGCCAGTCTTGGTTGGGCCGTGCAGAGACAGTACTTCAACGAGGCCAGTCTTGGTTGGGCTGTGCAGAGACAGTACTTCAACGAGGCCAGTCTTGGTTGGGCCGTGCAGAGACAGTACTTCAACGAGGCCAGTCTTGGTTAGGCCTTGCAGAGACAGTATTTCAACGATGCCAGTATTGGTTGGGCTCTGCAGAGATAGTACTTCAACGAGGCCAGTCTCGGATCGGCCGTGCAGAGACAATACTTCAACGAGGCCAGTATTGGTTAGGCCTTGCAGAGACAGTACTTCAACGAGGCCAGTATTGGTTGGGCCGTGCAGAGACAGTACTTCAACGAGGCCAGTCTTGGTTGGGCCGTGCAGAGACAGTACTTTAACGAGGCCAGTCTTGGTTGGGTCGTGCAGAGACAGTACTTCAACGAGGCCAGTCTTGGTTGGGCCGTGCAGAGACAGCACTTCAACGAGGCCAGTCTTGGTTAGGCCTTGCAGAGACAGTACTTCAACGAGGCCAGTATTGGTTGGGCTGTGCAGAGACAGTACTTCAACGAGGCCAGTCTCGGATCGGCCGTGCAAAGAGACAGTACTTCAACGAGGCCAGTCTTGGTTGGGCCGTGCAAAGAGACAGTACTTCAACGAGGCCAGTCTTGGTTGGGCCGTGCAGAGACAGCACTTCAACGAGGCCAGTCTTGGTTGGGCCGTGCAGAGACAGTACTTCAACGAGGCCAGTATTGGTTGGGCTGTGCAGAGACAGTACTTCAACGAGGCCAGTCTCGGATCGGCCGTGCAAAGAGACAGTACATCAACGAGGCCAGTCTTGGTTGGGCCGTGCAAAGAGACAGTACTTCAACGAGGCCAGTCTTGGTTGGGCAGTGCAGAGACAGTACTTCAACGAGGCCAGTCTTGATTGGGCCGTGCAGAGACAGTACTTCAACGAGGCCAGTCTTGGTTGTGCCGTGCAGAGACAGTACTTCAACGAGGCCAGTCTTGGTTGGGCCGTGCAGAGACAGTACTTCAACGAGGCCAGTCTTGGTTGGGCCGTGCAGAGACAGTACTTCAACAGGTGATTTCCTTTTAAGACATAAACCATGGAGAGTAACGGATACCCATACCAGATGAATACAACAGTACTTTGTGGTAGTAATCTTTCCACTGATCTTTCCAGTTGTCACGATGTTCTCTAATGTCTCTCTTCCTATTATG
>CAJHNH020000713.1:737881-769071 GCA_905116865.2 Candidula unifasciata | reverse complement strand
CAAACGTAATTACGAGACTGGCTCTAGGGTTTCTCAGTTTCCGTCCGTAGTCAACATTTTCCTAATCTACAGGAGCATTTTACGTAACGAGCCGCCCATTGATTTAGTCCTGATTTAGGGGCAGTCAATTTGGCGGCTGCGTCGACGTAAGGCCGGGGGTATAGCTCTCTAGAAGGCCACGGGTGTCAGAGAAGGGGCTTGGGTAGAAAGTCAATTACATTAAAGTTCGGCAGATGTTACAAGATAACCGCATTATAAGGAAATAATATTTGGAGACTTTTGTGGAGAGAGGGACTGATGGAGTAAAGGAGGAGAGGAAGACAGAGATGACAGGAGGTGAGAAAGAAGAGAGAGAGAAGAGAGAGAGAGGAGAGAAGAGAATGAGCGAGAGAGAGAGAGAGAGAGAGAGGGAGAGAAAGAGAAAGCAGGGAGAGGGGTGTTGAGAAGAAGCAGGGAGATAGAAATATGAGAAAGAAGGACGTAGATTGAGAGAGAGAGAGAGAGAGAGAGAGAGAGAGAGAGAGAGAGAGAGAGAGAGAGATGCAAAGAGTGAACCCACGTGCAGTATTAGCCACGCTAAGATCACAAGAGGCGGCAGAGGAGAAGGTGGAGAAGAAGAAGAAGATATCCACATATATCATTAAGAACTTGAGTAATAACATGCACCAAGAAATTAGCGTTCTCCATTAAAATCCTTTTATGGCTAATCAGTTGTTGAAACAAACAATTTTATTAAAGTTCTTTTTTTCAAGCTTTCAACCAAATATTAATTTCTTTATTTCGCCCCAGTTCTTTCTTTTAACTCATTTGATATGGGTTTTTGTTGTTGTTTTTAATTATTATTATTTTTATCCCTTATAATCCCGTCTGTCAGTTCGCGATGCGACTGTCGAAAACAACGCAAGGCGGTCGGCTGCATAAGCGACACATGATCTCTACAATACTGGCCAGAATTTGTACTCTGATGAGGAGAGAAAGGGTTAGAAATTTCACTTTTTTTTATTTCACACACGTTCGCGCGCGCGCACGCGCACACACACACACACACAGAGAGAGAGAGAGAGAGAGAGAGAGAGAGAGAGAGAGAGAGAGAGAGAGAGAGAGAGAGAGAGAACTCAAACCGCCCTAATCACAAAATACAATTATGCACTGGGGACTGAACCGAAACACTATGTGGGCAGGCAAATGCAGTAACTACCACAGCACTGTTCAGGGTGGGCGCCTAAAAATTCTTTTGTTAGTTGTGGTAGGAGAGGCTGGGAGAAAGGGAACTACCTCATCCCATCTCATTATGCTGTGGTCTAAAATATCATCATGTAGCAGGTTCTTTGCAAATCGTCGCACTCATCACAGTCTGCCTAAAAGAAGCTCGGTCTCTCGCCAGCTCTCTTGCCTCATGTACTTTCATACTCAAGGAGTCACTTATATCCTGTGCCCATCTTCGTGTTAGTCAGCTCCTGCCCCTGTGGTCTACAATATATGAAGGCCAAATACTAGAGGTATTATTTGCACGGGTCAGTTTCATGGAATAACAAATTCAGACAAGACTCGTGGTTGATCAGGACCTGCGCGTTAGAGACAGTTTTATGATGAAAGCTAAAACATTGAGAAGAGGCTGGCAAAGTAGTTAGAGAGCTGGGTGCTGTCATGTGGGAGACCCGAGTTCGGTCCTTTTGAGGGATGGCAATTTTATATCTTTGCGGTGGGAGGGGAAGGGGGGTCTTGGCCAGCACAGTTCGAATCCCTGGACATAGCGGTTTCGTTTCTCACAAACAAATATCTATGCACTTTTGTTGGCACCTTTCAGATTTTCAGACGATAGTGTTTTATTCTGCTGTTAGGAAGGGGATGGAAAACACAACCCATGCAGATGACGAGGGTGAATACTAAGAAACGGCTTCCACAATAAGAGATTACGATTTCAGAGCCATTGTTTCCAGCTCATATATTGAATATGCTTCTTGCTCTCAGACGCAGCTATACATAAATAGCAATGTGTGTATAGGTACGTACGTACGTACGTACGTACGTATGTATGTATGTATGTATGTATGTATGTATGTATGTATGTATGTATGTATGTATGTATGTATGTATGTATGTATGTATGTATGTATGTATGTATGTATGTATGTATGTATGTATGTATGTATGTATGTATGTATGTATGTATGTATGTATGTATGTATGCATGCGTGCGTGCATGTATGTGTGTATATGTGTGTGTGTATGTGTAAACACCAGCCTCCATCCAGCCCTGTCTTATCTAATCCCATCACTCCCACATTGAGCAAATACATCACATCCCGAATGCACACAGAGATAAGTGCAGGCGATATCCCCCAATGTTTATAAGACTGGCCACAAGGAGACCGCACTGTTACTTCTCCCCAGCGACGGCTCAGGGTTGTATATTTATAGTGTGGATACTTCCTGCTTCTTGGAGAACAATATACTTTCTGAGACCATCTTAAGGAATTCGGTTAAGCTGAGTTTAGAATCGACATCACAACAATCGGGACATTTTCCCCAACAGCACCCAGTCCTCATCTTCAGCAGCCGTGGTAGAGTTCCTACTCCTGTACCAGCAGTCTGATTGTACGTCGTTTTGATTTTGTAGATGAATTCGAGATATAAGTCTTTATGCAAAAACTCAGTAGAACTTACGAGAACACCGAGGTGTATATACAACAGAAACACCTGCAAATATTCATTTGTAGGTGGATTCAGTCTTTCGGTATTAACATCATTATTCCAACCAAAAACCTTTCTGCTTCTTGGGATCACTGCAATCTCAGGCAGATATTTCTGGCTGTTCATCCATTTCTGTCAGCTCTGCGGCTAAGTCGATGCAAACGCTTTGTAATGACGGGATGCCGGGTTCGATCCAAGCTGCGGGCCATGTGCCTTGCGTTGGTTTCGACAGTGGTATCAAGAAAGCCGACCGTCCAGTAGGCAATGGCAAACTACTGGACGTAAATATGCCTAGAAAAACCACACAACAGCCAGGGGCTGTTGGGGTTGGTTCTGCAACGTCCTGTAAAGGATACGCAACTAACCATCCATTTCTACTCATCAGTCTTGATCCTGAACCTGAGTTGTGCGCAAATAATCAGTATTTGGGTTATCATTAGTTCTCGTTATGCCTAGTGGCACATGATTCTTCAGAGAGGACTTTCCATGCTTTCCTGTCCTGCGCAATCTTCAGTGCAGTTTTCCATATCAAAGATGCCGCACTCAGGTCACTTTCCATCGTTCGTCTCCATGTTGTTTTTTGGCGCCCCTTTTTTTCTCTTTCCCTCTGGTATCCATGTGAGAGCTGTTTTGGCAGGTATATCAGGATTTATTTTCATAACGTGGCCAAGCAAAGTCTATCTTCTCTTCGTTATCATACTGTCTAGAGTTTCTTGGTTTGTGACTTGAAGTAGTTTAGTGTTTGAGATTGTATCTGGCCAGAACATTTTGATAATTCTACGTAGACATGTGTAGTGAAATGGAGACAGCTTGTGTGCATCCTTTTTGGTCATTCTCCAGCATTCTGCTCTATAAAGAAGAACTGGCAAAATGATGCTCTAGTGAAGTACTTATTTCCTCTTGAAGTTTCAGTAACGTTGCAGATTTTTTACACGGCAGAGACGTCAACACTGCGCCCAATCCCCGAGCCTGGGTCAGAATACGTTTAAATAACACTGAGGATAAGTCGATGTTACAGCCCTTTGGATGCTATCAATGTCGTCAAAGAAACGTCCTTTCAATCGTAACTTTAATTTTCAGAATAGAAAATTATCACAGGGAGACAAATCTGGGGAACAGGATGGCAGGCTGAAAACACACACAGCTGTTTTTTGGTCAACAATTCTTGTTCTGATGATGTCTCTTGGGTACTCGACCCGCTGATGTTTTTTGGTCATCACACAACAAATATGGCACAAACCGGCAAGCAACTTTTTCTTGCCAAAATTTAGCATTAAAATATTACGAATGGTCTTTCTGTTAACAACATCATCCTCACAGTAAAACAATGATCTTCTTGTATCCGTTCTCTTCTTTTGCAATGAGTTTATCATTACGAACATAAATTTGTTGGCCAGGTCTAGGTGCATTAGTAATCAGGTCTAAGTGCATTAGTAATCATGTCCACACCACTTTTGAATCGTGAATACCACCTGAAAATTTGTGCATGAGATAAACAATTATCCCCATGAACTTGTTGCACCAATTCCACTGTTTCAAAGGCGCTTTTTCTTAGTTTTAAAAAAGAATTTAATGCTAGCTTTTTGCTCCGTGTTCACTAACAATGCACCTCTGACTAGGTCAACAAAATGGCAGCTTATCTGGTGTCTGCTTTTCAAGCGGCGATGAAAAGTTGCCAGATCATAGATGAATGTTGCCTCTTTAGATTCCATGCTTTGTCTCATAGATGACATTTTTGTCTTGGCCATAATAAAATCAGTCTCATTACTTAATTATCGGACCGTGTGTGTGTGTGTGTGTGCGTGTGTGTGTGTGTGTGTGAAATAAAGTAAGTACATGTCCCCTTTTCACGCCTTAAGACCTATAGGGCTAGACCTAAACTTTTTATAGACCAATCGGCACAAGATGGGTGATGTGGTCAGCATCACACCGGCCGCCTTTACTTCCCGAGACTGCACCCGGTACCCACTCAAGGCTGGGTCGACCTGGGAGTCAAAGTCATTTTGAAAAAAGTCCGGCTTTGCCAGGGAGCGAACCCACGACCTTCCAATCCGCACGAGAGCGTCTAGCCACTACGCCACAGCGACTCCCACACACACACACACAGATATATATATATATATATATATATATATATATATATATATATATATATATATATATATATATATATATATATATATATATATATATATATATTCAGATCGAGTGCGTGTATGTGTGACCAGAAATCATACAATTTCTGCCCGGTTTCACAACAGTCAGCAAATACCAGACAGACGGGTAGCTAACTGGAGAACATAGCACGCATTCATAGATTTATTCACAGGACCAGAATGCAATTACCGGACAACTCTTGGGACTGAATGAAAGAGAACGAGTGCTGAAAACTGACGCCAGGGGTGGGGTAGGGAACCACAGACCCGACTCCGTGGCTGCTGCCATTGACTTACAGTCAAGGCTGTCCCAGAAAAACCACAGACTTCGGGTCAGTTTGTCCATGAGCGGTTTCACAAGCGTTGACGTAAACGTGGAATAACTTAAAACAAATTTACTAAATATGGGGCTTTGTTTACGCCAGTAGAGCATCGGTAATATACTGCTATAGTACGTGCCAAAAGTTGTGGCCTCGAACTTTAACTAATATTTTTGAAACTCCTGTATGGATCAAACAAATATTTGCATATGGTCTTAGATTTCTCATCCCCTTATGAAAACAAGATCTTTGTTTACATTTTATACTTCTTAAAAGCACAGGATTATTAACATGTTGCATGCTAAATTTCAACAACTGATACCAAACATTTACTAAGTTAAAGTCAGTTGCGTATCCTTCACAGGACGTTGCAGAACCAACCTCAGCATTTTTTGGATGTTGTGGTTTTTCTAGGCTAATTTACGTCCACTAGTTTGCCACTGCTTTCTGGAAGTTCGGCTTCTGGATACCACTGTCGAAACCAATGCAAGGCCCACAGCTGGGATCGAACCCGGCACCCCGGAATCAGGAAGCTCGTTCGCAACGCCTAAGCCAGAGACACTAACAGTTACATATTTGAAAAGTTACGTACGACTTCAGGAGCGCACTACAGACCAATTTGTCCACAGACAGCTCTGCAATCGATGGGTGATATGGTCAACATCACGCCGGTCACCTTTACTTCCCATGCCATTTGCTTCTTGCCCATTTTAGGTTGGGTCGACCTCGGAGCCAAGATCAGTTGTTGGGAAACAATCCTTTTCGATGTGGATTCGAACTCAAGACCTTGGTGGAATTATAACTGCCGCATGTACCACGTTGTTTGTGTCTCCCGAAGAAGCCGCGATAGCGAAACAACAAGTACACTTGCTTAGCTGTCTGTAAGTCTTGCATTCGACTCCCAATCGGGGGTTCTCAAGCCGATCCATTTTTAAAACCAGTAAAGATAAAAGTAATCTCGTTATTCGAGATTCCAACATCTCCGCAGACGGGTCGCCCCATAGTCACTTCGTTCTTGTGCAAGCTGAAATCATACACAATGTCCTTTACTGTCCCATTTGAAAACTATAGAAAAACTTGTCAGCCATAGCATATGCGTGAAGCTTGCACACACAAAGATAAAGATAATAAGGTCGCTGCTGGATATGTCAGCGCTAAGTCCCACGCCAGACTTGCAGCTCACTGTTGGCGTAAACGGCCACTCGCGAAAGCAGCCGACACTGTATCCGAAAAATAAAGTAAAAGAACAGGTAAAGGCAGTCCCACAACAGACGCTGTCGTTAGACGTACCCGGAAATTTTCTGGGTGGCAAAGGCGACTGTCGTAATATTCACTACATCACCTACTCAGTGCTGACTGGTGAACAGATATTACGCTAGCACTCTATTCCCAAACTGCCTCATAGCACGAGAAAAAGTTATTTGATTTCTCTTGTATCTATTAGTCCGCGTCTGTGGCTTATGTGTTGCTAACGCGGTTCGTAATTCAGATATACCCTGTTCGACCATCCCCCTCCCCCCCCCCTCAACTGAGGGCGATTTGGCAGCTGACCGCCTTGCGTTGTCTTAGACAGTGTATCGACAGCTGACTGTGCAGCAGCGCACTGGCAAATGACTGAACGTAAAACTGCCTAGTAAAATCACAAGCAAAACAGCTGCGTCTGGTTCTAAAGCGTTCCATGTAGGGTAGGCAACTAACTTTGTCTGCTAAACAAGAAATGCACGGCGATTTATAACTAGTTTAATTGTACTCCGGTATTGAAAAGGTTACACACCTTAAGAAATGAACGCGGACTGGCATCGGTCATGCAACCTCTTCATCATCAAGCGTCTCGTCCATGAAGCGACCCTGCCTTGAGAACTCCAACATCTTGTATCAATTCATGTACTGACAACCTCTTTGCCATCATAATAGGCTGTTACAATTCTTTTCGTTTTGTCTTCCATTGTAAATCTTTCCAACTGTCAGAACCTGTTTTCCAGTTTCTTTCAAAGTGGCCAACATGACGAGTGTTTACTGCTGTCTGTAGGTATGTGTCACTTACAAAAACATAAATAATATACATTTTGATGTCCAAGTAATTTTAAGCATTTGTTTGTAAAACCACCTGGCTTGTTCACTAAAAGGCTGGTCTCCATGCCAACAGGGTCTAATGCAAGTTGTATAATTCTAGGCTCATTATTTCGACATCAAACGGAATTCGACGGTTACTGCGATCAATAGCAGATGGCTAGTTTTACCTTCACGCTGGTTTTCTGGATAATCAGGTTTTCTCAATGTGTGCCCTACTCAGCGCCAGCGTCTTTTCCTCACCTCTTCCTGTTCTGTTACCGAGTTACACGTTTACATCAATCATTGTGTCGCTGGTTGATTGCAGAACGTCGCTCTAATCACAGCCTTCTACAATACTTTTTGTTTGGTTTTATATCTTTTCTTTATATTTTTATAGCTTCGCATCAGTTCATTAATTTTACATACCTCGTGCGTCTCGCCCGCCCAGAACTGCTACTATTTGTGCCTGTCACACTCGTCTATTCTGTGCTCAATTGTTTACCATTACAAGTGTGCCTATACGGTTTCATTTTATCCTCGAGTGACGGCCCCTGGCATATCCCCGGATATCCACTTTCAAGGCCTCACGTGACATCAACCCGGTTGCCACGAGATACGAAGATAAGTGATATTGTGTATTTGTGTAGTATTGTCTATTCTATGTATGTGCTGAAGAAGGCTCCATAGCCGCAACGTTCACGTTTTGTTTGTTTTATGGTGAAGCTAGCTTATATACTTTTCGTTTGGTTTTATATCTTTCATTGATAATAACAGCCTGTCCCATAGAAACTCGGTTCTCGCCAAATCTCCGAAATCGCGCAAGCTGTCACATCATGTGCCCATCTTCGTGCTGGTCGGCCACAGCCCTTCTTCCCTGGCATCATACCTCTGCTACTATTTACAATGCATTGTGGAGTTCGGTATGGTCAAAATATTCAATATCTCAGACAAGATGCTGTTGACTAGCCAATTGTCAGAGACCTACTAAGTGTGTCGTAGGGTAGTGAAGTTTAGCTGGCCTACCTAGCGAGCCATAGAATCTTTCTTGATAGCCAGATCTTTTAGGATGTCAGTAATATGTCAGTTTATATCAATGCTTAGTTGTTTTTAAGTAGAACATTATTGAAATAATAATAATAAATGAAATCTGTTGTTGACACCGAAAGGGCTAAGTCATCCCATAAACGAATACGTTTAACTTGCGCGCTTGTTTTATACACACATTTGGATCCTTTATGCACACATTTGGATCCTTTACACACACATTTAGATCTTCGTCAGGCAGGGAGTCCGTGCCCTGTGATGAAAATCTCTCTTCATAGTCTAAAATTTATAGGCGAAGGGATCAGCGTCATTGGGCCAGTCTTTATCCCATACAGCCAACGCCTTCTCCAGATAAAGGTAAGTCTTGATACAGTTCAGTGGTTGCCCGCAGAGACGTTGTTCGCCAGCAAGAATGTTGCACAGAGCACGGGCTCCATCTGCTCCAGCAAAGACCCTCAGGAATCTACGAAACACTAGTAATGGCGAAGAGAGGGGCGGAGTCCAAAATGGAACTTATGTGATCTGTAGGAAGAGTGCACCGGAAAGACTAAACTCTTCAGCCCAACCAGTTACCGTGTTAACTCCCTTTTTAAGGAATGGCGTTTGAAAAAAGTTAATCTTAGACCGAGGGATTAGGCCTTAGCGCGCTGGGCTTTCATATAAGAGACCTGGGTTCGATGCTTGAAAAAAAAAATAGCCTGTAGAGTTAGCGACGTCTGCACTATGCCCTACCATCCATAACGCGCGCGCGTGACTCTTTCAATCCATGTTCTTCTAGGTCTTCCTCTGCGTCTTGGCGTCTCCACTCTCGTGCTGTAAGCTCTCACTGCCGGCATCGTTGGATTCATTCTCACCGGGTGGCCGAACCAATTTAGTTTTGAATGAGTTAAAATAAAGCCGCGAATCAGAAGGAGCTAAGGTTACAATGAGGATATCGTCTTCTTTGCGTTGACTTTGCTGTAAACTCCGACTTAAAGATCTGGCCGTTCGTCCACCTCTGGACCCTAGCCCTTTTCCAGAACCTTAGTGCTGCTGCGTGCACATTCGTTTTACAGATCTGGCCTATCTGCATACAAACTGTTGGTTACTTGCCTATCAGGCAGATGCACTTAGACTTCAAAGGAAGCATCAATGTGTCGTCTCTTACGACATGCTCGTAGGAGAAGCAGTGGGTCTATTGTTGTTTTCCCCCACAAAGGGGACCGGGGACACACACGGGGAACAATTTGGATATAATTAAATAATATAATAACTAGCTGTGGGAGGGGGAGAGAGGAAAAGGGGGGGGGTGGGGTTGTTGAATCAGTACATTTTATTTTAACTAACTAATGAACGCATAGCGAGCTGCTTGGTACCGAAAGAGACGTCACTTATTCGTTTATCTGCCACATTTCTCTTATGTATCCACATCCTGACAATATCTAAACCTTCTCACAATATCGTGCAAATAGTTTATGCCCCTGCACCACAACACATGATTAAGGCATTCATAGCCTCGGATCATTCTCATTTCCTAATCAATAAACTTGATTGTTTTGTCTCTAAGTCGAGTGCATCTTTGACATTTCAAACTACTTTTTGATTGACTATGTGACAACATATGATAAACTTATGATTCAGACATTTCTACCATTCAGTTATGTGTCTGAAGCTGGCTCCCCACCCACTTTTCCTGACTTGCCAATTACCATTTTTTTTTCTGTATTCATACTGCCGATAACTAATCCATTTTTGGAACTTAATGGGAAACCCGTAGGAGTTAGTACGTGCCCGCAAGACGACAATGTGAACTTCGGTTGCGCTGAGTGTAGCTGTTAACGAGGGTGGGGAGATAGAGCGACCAAGAGAAAAAACAAACAACGGGGGAGGGGTGGGGGGGGGGAACAGAGGAGGAGGATGAGGAACAGACATACACGTTGAAAAATACAGACTGATATAGGTGTGCGCGTGTGTCAAACAGAAAGGTAGGCAGACAGACAGACGAACGAAATGATGGACAGATGGATGGAGATAAACAAATTGATGGTGGAAGGACAAACGAGAGAGAGAGAGAGAGAGAGAGAGAGGAGAGGAGAGAGAGAGTAAAGATGGGGGAAAGAATGGACACAATGTCCCCTCCCTTTTTGCTACAAGCATGTCGTAAAAGATTACTAACTGGGGATGCTTCTTTTGAAGTCGGGAAGCATCTCCCTGTGAGGAGATAAACGACCTGCATACAAAAAAATCAAATATGTTAAACTGATTAGCACGCAACTCTCACCTTCTGGAAAAGGATCAAAGTCCAAAAGTAGACGAACAACTATAACTTTCCGGTGGAGTGCATATAAAGCTAATGAAGGCTGAGAAGACGCCGTTTTACTATCAGGGCTAATACTGGCATGGCTGACCACTTCATTATCTTACCCCCTCTATACATCCCTCACTTAGATACTTACGTTTTTCCACGGACTGTTTGTGGGGATGTGCCTGCATTCTGGTATCACTAGACAGCTCCAAACTAAAGTCACTTGTGCTTTAGCTGGGGTTTCAACTGCTGTCCAGCAGGAAAGGCTGTGTGGTGTCGAGGCATGGCACCGGTCTCGAGTGCTCGAGGTTCCGGGTTCAAGCTTAGGTGAAGGATGGATTTTTTTTCTGTGAACTTCTAGTAATTTCCTCTGATCTCTGGGTAATAAGATCGGACCCCCGTGTGTATTGTTGCGCACGTTTAAAAAAAATCCATTGGCAGCTGGAAATCCAAAAACAGTAGTCTAACAGTGCTGCTCGGGGAGCAACATTTGGAGTTAAAAACACACCCAAGGTATTCCAGGATCCTCGTTGGTGCTACGGAGATCGTGCGCTGCGATGAGATTCTTCAGACTCAGGTTTGAGTCAGAAGTAGAACGGAGTATTTATGGGTTACTACCCTTGCGCCATTTTGGTATTCGTCGTCTTAACTTAAAAACCTAAACCTAGGAAAGGCAAAAGCCCCAATAATTCTTATTCTATGGCAATTTGCTTAAATTAAGGCTCCCTAGGGAATAAGGGGCTTATAATTAAAAGTACCTTGGCCCCCAGCTAGTCGTGAGAGGGAGAAAGACAAAGAGAGAGAGAGAGAGAGAGAGAGAGAGAGAGAAAGACAGAGAGAAAGAGAAAGACAGAGAGAGAGAGAGAGAGAGAGAGAGAGAGAGAGAGAGAGAGAGAGAAAGACAGAGAGAAAGAGAAAGACAGAGAGAGAAAAAGAGAGAGAGAGAGAGAGAGAGAGAGAGAGAGAGACTGACTGACTGACTGACTGAAAGAAATAAACACGGGCCAGAGACTGAGAAAGTTTCCAATCAATGAAGGCTAAACATAACGGCCCAACCAGACAGCTCCTACGCCGGGATACATTCAATGGAAATTTGTCGATCATCACAACCAGAGTTTACCAAGACAGTAAACGTCGTTGATGAGAGGGGATGTTCTCAGCTCTAGCAAGCGGAACGCGCAAGCGAATGAGTCACACGATAACAATAACCTCAGAATGATGCGTGTGATAACATAAAATATTGTGCATGTGATTAAGATTAGACGTGCAGAAAAAAAAAACAGCTAATGAAACGACGTGCAAAATATCTTTTTCTTCTTCTTCTTCTTCTCTTCCACCTTGTACCTCGTCGAAGTGTCGGGGGAGGGTGAGATGTAATGTTCGTTGATGGGCTCGGTCAAGAGCACTATTAAGACTCATGTTCATTTCTGTAAGGCTGTTCTTTAATGCCATCACTCCATATTTTCCGAGGTCTTCCACTCGCTCTATACCCGTTGTAACGTTTTAGTGTCGCTCGCTGTGGCGGATAGTACCAGGGCATTCTTGTTAGGTGTCCAAACCACTTCATTTGTTGTTCTTTGATGACCTGTAAGACTGGCTTTATTCCTAGCATTCGTCTAATTTCATATCTGACAAACATATATTGATCTGCTTTCAGTGATCCCAATGACAAGGGTGTAACAGCTGAAAAACTTGAATGTATGATAGATAATGTGCTCAATACAAGCTGCTGGTAATATGTCTTGGTCATGACTGTGATGAAAAAAAAGGCACAAAGTGCAAGTTGACACAATCAAAGCTTGTCATATTTGAACTGAAAGTGTAAAGGTTTGATACAATTTTGTGCCCACACACGCACATATACATACACACACACAACCTCCACTTCTTTAACTCTTGTGCAAGGTGCATAACCTGTTTACCAGCTCTGCTGGCCAATAATGAAAGTAATGGAGGTTTTTTAGGAGGTTCGCTAAACTGGAACCTAATATTATAATGGTTCGAAAAGATCAAAGGAACTGGCTGGTATTCAGCGCATCCTGAGCATCTACGGACTCAAGAATACCATTATTTTGCGTTATAGATATTCTAAGGCTGCATGCAAAAAATCGTTACTATCCCATCTGCAGTTTTCGAGAAAATGGCTTGCAAGTGTGTTCATGAGATGTTAAACATCAGCATGCAATGCAAAGCCCGGCCCAGTAAAGCAATTTGTAGGACAAGTGAAACTGACTGTCTCTTAAGTGTCTTACTGAAAGAATACCCTACCCGCTTTGTTGCAAACTGAATCAAGGACAGAAGTAAGTATGATCATCCAACCGAACTAACAATACATGAGCTCACAAAGCCAGGTGAGAAACCACTCAAGATCTGTCTTTTGTTTCAAGACAAAGCTATATCTCATAAAGCATGGTTTATGAACCTGAAGAAGAAAGAGAAGAAGAGGAAAAGAAAAAGGAGAAGAGAAAAAAAAAGGAAGAGGAACAAGAAGAAGAAGAAGGATGAGGAGGAGAAGAGGAGGGAGAAGAAGAAGAAGTAGAAGAAGAAGAAGAAGAAGAAGAAGAGGAGGGAGAAGAAGGAGAAGAAGAAAAAGGAGAAGATGATGATGATGTTGATAATGAGGAAGAGCCAATGTTCGACTAACGAATGTTACAGCTGACATGAGCAGTGTCATGAAAAACACGGAAGTCCCGCAGGTGGATGAAGATATTGGGATAGGCCGGGTAAGAGAAGACAGAAAAGACAAACGATCAGTCAACAGAAAAGAAGAAACTCATTAGAACAGACACAGATATCCCACATGGATGTTACAAACAGGACTCGAATGCTAGGGCCTGGGGGGATACAGTGGTCACAAACAGGACGATGAATCACTTGCCCTCAAGTGCTGAGATATAAGTTAGCTCGTTAAATTGTTTTCTGTCTGCGACTCCATCCATCACAAAAACTAACAGTTGGGTACTATGAGACAGGAGATTGCGAAACATAGTATTCAATGCAGAAAACAGTTTATTCTTTTATTTTGGAGTGTGAAGGAGAGAAAGGGGACATTAGAGAACATCGTGACAACTGGAAAGATTAGTGGAAAAGGGGGTAGAGGTAGAAAAAGAGAAATGATGCTGGATGGGCTGAAACAATGACGTTATGAGATATCATCAAAAGAGTTGTTCCAGGCAATCAGGGATCGTGATCTGTGGAGACGCATGGGCGTCTATGCCAGTTGACAGATCACATGATGATGATGAGGAGGAGAGAAAGAGTGGAGGGAGAATCCCGTGGGCGTTTCTACAAATGTCAGTGTAGTTAAAATTATGTCCGTCTGTCTCTATCCGTGTGTCTGTCTGTGTGTCTGTTGGTCGGTGTGTGTGTGTGTGCGTGCGTGCATGGTACGTAAATACATAACGTACGTACGTATGTCAAATCCACCCACGATGGAACTGATGCCACCCAGCATAAGGTCTCGGAGATGGGTCACATCTCAGGCAGCTACTGACAGAGGATATTTCTTAAGCTTAAAGGTCACTGACCAGTGGCGATACTGACCACAACACCTAACGAATGGCCCTTGGGGTCAAATAAAACTGCCCAAAGCACCACATTCACAATATATCAGGATAGGAAGGGTGCCATGGAAACAATGTGTAACGTGCTTTCCTAATTCTTTCTGTCACCTGTGTCTGGAACTATTTCGGAAACTATTCTAGGCCGCCACTGTTTGGTCTCAATGAGGGAAAATAATGACCAGCGGGCCGTCAGACCAGCATGCAATCTGATATTCCCGCATTTAATCTAATATTCCGCCACGCCCTCTTCACTTTGTTTATGCGCACATATAAATATTTGTTATCTAGTTCTAGCTGATTTATTACTGAAATGTCTGGGAGTCCCGAGGGACATTAAGACAGCTATAATTCAATGATGTTTTTATACCGCTGGCTATATGTGAACCAAGATTCCAGTAATGGATGTTTCCGGAGGAAATCTGCATGGCCCAGCATTATTTTCACACCCGTTTGCTTCAACAAAAGTGTAAGGACATCATGAACACAGAGGCAAGTATTACGTTTCTCAGTGCAAGCTTTCTCATGTTCCCGCCGTCACTGCTGTAGCATGCATATCTGGCAGAAAGGGTGCCATGCCAGAACCTTTCCTCAAATAAGGGCTGGCACCTGTCCCTCCTTCCAGATGATAGTGTTATACTGCGCTATGAGGAGGCATGTGTGGCCACAGCCCATGCCGATGGCGAGTGTGACTAGCAAGACCTGCCCACGTTAAGAGGAGTCTTCCACAATTATAGCATGCGTTGACAACATTTGTGTATAGTACTGTTTTTTCTCAGACGCTCAGCTCTCCTACTTTCTGCAATCATTTCTTCCTTCATTCTCAATTCATTCCCAAAGTGCCCTCTGCACACAACACGACCCATGGCATTTTGTTTCCACGAGTCCACCTCAATACATGTATCAATGTCCCCCCCCCCCCCCCGTGTGGGTTCCGGGGCCCTGTAATAGGGAAAACCAGAAAAGACCCACTGCCTACCCAGAAGCATGTCGTAAGAGTCCACTAATTGGGAGCTCCCTTCGAAGTCGGAGTGCATCTGCCCGAGAGGCAAGGAACCAGCAGTCTGCACACAAATGTGTCTGATCTCGCAACACTCAAGTTCTGAAACAGGACTGCAGTCCAGAAGGGGATGAACAACCAGAACTTTTCACCAGAGCTTACAGCTGGTGACGGCAAAGAATAAGAAGAAGAATTATGTCCCGCTTCTACACATCTTTATATGGTATTGGAGGTCAGCTTCGATATGTTTTACTTGTCTTTAATTCACCATAGCGGATGCCTTTAGGGAATCTATTCTTCCATTCTCCAGATGGGACCCAGCAACCTGCGCCTTCGTAGACTGAGCACTGATGACATCTGTAGGTAACAAACAATCGGCTATAGGTGTCTTGACGTTTCCTAACAGTTTCTTGAGCACATAATGCTCTCCTTGTGTGTTTCGGAGCCATGATTGCAGGTGGAGGGAAGGTGTTTTGCGTGGGCTGGAGGCTAAATAGGCTTGTTCTCCTCTAACTAGCCCGTCGTAAAAATCGGCTAATAATGCGATTGTTAAAATCGAATGTGTTGGGTCAAAAGAGGCAGACATCACAGCCTTGCTGTAAACCACAACACAAGGTGGCAAATGCTATTTTAAGGGACACTGGCGCAGAAGCATAAAGAGAAAGTACAATATTCTCGCTGCCTTCTGCCACATAGAAACATTTTATTAACCCCTGGTATCTTAATCACTGGTTTAACTACTCTTGTCCCCCTGTGTGTCTGTTGAACTCCTTCAGAGTTGAGTTTAGAATTTCATTCAAACTAAATTTTATTTAATGAAGACGTTTAAGTAAGAATTGTCTGGGGCTGAAAGACCTGACGGGTGTAAACCATTCAAAGGCTAGACGGGGGAAGTCAAGGGAAAACCCCCGCATATTCATCTCAGTAAACAGCTTATGGTGCAATGTCAGCAACTTCTTCTTCATCTGCTTCCTTGTCTTCTTGTGTCCCACTGCTTATGTCGTGAAGCGTTCGTCGCAGATGAGCAGGTAAAAGATAAAAGCCACTGCCTACTTCGCAATCCCTTGAAAAGAAAATCTGGGGTTTTTTAGCGAAACTCCATCTAGTCACCTTTTTTACGATGTGCATGTTAGAAAGCTGTGAGTCTATCCTTTTCCCCCTCTCTTCAAAAATCAGGCATAAAAACCCACACATCTGACTACAGGGCTGGCTGTTCTTTTCCATTAACTGAAACACTTGGGCTACATCAAACTGATTAAACTGATACAGTGATTTAAACAGAACGCTAATGAAGGGTATGGTTCTGGAAAAGAGGCAGGGATCGATCAGTGCAACGGCGGACACAGGATATTGGGGACGCCCTAGACATGAAAGGTCACTAGGCGGGAACGCTGACTGGAGAGCCGGGTGAATTCCGTCGCAATGCGATAAGAGCGAGGTTCTGTAAAGGACCTTTTCTACATGATGATGATAACGATGATGATGGTGGTGGTGGTGGATAGACGTAAACTACTGTTTAATCCCGAGGACGTCAAGGAAAAACCACCATGTATTAATCTCGGACACAATTAACGCCAACCAGGGAATTAACCAAGCTCACGGCGGACTCTGATGGGATCACAGTTCTAGCCAGTCTCGAATGATGATATTTAACTCTTTCAGTGAGCAACTCACTCTATGTTTACTGATGACTCTATGGTACTTTATCCAGCGTACACATTGGCTAACATCTTCTGTCCCCTTTATCACTTCTGTCGCGCGCCCACGTGGGTAAATACACTGATATAGTGAGGGTGTGGGTTTGAACCTTAACAATGCCCACCCACGTGAGAAACTGGACTATTATCTAAGCTATGTTGATCCTAGACAGTCCTGGATAGCCAAGAAAACAGCGAGTGGCTCGTTCCATGAAATGAAAGTTGCTGTACTTGTATCCACAGGAGAAGGAGAAGGGATAGATAGATATCTGGATACACCCACTGTGATATAATCCAGGTGCTCATTTTAACCCCTGCGACTGGTCTCCTTTCCTGGCATTACTTAAAAGCCCCCATCAAGTGATTTAAATATTTGTTAGCTGAAGTAAACTAATATGCACAAAGACACTTGAACCTAAGTACACAATTTACTCGAGTAATGTTGTTACGACATCAAAAAGATTTATTTTAATAAATCGAAATTAAAATAAAATGAACTTGTTTAGGCTAGTAGAGTTGGGATGATGTTGATGAAATCATAAAGGTATTGGAAAGTAACAACCTTTGGACAGTTCTCGGCTTGAGACCCTGCCTATCTTTTCCAGTTTGTCGTCCTCACTGCTTTCTGCAGGTCGTTACACTCGACGGTCGGCAAATAATGGATGCCTACTAGTCCCTGCCCAATGTGGGAACTGGAGAATGAAGAAACAAGCGCATATTTGTAGTATCTGTTCTAGATGTACACTAAGCATGTATATTATACTAACATCAAGCATGTTTATTTAAATAAAACATTTCATCTCTCCCTCATGCTCACATTCACTCCTGTCCAATTTGGAAGGGCTTATGTCTCACATTCCAACTGTTACATCTTCTGCCTTCCTCTACACGTCCTGTAATGATAGTCAAGTCTTCTACGTCAGGTGCCCTCTCTCGTACAGACTCAAAATGACAATCAGTCAGACAGAACCAGTTCTGGAATCTATGCTTGGAACAATCGACGCGCCCAGAATGCTAACAATAGTTCTGGGGCGAATCAAATAACAAATCTCGTGGATTTACTCTCCGGGATCAATCTCCGCATTAGCCTCCCGAGAGTTAAACACATTTCAGTGTGTTAGCTGTATGTAATACAGATTCACATTAACCACACGTGAAAAGATTGCCAAAGTTATCTTCACGCTTGTGATTTCAAAAACATGATAGTTCATTAAATTTCAATGGCAACAACAACATTTAGGTTTTACAACATTGAAACACATGTGCCCGAAAAAACATTCATGACACTATCAAATAGGAAATAAAGCAATGTGACAGTGCCCTACGACAATGAAGAAATGTCCGCCTAGGAGTACTACAAAGTGATGAAGATACACACTTGAGCAAAAAGACAGATCTCTATCATAAAATATAGATGTGAACCTAATTTCGATCTTACCTGGAAAAATGAAATCACGATGCCAAAAGTTCTGTCTCAAGCTTAGGTTAAGCCCAACAGATGGCATGTGCTAGACAGGATCTCATTTACCAGACCTAGCGTTCACCACTTTATAACTTTTATCAAGCTCCTCCTACATTACGCCTAAAATCCTTTTCATTCACGGGTATCACAGCTCCTCCCCTGTGGGTAAGTTTATTCGCTGTCAGTCAGGGCTGTACAACACTTATTTAAATTCCCACGCTAGGATCTCCTGGTTCAATTAAGCTGGTCAAAGCTAATAGGCCAAGTCACACCTCTGGCTACTTCACCTGCCATCACAATAAAAATCCAGACGGTGTCAATCCTTCTGTTAACACTTTCTGCTCACCATGTCAATAGTGACCGTCGGACCTGCCGTCGAGTTAGGTAACCTCAGGGGGAATTAAACACAATTAGCCGGAGTTAGCTGCTCCTAAAAGTCTGGCTAGGAGATAACATTTCTGACACCAACAGATGGTGTGCAAATCTCCAGTCAGTAAGTCTGCTTGGTCAGTCTTATCTCTGTACCTTAACACTTAACGTCTGGGAAAAAGTTTTAGTGTGTGATATCGCCAACATCCCAGGAGAATTAAATGCTTGTTCATTTCGCCTACTTAAAATAAAGAATGTATCCAAATCCCTATTTTCCTGTATACTTTCAAAATACAAAGAAATAAAAGTAGGTTGAGGAAAGACATTCTGGAGTCACCGAGCGTATTGTCACAACTTCTACGACTCTGGGAGTCACCGTGGCCGAGCGGCTATACGCTCGTCGCGGATCGGAAGGTCGTGGGTTCGTTCCCTGGCGGAGCCGGAGTTTTTTCAAAAATGACCTTGGCTCCCAGATCGACCCAGCCTCGAGTGGGTACCGGGTGCAGTCCCGGGAAAGTAAAGGCTACCAGTGTGATGCTGACCACATCACCCATCTTCTGCCGATTGGTGTATAAAAATTTAGGTCTAGCCCTATATGCCCTATACGCCTAAAGGCGTGGAAAAGGGTCCTTTACTTCTTTTTTTTTTTTTACTTACAACTCTGGCAGCTGCATCGCATTTCACATATTTACCCACTGCCTTCCCAACAAGCATGTCGTTGAAGTCAACTAATTGGGGGATTCCTTCGAGGTCGTAGTGCATGTGCTCAAGCGGCAAGGAACAACCAAGTGCACACAAATAAGCCAGTAAAACGGATGTACGCACAAAACTCAGGCCCTGGAACAAAGTTAAAGTCAAAATGGACGAACAACCATAACTTTCCACCGAAAACTACAGCCGGTGAACAAAGAAAAAGAAGACATTTACAATTTTAATTCACTGAGACTGAAATACAGTTACTCCGAAATACAGTAAAACTTCGATTAACCGTCACTCGTTTAACAAAAGACATCTTTATATTTGTCCAGAATTACTTCACTACCAGGGCTGACTATGCAGTATCTAACCTAAAGAATCGGTGGGATACTCTTGCCTGAACCTATGGACGAAACTGAAGGAACTGAGACTGTTAACGAAATTTTGCAGAATATTGGCTTAACAATGAAAATATTACGCCAGAAGAAGTGATAGATTGGTTTGGAATTTGACAAAATGGATGGGGGCTTTAAACTTTTGAAGGCTGGTAAATTTGTTTCAAGAATGACTACCAGTGAAGAACAAAACACTGCAGACGATGAAGGACCAGTTCTGAACCAAAACCTACAACAAGCCGGTCAGAAACAGAAACAACATTATCCAAGCGCATCGACTAGTTTGAAGTTCAAGAGGAGGTAAATGTAATGCAGATCCTACTTCTGTGTAAACGAGAGATGAAGACGATAGACTACTTTAAAAGTACCGTAGGTATTTACACGACCAGCTCCAAGGTAAATAGAGAAGGCCGTGGTTTATAGTACTGCGATACACTTATGTACATTACTAATCTATCTTATACCGCAGTTTATACTGATCGTTTTGTAAAATTACATACAATGTGTATGTATTATTTACTTTCAAAGGATTGTATGTTCATTTTCGGCCCAAGTTCACAGTGAAATCACGTTACAGTACATACGTAATGAGAGCTGTCGGTTATCCGGTTATCCGCCACAGCCTTGGACCGGACGGTGACGGTTCATCGGAAATTGACTGTAGATAACATATGTTAGAAAGTGCTGAATTAGCAACTGTCTGCTAGTCGAATTGATAACTATAACAAGTAAAGGACCCCTTGCCACGGATTATGGCGTACTGGGCGAAAACGGACAGATCGGTATTTCAATCGGCACTCGGGTAAGTGATATGGTCACATCACGCCGGCCGTCTTTATTTCCCAGGACATTACATGCTACCAATTTAAGGCTGAGTCGACCTAGGAGCCAAAGTCGTTTTAAAAAAAGTTTAGCTCCGTCTGGACTCGATCACACGACCTTCCGGTCTGCAGGCGAGCGTCTAGCCCAGTGGTTCTCAATCTTTATAATAACGCCACCCTTTAATACAGTTCTTCATCTTATGGCGACCCTTTAATACAGTTCTTCATCTTATGGCGACCCTTTAATACAGTTCTTCATCTTATGGCGACCCTTTAATACAGTTCTTCATCTTATGGCGACCCTTTAATACAGTTCTTCATCTTATGTCGACCCTTTTACAGTTTTCATCTTATGGCGACCTTTAATACAGTTCTTCCTCTTTTAACCTTTAACAGTTATTCATCTTATGACGACCCTTTAATACAGTTCTTCATCTTATGGCGACCCTTTAATACAGTTCTTCATCTTATGACGACCCTTTAATACAGTTCTTCATCTTATGGTGACCCTTTAATACAGTTCTTCATCTTATGGCGACCCTTTAATACAGTTCTTCATCTTATGGCGACCCTTTAATACAGTTCTTCATCTTATGACGACCCTTTAATACAGTTCTTCATCTTATGGCGACCCTTTAATACAGTTCTTCATCTTATGGTGGCCCTCTAATACAGTTCTTCATCTTATGGCGACCCTTTAATACAGTTCTTCATCTTATGGCGACCCTTTAATACAGTTCATCTTCAACCCTCAAGTACAGTCCAGGTCAGGCAGGCAACCAGACAGACAGAAAGATAGACTGGCACTTGGACAGAGAGACAGACACATACTGGTAACCAGGCTGCCGAGAGGCAGGTAGGCAGCAGAAGACATGCAGGCAGGCAGCCAGACAGACATGCAGACGGGCAGCCAGGTAGGTAGATAATTCTTACTGACACCAAAATGACGTACAGTACATGTCACTTACTTTGCCATTCGGGCAGCTTTTCTTGAATACCCTGTGAAAGACAAAAAGAACGTCAATATTAACCTAAAAGACAGAGAAAAATGTCAATATTAAACTGTAAAACATATTATCTGTAAAACACAGACAAGTAGAAATAGTGACCTGTAATACTAAGAAACGAGTCAAAGGTAACATGTAAAACTGAGAAGCGAATCAAAAGTAAACTGTGGAACTGAGAAAGAAACATACAAAACATGTATACTACTGCTGCTGTATTCCCCGCCACCTCACATGTCGGTGCTCATCAAAGAAAGGATGAGCACAGGGATGAACGGTCGCAAGCAGGAACTCTCCAAGCGCCTTTAGCGAGATCCCAAGACTGTCCTTGAAACGTTTTAAGTGTCCACACTGGAAACGTTCTTTTTATTTAGCCTACCGGGTTTGGAAACTGGTGGTCTCACGTGTGTGCCACCTAGCCTGCCCGACGGAGGTATTCCACTCACACGCCATTAACCTGTAACATTAACCACTACATAACTAGCCTTTAAAACAGCTTTTGGAGATGTATTTCTACCACACGACAGATGTCTTGCATCTGTTGATGACGTATGCCATTCCTATATTGAATCTTGAATCCATCTTTCCCGTGTGGGTTCCTAGTCTTGGGGGGGGGGGGGGGGGGGGGGGGAATGGGGGGGGGGGAGAAGACCCAGTGCCTGTAACAAGCGAGTAATCAGAGGTTTGCTACAAATCAGATGTGTTCGTCGAACGCCGCTGGTATCGTAGCCTATATGTAAGACACATTGTAGGCAAAAGGAGGAGGAGGAGCAGCAGCAGCAGAAGGAGGTGAAGAAGAAGAAGAAGAACACTTTTTTTTCTGCGCGGTGTCTGCAACCTAAAAGACTGATATCACGTGACATAAATGACCATATTTCGGATACGAATCCAAAAGCAGCAAAATACACCCCCCCCCCCCCCCCCCCCCAACTTCCCCGTTCAGTCGCATGCCACGGTTACACTGAGCCAACCTAAGATTACAAAGTAACCCGCAATGCTAAAGAAATTCGGCTTTTTGTTTTTAATACCATTATTATTCGATTTTTTTTTTAACTTTGAGCTTTTATTTGGTTTTTAAGTGTTTGTCTGGGCGTTTGATTTTAGTAAAAAAAATTTTTTGCTTCATGTTTTTAATTTTTATTTTAATACTACTTTCGATCCAGGTCCAGCGGCATCTGTGATAGCCATGTTCTTCTTGCTTCTTCTGTCCTTTATTTCCCAATGCAGCAAAGGCCCTCAACCAATTCAGGGCATGTGGTGTTATCCTTTGCTTTCGCATTTATTCATCCCAAGTCTTCCCTGTCTGTTTTAACTTCACTCTCTAATTTCCTTCACTCTGTGTGTGTGCGCGCGTGTGTGTGTGTATGTGTGTGTATGTGCGTTTCTCTGCTTTTATTTCTATACCACTGTGGGTTAGTTTAAAGCTCTTCTAGTTAGTTATATTGTGTTCTCAGGTTTAATACAACTAGAAAGACTTTCGTTGCCATTGGGAATATCCTGCTATATAGTCTGGGAAGGAGTTAATAACCTATCTTCTCCGAGTTCTTGTTTGACATGTACACTTGTTTTAGTTCGAGAGCGCTCCATGGCAAAGTGGTTGAGCCGCGAGCCTCGCACTCTGAAGGTCATAGGTCAGTGTCCCAGTCTGCGCCGTTAAGTTCACCAACGCAATTTCTACGCAGATCCTGGAGGATCATCGCTGGGGCTATGAAGTTCGTATTTTGTGCAGCGCACAACAGTTCTAAAAAAAAGAGACTGAGCTACATGGAAATAAAACCCGGCGCAACGAAATTGAACACCTACATTTAAAAAGTCTCTTCTGTTTCCGCCCAATTATATTTTATGACCTGTCTGCACCAAGCACACCCAGCAGTGCATATATGCACTACAGTTAATTAATTTGTTTAATAGGTACGTTTTTCCCATCATACGTTGCAACCTGAAGAAAAAGTATGCTTTCAGCACTCTGGCCTTTATTGCACAATCTGTTCCTAATCCATATCCGCTTCGATTGCTATAGCGTCTGCAGAGCAATGTTCGTTGTCCTTTTTTAAATATCTTTTATGTTCTGATGTTCAAAATCGCCCACTTTCTATAATTTCTCTGCAATGATAAATCTAACTCTTGGTATATTTGTTTTATCCCGTGTCGCTATTTGTAATCTTCCCGTCTGTGAGACATACATTTTTAATTCTCAATTTTCATTTGCGTTGGATTATTCGTGATCTAAATTCTTTTTATTGGCCACATACTGAGCACAACATGGGGAGAAGCAAAAGGAGAATTATCAAACAGGCAATTAAATGGGAAACAGATTAACTGAAAAAACAAAAGCGTCAAAAAGAAACCCCGAGATGGACGTTGATGAGAGAGGTCAAAGGTGCTTTGTGGATTGAAATCCATCCCTAGTATTAAAACAAGTGCAAAGGATAGAAGAGGGGCGGCTGGCCGAACGGTTAGAACGCTGAGGTCTCGTGCGCCAGACCCGGGTTCGAATCCTCGGTAAGGATGGGAATTTGTTTTTCTGTCGGGGACAAAATAACGTCCTCACCTGCACAGTCGTGGCGACAGCACTAGCCATGCGGTCGTCAATCCCCAGGCTCAGACCCCCTGCCTACACCGCAAACGTGGAATCACAAAGGCAGTTATTGACAGTTTTTGGGCAAAGGATAGAATGGAATGGAAGAACGAACTGCGAGCGCCATGTGACTATAATGGTTCAGCGTGGTGAAGATGCTGAATGAATATTTGTATTGTAACATTAATTACACATTGTCACGTGCCTACGACAAGGTTACCACACTGGCAAGGACCAGAGAACTCCACAGACACCCGAGGCGCATCAAAAAGGAAATGAAGAAAAGGGGAAATGAGCTAGTGCTACTGCTTCTTCTCTAAGCTCAGAAGGGCTGCATGCAGTTTTGTACATTTCTGGTCTACATCTCGGCACTCAGGACATTCCCATAAGTGCTCAGTTCTTCAGCAGCAAGCGAAGAGTTTCAACTCCGATGGTACCAGAAACCGTCTGATTGTATATCCGTCGCATCCTTCCTCTGAGTGTTGAGCGTCGGCCAGATTCCATGGTAACTCCTCGCAGCGTCGTTCTCCTTAGACCTAATGATCTATTTTCACCTCCGCACTGTTTCCTTGCTCCCAAAGGGCCCTCACAATATCTAACTTGTCATACATCAATTCACCACTAAGTGGTCCAGAGCCAGTCAGTCTATTTGCCTGCTCATTTCCCAACACATCGGCATGACCTGGAGAAAATAACCAAAGGATGCTAACTAACTAGGACCTGTGCAGTGATGCTTACTACTCTGTACGAAGCATGTCTGTTTTCACCTTTCTCAACATGCTCTGTGAGTCAGTTACAATCACGGCTTGTATGTACAGCTGATTCTCAAGCCAGCGAAAGCAGCAGAGACTGCCTCCACCTCCTCTCTCAAACTAGACGTTGTGATATCACATGCAAGGCTTTGCTGCACCAGGCGACGTCCATTCGTCTCTGCTATGAAATCCCATGCAGTTTGTCTGCCCCTCAACACAGAGCCATCTGTATTGAAAATCACATCACTTGGGTGGGAACTGATTCTGCAGCACAAGCTGGCCAGTCTCTGCACTCACGACTTGAGTTGATTAGAACCCTACACAAGTCTGAAACGTGTTCGGACACCTAGACCCACTCCTCTCCTCGCTCAAAACTGACAAGCCTGCAAACATGTGTCTACATTGGTCAATGCAGTAACATACTGTGGGGGTATGTATACACATACGGGTACTGTAACATATTCTATGTACATATATGTATTTTCATTTTAACAGGTTCACTCACGCAACGAAAAACAGGGAATTTCTCAGAGCCCAGCCTCGCTGAAACAAAACATGACCCCCCCCCCTCCCCCCCCCTTTCCTCACCACCACCACCCCATGTGTGTGTGCGTGCGTTAGTATATGATGGTACTTGTATTTAAGTGCGTCTTCTCTCCCTACCTGTAAGCATGAGCGTCTATCTTGTATGCAATTGTTCGCCCCAGCAGGAGAGATCAAACAGACTGACTTAATCTAATGAAGACGCGTTTAAATTGCTATTTACCAAACTCACTGGGGTGGGGTTGGGGGGCGATTACTTGTAATTCTTTAGCTTTGGAATTTCGGAATTTCCACTGACGTTAATGCTTTGCTGGAACTCTGCAAACTAAATGCATTTATGCTGCATCTATTTTGATGCCTACTAGTTTCAGCACGACTGCCTTCGAATCAACCCCTTCTCCACTTCTGTACTGAGTGCTACCCACTTGGCCATATTATTTTTTTCGGTAAACATAGATTTTAGGCAAACGCGGGTAGAGTTTCGGGTATGCTCCGTTATAATTTTAGGTAAACAGCATTACAATGTCGGTACAAAGCTGTCGTTCAAAAGAGTGAAATTGTTACCAAATCGTTTTCTTCTTTGCTTAAAATAGATTTTCTATATCTGCAATGCTGTCTTTATAATAAACTTAACTTCTGTTTCTTCTCTTCCACCGTGTACCTCATCGAAGTGTCGGGGGAGGGGAGAGTAGGGTAGATGTAACATTCGTTGATGAGCTCTGTCAGGAGCACTATTCAGATTGATGTTGATTTCTGTAAGGTTGTTCATAATGCCATCACTCCCCCCCCCCCCCCCCCCCCCAAACTGTCTGCTGTAATTCAATCAGTGACAAGTAAAGTCTGGATTGCACTGGTGTTTCTCTTGGCCAACAGTTTTGCCTTGTTATGTTGCATATGGGAGTCTTTGAGAACGTCTCAGGTGCTTATCCACACATACACATCAACAAATAACAACCTCTGTCTACTCGATCCCCTAGTTTCCCATTTCAGTACCTATGACAAACGACAATATTTACTATGTGGTTACCATTACTTGGCGGCGTACCTACCGCGATCGAAACCTACTGCTGGCTGCGAGGATTTGTATCGAGGTATGGAGCGTCGCCGGTCGACCCAGCCTAAAATGGGTACCAGGATGTATGTCCTGGGGAAGTAAAGACGGCAGGCGTAATGCTGACCACATTACCCACCTAGTGCCGATTGGTCTGTGAAAATATGGGTGCTCTTTCCATATGCCTGCTGCGCCTAAAAGGCGTGATAAGGGTTCGTAAATTTTTTTTTTTTTTTTTTACTAACTTGACTTGTATCCGGACAGGACATCTACAACTGAAGAGTGAAAAAGACCGTTTATGTCCTCTTGCTGGGTGCTTTACACGCCTTTCAGGCATAACTAAATCTGTTGGTGACTGTTTAACGAATGGTCGGTACTAAATGGGTGATGTGGTTAACGCCTTTTCTACTTAGATACACAATCTGGTGCACATTTGCTTGAAGAGAATGGTGCAGCGAGGTGTGACCAGTGCGGATCTGGCCGATAACACCCAACACTCAGGTTAAAGGTGAGACGGGCTATCGGTTTAGAAATTCTGAGTGGTTGCTGAAGGTAAGGACGGAGCGCTTATAAGAAACGTCCCGAGTTTTCGTGTGTTTTTAACGTTTTTAAGCTGTTGTTTTTGCTTTCCCCCATTTAGGCAGTCTGCAGCATAAACATCTTATGGATGAGAATCAAACAAGTACAGATCTGAGAAACCCTGTTCAACCGCGAAGCCACATAGCACAGTTATATTGGGGCACCACAAAACAATTAAAGCAAAACCTGTCATCCCGTGTGGGTGGGTTTTGAACGATGTCTCGAGTACTATGGCTTCGGTCCTTAACTCAGCTGGTATCCAGTTCTAGCAGGGTTCCACTTGCATATACGTGCTAGCCCTGTACTCTTTTACAGACCAGTCTGCACTCAATCAGCGATTTGGTGAATATCACCCAGGCCGCGTATATGACAGCTTGGTAGGCAGACAAGTATGCTATCCACCGTCTCTCTCTCTCTCCTCTCCTGTCCCTCTCTCTCCCTCTCTCCCTCCCTCCCACACACACACACACACACACTCTCTCTCTCTCTTTCTTTTTTTTTCCAACCCTCCGTGCCAACCCCCAATCTGAAATCCAGCTGTCTTAAACATCTGCTACACAAACATACTCTGTCTCAAGGACTGGCTTAACTTTACTAAACTATACCACAATTTTCTAGTGAATATTTTCAGTGCAGTGAAAAATCGGTAATTTAACCCTTGCAATCTCCAACACAACTGGGTGTGTTTTAATGAATTATTTCCCCCGAGTATCTCATATCGTGCATTGTGTGCTCTTATATTTAACAATTGGTCACAACATTTAACGAAGCGATGTGAAGTTTGATGTTTACTTGTCCCGTACATAAGCTATGCCTGAAGCTAAACAAGTCATGCGACTGGGTAGGGTTGATACATTCTATGCCTGTATATGTATTTGATACTTATTACATTCTATGCCTGAAGCCTATGCGATGTGAAGTTGATGTTACTTGTTACATTCTATGCCTGAAGCCCATGCGATGTAGGGTTGATGTTACTTGTTATATTATATGCCTGAAGCCCATGCGATGTAGGGTTGATGTTACTTGTTACATTCTATGCCTGAAGCCCATGCGATGTAGGGTTGATGTTACTTGTTACATTCTATGCCTGAAGCCCATGCGATGTGGGGTTGATGTTACTTGTTACATTCTATGCCTAAAGCCCATGCGAAGTGGGGTTGATGTTACATTCTATGCCTGAAGCCCATTGCGATGTGGGGTTGATGTTACTTGTTACAGTCTGTGACTGAAGCCCATGCGATGTGGGGTTAATGTTTATCTATAACCTTCATTCATTTCTGATACAAAAATACATAACGGACGGACTCGGTTTTGACCTGTCTTACTTCATGTCTAAAAGCTGAACTGTTCCTGTTCTGCTGTAAAAATCCGCTTATTTTCTTTACACATTTAACTTTACTGCTTGTATTTGAACAAGTTATAGTAGGCCAAGAGGTGGGGGGAAAAAAGACACTGGCTTTGTATACGATACATGTTGAAAGACGGACATATAACCAGATTGTGACCTGGTACCATCAGTATTGGAACTCTGCGCTGCCTGTTGAAGATGAGGACGGAGCAACCATGGGAATGCCCCGAGTGCTGTGATGTCAATTCTTGACTCGACACAACAACTCAGGTCACATACTGAAAAAACATGAGAACAATATACTGGAGATGTCTTTCTACTGGAACCTACAAGAGGCATACAAATAAAGGCACACCAAACATACACAGAGACGTAGCTAAAGAGTGATTTAAAAAAAATAAGGATGACATGAGGTTGGCTGCGTGCAATAACGAAGGATACAACTCCTTGGCTCCACTACTGTACAGAAGAGAAAAGAATCAGAATGTTTGTATTCAACAATCCACGGTGGCGTAGAAAAGAAAATTGATCTGAGGGCTGGGAGGGGGAAGGCTGAGACTGGGGATTTGGGCCACATGGCTAACAAAGTCGTCAAGAACTGTTTTAATTGTTCCATCACCGAGGATCTGAACCCTAGTCGTCCAAATGCAAACTCAGTGGCTATCTACACATTACAGTAGATTACTTTTCACGTCTTTAGCGTATCAAGTATATGGCAAGAGCGCCTGTGTTTTTAGTAGGGTAATGTCGTCAGCATTAAGCCGGCCGTCTTTACTTCTCTAGGAAAGCCACCCTGGCACCCATTTTAGGCTGGGTCGACCCGCGACGCCCAACACCACCATAAAAATCCACGTAGCCAGCAGTGGGTTTCGATCGCGGTACGTTAGAATCGCAACGCCTAAGCCACGGACGCCGCCATCTACACATTAAAACACTCTAATATACCATTCACACAAGACAACAACAGCCATGGTTTAAAACAGACACGAGAAACAAAGAAGACATACATCTCTGCACAGCAGTTCCCTACCATCCCTAACCTAGTATATGCGGCTGCTGGAACCCTGCCCAGGCTGCTGCTGCTGTTGCTGCTGCGGTTCTCCGGCATTGTTAGATGACCATACAACTGGTTAATTTATCACACTCGTTGCTGACCACAAAACCGGTTTCTTTCTGAGACCCGCTGTACAGTCCAAATCCGGCTTATTACTAAGGCACACAAATTATCACACAACTGGTTTGTTTCTAGTACTCGTAACTGACCACACAGCTGGTCTGTTGATACATAGGTATGCAAATGTCCACACAACTGGCTTGTTTCTGAGATTCGTAGTTGACCATAAAGACTCGTTTCTAAATCTGGCCAATACCTGATTTATACAGTGATTTTGTTCATTCAATGATACTTTCTGGACAAGAAGGGCAGACCAAATTGGAAACGCGTGACAAAATTGTTTCAATTAGAACAAAACAAGACATTTGATAGATGTTGCTTGGCGCTTGCGGGAAACAAGGAAACAATCAAATGCTAAAGGACACCCTGACCAGTGTGATGAACAGAATAAGACATGTAAAGTCCAATGACTTACTTTCTCAATGACCAAGGTAAAAAAAGAGAAAAGAGCTAGACAGAGAGAGAGAGTACTGAGAGAGAGAGAGAGAGAGAGAGAGAGAGAGAGAGAGAGAGAGAGAGATAGAGATAGAGAGAGAGAGTACAAACAAGTGCGCGCGCATAAAACACACATAAACCTACCCGCGCACCCCCCCCCCCCCATACATACATACCATAGGAGAGATTATATGACTAATAAACGTCATAAAGTCGATTCTATGATATACATTATAAACTGCTTTAAATGCAATATATAAATGCATTCTCTTTAATTACAAAACAACGATTTCTGTAGCTACAACTTATCTATGCCTTAGTGCCTTAGTCATCTCTATAAACAGAATTTCTATTTATCACCGTAAATACAATCACATAAACTACTTGTATGTGCCTTTACATAAGTACAACCAGCTCCTTCTCTCTATATGTGCTACAAATAGTTCTTTATTATAAATACAGCGAATCTATTCTTCTAAACACCTGATCTATATTATCACTACAAATACTCCTCTATGTCCTCTACACGAAAATAACCTCAACGCCTCACGACAAACAAACACACACACACACACACACACGCGCGCGCATATACACATATCGCTTGACATCACGCATTATTAATCACCACGGAAACTGCAATCAACACCTCATTTAAAAACCACTATAAATCCTGTGAAGTTTGAATCCTGGTACACTTAAAACACCATCCACTATGGTTGTTTTTTTTTTTAAACAAAAACGTAAAACATCCCGAACTATAAAAAAAAAAAAATAATAATAAAGCTTCGAATATCAAAAAAACCGAAATTTTAAAACCCCCAAGTTCTTAAAGGGTGGGGAAAAAATTAATTCCCCCCCGGTTTTCCCAAAAAAAAAGCCCTTAATGTCAAAAATGAATCACCAAAGCGTGAATGGGTTTATTAAAAGTAATTTCCCCCGGGCTTTCCCGGCTGGCAGTAATCAGATTAAATAGGAGCCGGCATGAAAGTCAACGAGATCCCCCCCGGGGGGCCAGGCCCTGCCCGCCCCTCATTGTTTGGTCAATTGAAAGTTTTAATTATAATAAGAGGGGGTATTTTCGCATCTTTCAAAGGCGACCCCAGGCGAGTACTGTCAGCAGAAACGGAATGGGTTGGTATGAGGGAGAGGCAATGGTTAAATAAAAGTGGG
>CAJHNH020000713.1:505474-731028 GCA_905116865.2 Candidula unifasciata | reverse complement strand
ATTAATGAGAGTTTCTTTTAAACGCCGAACTCTTGATTCTTCAGTGAAATGAAATTAATGAGGTTTTTTTTTTTTTTAAAAAGACGGAATGATTTTTCTGTCAAACGGAATTAATGAGAGTTTTTTTTTCTTCAAACGAGTGCATAATAATTATTTTTAAACTATTATTTCCCATGTGGCTTCCAGTGCCCCACTGTGGGGTGGGGGGCATAAACAGGGGGTTTACCTCGAAGTCGGAATGCATCTGCCTGAGAGGCAAGTAACTACCAGTCTGAACACAAATAAGTCAGATCTGTAAAAGGGATGTGCACCTAGCACTCAGGTTCTGGAACAAGACTAAAAGTCAAGAATTGGACGAACAAGAAACCAAAGTGAACGCGAAAAAGAAGAAGAAGAAGAAGAAGAAGAAGAAGAAGAAGAAGAAGAAGAAGAAGAAGAAGAAGAAGAAGAAGAAGAAGAAGAAGAAGAAGAAGATTAGGAAAAAGAAGAAGATTATTATTAATATTATTCTTATTAACTTAAGCAAGACTTAGTACCTTTCAGCGCACTAGAATCCCTAGAAAATGTCCAAAGGTGGTGTGTGTCCCCCCCCCCCCCCCCCCCCCCCCCCCCCCACATGTTTTCACTGTACCGGCGCTATAGCTTCACACGACGATAATGGAATGAGAATGTGCCTACACGACACACACCATGTTCTGGTCTGTCCCTGGACAACATCGCGTCAGTCCTAGCTAAATGTACTTAAACCGGCCACTTCAATTCTCCCACGTCATCAAAAGTATCGTTCTCGGCAGCATCAAATGGCTGTGGCGTCCTCACACAAGTGACCCTTGACCCTCCCTCGTCTTGAGATGCTGAATGTCTCATAGATTATGTATGTGTGTAGTAAAACCGCCACTCGGGAGCAGGGCTGCCGAAGTTGAGGTTTTGAACAAAGGATCAACATCATGGCACACGGATAGTAATCCATAAGTGCTACCCTCTTCCGAAGAAGCTCAGCACAGTGCACAGGCTCTGTAGCACCAGCGAGGATCCTGAAATACTTTGGGTAGATTTTCAACTCCAAATTTTGCCTGGACAGTGCCATTACGTTACTCTTTTCGATTTCCAACTGCCAAAGGATTTTTTATTTGTGCAAAAATGCACACGGGCGTCCGATCTCACCAGGGGGAATTACTAGAAGTCCAAGTCCACGTGAAAAGATCCCAGCCCTTACCGGGGATTGAACCCGGAACCTCTAGCACTTGAGGCGGACACTATGCCTTGAGAGCACGCAGCCCCTCTCCGAATTGATACTTCCGTACCAATTTGGTACTGTTTGACCCCCCGCAGAACAAGGCTGTACTTCTGGTAGCACGCCCATTCTATCATCATGATGATTGGTTTTTAAAGAAGTGATTGGGAGCGTGCTGAAAATAAGCTTAATGAAACAGTTAGTGCAACTATGCCGGTAGACATGACTGCTGAAGTGGTTTTTGATTCACTTTGAAAGACCAGTGGAGAAGCGTCCATCTAGACAACTGGTTGTCTTTCATGTCTGTTGTCGAAGTTTACCTCATGCTAAAGTGTTCTTGATTCAGTTTTATTTCACATATTTTATGACTTTTTGTTTATGCGCGCGCGCGCGTATGGTGTGTGTTTATTAGCGTTTTCGTGGGGTTTTTAATTACAAATTAAACATTTGGAACCTTTTAGTATCATTTCAAAACAAATATGGTACTATTTCTACCGAAATTTCGACCGCCCTGCTCGGGAGTACCTGACCGGCCCGACGCCACACCACACAGTTCCTAATGTAACTGTATAAATACATGCCTACTGTCATGTGCACAATAGTTGTGCTACAGAGCATCCCCTGCTGTCTTTGAGAAAATAACTTGGCGATGCCCTAATCTTTTCTCCGGTGTGACTCTCGTGCAACTGTAAGAAAACTACGAGAGCGGGTTTAATGCACAATCCAACTCTGAAATCGAATCTTATAGTACTTAAGGATCACGAAATTGCTAAACGTATTCACTAAGCCCCAGAGCCGCTTGAAACTCTAATTCCGAATATAAAGAGTCTATCCTGGTGTATGGAAGTGAGCCACCGACAGGCAGCAGGGTGGCGAAAAACTATACGTCAATTTTCAGGTATGGGTTTTTATAGAAGAAAAAGAACACCAAGGACAGACTGACACACACACAGTATCTCTCTCTCTCTCTCTCTCTCTCTCTCTCTCTCTCTCTCTCTCTCTCTCTCTCTCTCTCTCTCTCTCTCTCACAGGACAGGAGGGGCTGTATTGTGAAACAAAAATAATAATTAATAATAAATAGAATAATAAATAGATTTAAAAAAAATTACACAAGTTAATTTCAATAAGCGCAAAGAAACATCTCACACAAAGCAGATTTTATTCCATCATATGCTACAGGTGCCAGGAGTAGTCACTCAAACACACCAGAAAAGAGTTTAAGCAACCATGGAAATGAGATGCCTCAGAGGGGTTGCAGGAGTGGTCAGAAAAGATCAAATCAGTAATGAGGTCATAAGGGGGGAAAGGAAGGGGGGGGGGGGGGAGAGAGGGATCAGCATAGAACTAATTCTAAATTACACATAAAGACAGCAAATCAGATGTTTTGCCTACTTAAGAGAGAATGCCTTGTGACGCCCTGCCATACAAGGCATACACTAGCGGTTCTCAAAGTGGGTCGCGACCCTTTTTTGGACTGAACGACCCTTTCACAAGGGTCGCCTAAGACCATCGGAAAACACGCATTTGTTGAAGTTATGAAGTATTTTTTTTTTAATGTACGTTTGGGGGTCACCACAACATGAGGGACTGCATTACTGGGTCGCGGTATTAGAAAGGTTGACAGCCACTGGCGTACACCACACGAGAAGATGGACGAAGATCAGGAGGTAGACAAAGAACAATATGGACAGATAACGTCAGAGAAACACTACATCAGCACGATATGGTCGACGCGATCAGAAGGGCATGAAGCTGAACTTTACACCTCCATCGACACCCGAAGCCGTAAACCGTAAAAGAGGAAGCGAAGAAGAAGAAGAAGAAGAAGAAGAAGAAGAAGAAGAAGAAGAAGAAGAAGAAGAAGAAGAAGAAGAAGAAGAAGAAGAAGAAGAAGAAGAAGAAGAAGAAGAAAATAGCGAGAAGAAGAAGAAGAAGAAGAAGAAGAAGAAGAAGAAGAAGAAGAAATAGAAGAAGAAGAAATAGAAGAAGAAGAAGAAGAAGAAGAAGAAGAAGAAGAAGAAGAAGAAGAAGAAGAAGAAGAAGAAGAAGAAGAAGAAGAAGAAGAAGAAGAAGAAGAAGAAGAAATAGAAGAAGAAGAAGAAGAAGAAGAAGAAGAAGAAGAAGAGATAGAAGAAGAAATAGAAGAGAAGAAGAAGAAGAAGAAGAAGAAGAAGAAGAAGAAGAAGAAGAAGAAGAAGAAGAAGAAGAAGAAGAAGAAGAAGAAGACGAAGAAGACGAAGAAGAAGAAGAAGAAGAAGAAGAAGAAGAAGAAGAAGAAGAAGAAGAAGAAGGAAGAAAGAAAAAAGAAAGAAAGAAAGAAAGAAAGAAAGAAAGAAAGAAAGAAAGAAAGAAAGAAAGAAAGAAAGAAAGAAAGACAATGTGTATCAGAAACGACCGGTCTTTAAGAGACACGACAACACAAGGCGTCTCCAAGAAAAAGGTGGCTGCAGTAAATAGGTACTACATTCACTACTCTCAGGCGGATGCACTCCCACTTTGAAGAAAACACCATAAATTAGTGGCCTCCTATGACATGCTTGTTAGGGGGCAGTGGGTCTATTCTTTTCTCCAAAAATGGAGTCCTGTGGGTTCACACAGAGAACCGTGGAAATCGAGCTGAGGAATTTCGTGGATTGTAAAACACGCCTGCTAACCTCTAAGCCACACATTATTTACAATGAAATTTGGAAAGTTCCAGAGAAGAAAACTCACCTGCATGCATAGGCGAACGTTTTAAACAGTATTTAACAACGAATTTAAAACTAGCAATATTAAAACTAGAACTACAACTGGGAGGGGGCGTGGGGGGGATCACGTATTTATTCTACATACTTGAAAAAAAAAGAGGGGGGAAAAAGCATAGCTGTAACTTTACCATCAAGGAAAATCGAACCCAGGAAATTCTTCCGTGCGCGGCTTTATTCCAAATCAATCTTTCTGAAAAGTACTATCCATCGTGGCGACAAAGCCATTTCCAACCAAATACCTCTCCACCGCGAAAACGAGAAAATTAAACCTGACCTGTTATCAGAACAACTTAACCGCTTAGCAGAATCATCCATCTTCAGCTCAACATCCGCAGCTGTGATCCGGACATCAGACAGATTGCTAATGATGAGCCGACAGACTTCAGACGTGGCCAACAGTTGAAGTACATGCGCAGCACAAGCAGGCTTTAGGCACCACCAAATGCTCCCGCGCAAGATGCAAAACATGTCGGTTTGTATTTCACACATCTTCGTTTAGATTCCCGAAGGTGTGTTTTAAATTAAGAGTTCGCAATGTCAATGACGCAATACAGTTTACGACCTCAAATGTGCTGTTCAAAACCTCAAATTTGTTGTTGAAAACCTCAAATGTGTTGTTCAAAACCTCAAATGTGTTGTTCAAAAAATCAAATGTGCTGTTCAAAACCTCAAATGTGTTGTTCAAAACCTCAAATGTGTTGTTCAAAACCTCAAATGTGTTGTTCAAAAAATCAAATGTGTTGTTCAAAAAATCAAATGTGTTGTTCAAAACCTCAAATGTGCTGTTCAAAACCTCAAATGTGTTGTTAAAAAAATCAAATGTGTTGTTCAAAAAATCAAATGTGTTGTTTAAAACCTCAAATTTGTTGTTCAAAAAATCAAATGTGTTGTTCAAAAAAATCAAATGTGCTGTTCAAAACCTCAAATGTGTTGTTCAAAACCTCAAATGTGTTGTTCAAAACCTCAGATATGTTTGTTGTTCAAAACCTCAAATGTTTGTTGTTTAAAACCTCAAATATGTTTGTTGTTCAAAACCTCAAATGCGTTTTTCAAAACCTTAAATGTGTTGTTCAAAACCTCAAATGTGTTGTTCAAAACCTCAAATGTGTTGTTCGAAACCTCAAATGTGTTGTTCAAAACCTCAAATGTGTTGTTCAAAACCTCCAAATGAGTTGTTCAAAACCTCAAATGTGTTGTTCAAAACCCCAAATGTGTTGTTCAAAACCTCAAGTGTGTTGTTCTAAACCCCAAATGTAAAAGATGTGACTTGGCATATTTTGACTAAGCAAGCAAGTAGTTTCTGTGAATATGCTATAAATATCCTTGAGGGGTCTTCCAAATCTATCTCACCATCCCAACAACCACAATCGCCAAGGAGAAACGGACATTTCTGTCACTACATCATATTCTTGTCTGGCGAGGAAGCCACTCGAGTATCCTGGAGAGTCGCCTCATGCACAGTTTCGATAGGATACACTCTACCCAAGAGGAATGAATATCAACATCTATACATACGAGCGCGAACCTATGTTCCCAATTATTCTTCGTTTCTGTCTCATGCGTATGTATTAAAGCATTGATTATTAGTAGTATTATGCCAGAGATGAAATGTTTAAGTACTATCCTAAGTGTAACAAACAAGGAAAGATTGACTTAGAAGTTTGAGGTTTGAACCACGGATCAACATCATGGCACACGTTTAGTACTCCTTTCTTCTTCTAACTCAAGTCTGAGTATGACGAAGGTCAGCACAGTGCACATGCTCTGTAGCCCCAGCGAGGATCCTGAAAAACTTTCGGTGGATTTTCAACTCCAAATTTTTGCCCTGGCAGCGCGGTTAGGCTATTAGAAGTCCCAGTCACTGTGAAAAAATCCCAGCCCTTACAGGGGATTGAACCGTGAACCTCCAGCACTCGAGGCTGGACACCATGCCTTGAGACCACGCAGCCCCCTCGACTTAGAAATGGTGATATGAGGTGGAGAGTTGGCACATAACAAATACTGATCTTAATCGGTAGGCAACGGATCAAGTAGTTTTGCCACGTAACAAGACTGACAACAGACAGTGCACCGCAGAGAGCAATGTTATTTATACAGATACAACGGTAACAGAGCCAACGCAGAATGTACACCGCAGAAATATCACAGACAGTGAAGAGTACTTTATACAAAGCGAACAGAATGGCCCGTTTCAGAGATCTCTTTCTGTCCCGATGCTGTAAAGCATGTCAGAGGCAGAATAAACAATAAATACCATGACGACGACTCCTACTAATACCGCAACCACCAACACCACTACCACTACCACCAACAACAACAGCACCACCACTACCACTACCACCAACAACAACAGCACCACCACTACCACTACCACACTACTACAACTACGTATCATTTTATTAGTATTAACACTTCTTTGCTGTTATTTTATTTTTTCGTCTACACCTCTATATTGAACTGTTTATGTTTATTCATTCCCGAATTCACACTTCTCTTATTTCTTTCAATCAGGTGTTTGTGATAATTCCGTTTGTTTAAGAACTTTTGTTCTAGTGCCCCCTGTTTTATGAGACGCGGCTCTCTAGCTTAAAGGTTAGTAAACGTATTTCACAATTTCATGACGGTTAATGAACTCGGCAGAGATTTTTTCTCGGTTTTTGGACGTTGGCACGACAGTCAAACTGTGCACGTGAGAGTCACACTGTGAATACTCCCAGACACGTGAATATATGCATTGCCTAACATTAACGTTAGAGTATCAGTCGGGTTTGAGTGGGTACCGGGTGCAATCCCGGGAAGTAGAGGCGGCCGGCGTGATGCTGACCACATCATAGTGCGGGTAATACTCCCAAGTAAACGGTGGATGTTATATATTGCAGCTCTAACTCAACTGCCCTAGAATACGAAATGGAAACTGTCCTTTACTTTACTTTACTTTACTTAGTATCAGTCGGGTAAGTGTTGCCGTCTTTGAAACCAAGACATTTAGAGTAATTTTCTGAGATATGTTCTTCTTCGTATTCTTCGTGTGCATTGTGTGTAAACTCTGATAGAAAGTCATACTTGTTCGCCCACTTCTGGACTGTGGCCTTGTTACAGGACCTCAGTTTTGCTTGCACATCTGCTGAACAAATCTGGCTTATTTGTGGGCAGACTGTCGGTTCCTTACCTCTCCTACTTGGAAGGAGAACCAGATGCCCGGTTTGGAACCTATGTTGGGGATCACATGGGTGTAGACAGTTTTGACCTCTGTCAGCCCTGGTGCTAGAGCGCCACCAGGTGTGGTTCAGCACCTGGGCATCTCTTGAAGGATTCATCTGAGATATACAATGCTGAATAATCCAGTGTTCTTCAAATACTGGACCGAGGTCCACTAAAGGGTCGCTTCGCAGAAAAATCCATGTTGGGCTCCCAGAAAGGGCTGCTTAATAATGTAATGGGGTCGAGGAAATAATTTGTCTCTTCGAGGATTGCAGTTTGTAGATTATCGCATTAAGAGTGGGTGGGATTATCGCATTAAGGGTGGGTGGGATTATCGCATTAAGGGTGGGTGGGATTATCGCATTAAGGGTGGGATTGTTACATTTAAGGTGAGAATCAAACAGGTACAAACTCCGGACACCAGGATCAGACTTAAAAAACTGTTACACCCGATGCTACGTAACCTGTAGTCTAGTCTAGGTTGGGGATTAAGGACATTAACTCATGTATCGGCTACATGATTCCTACAAAGCGAATGTGGCGCCTTATGCGTCGAGTCTGTTACTGTATTTCATCACCTTAGTTAATCGAAAAATTATCCTCAGTGCACATCGAACAAGTCCATAAGCGCTCCGATCTCCTCTTCAGTATATCCCCCAGCGTGTGGCGACTGATACCAGTCATGTTTTGGTCTACTATTCTTCTTTGGCTACATGTATCGTGTTCATGTTTGGTGACACCTCTTTTAACTTGAAGTTCTTGTAGTCTTTTGAATGTGGCCAATTCAACGTCGTCTCCTGAATCATCTTCTCGTCCTACCTCCTTGAGAGCATGAGAATGTCCACTGCTTTTCCTGTACCTTCTGTGGCCCTGCCAGCAAGCCAGTAAGCTTGTTCATTCCCTCTCATCCCAGAGCGTATTTCATTACTTATCAGACGAGCAGTGAATCAATCTCCCCTGTCTTGGTGAACCGAACATATGAAAAGGTTGAGGAACACTGGAATAACCGACGCCATATAGTACATGGGGCAGCTTCCCCAGTGTGAAGAGGGCAAAATGATCCCGTTCTAGCAGATGGCGGATTACACTGGTTAAGACAATCGACTAGCGGGTAACTCAATAGCTTTTACCGATATGAGAAAAAGGCTGGACTGGTTGCTGAAGATGTCGCTATTAGTGGATCTGGGGAAGGATTTGCTGGTGAAATTTGAACACATAAAGCCACGATAGAAAAACGTAAAGTGCCCAAATGCGATTAGGAGAGAGAGACTGTTGTCTTCAGTAATCTTTTACTTCCTTTTCTCTTCTTAGTCTTCCCAATCATCGTTATCCCTTTTACTGAGACATTTCAGCCACAATGAAAGACATCACATTCAATTTTAAAAATAAAAAAATATAAACACACTAAAGGTCTGAAAGCGGGAGATGGAAATCGGGATGAGTGTGTGCGTGCGTGCGTGCGTGGGCGCGCGCGTGTGTGTGTGTGTCATATCATCAGGTCCCTTGCCGCCTGGCGTCGGCGATCATATCTCTTCACAATCTGCGATCTCCTGCAGCATGCATGTATCAGTTCGTGTGCTGACACACCTCCATGCCATGCAACAAGACTGTCAAGAATCTTCTCTCGTTGTCTTCCTCTATCCCTCCTTCCACAGATTTGTCCAGTGGTCATAAAACGTTCCCTTTTCCCTCTTCTCTTAACATGGCTGCAAAATGATGACTATCTCGGCGCGCACGCGCGCATACACACACACACACACACACACACACACACACACACACCCACCCACTCACCCGTTGTAGTAATGCTATAAATGTCTGATCCTAATTCCCCACTCTGGCTTTTGCCAGGGGCCGCAATATAGGCAGGCCATAAATATGGCCAATTGTCTGAACGCGGTTTCTGGGTCCTCTCCACGGTGAACCTCATCCACATGGTGGCACTTTGTGTCATCGGGTGTTTATCGCTTGTGTGATGTCCTGGTGGGGTAGAAATTCATTCATTCGTTCCGCCATTTTTCTTCCTTCTGTTTCAGACGCGTTGTTGCAAAGTTTCTCTGATTTCGTCTTTCCATATTGCTCTTGGTCCACCTCGTGATCTAACTTCTCTTTTAGTGTCTGTCTTACACGATATGACGTCACAAGATACACAAGTGTACATACCATCTGATTTGCTGTCTTTGGGTGTAGCTCAGAACTGGCTCTGGGTCGCCTTTTTCTCTTGTGACCCCATTCCTGATTATATCTCTTTTGGCCACTCCTGCACCCTTCTAAGACATCTCGTTTTCATGGTGATAATTTTCGGGTGTGTTGTGAGTGAATATGTCTGGCACTGGTAGCATAGAATGGGAATGCAATATACTTTGTATAAGATGTCTCTTTGAGCTGATCGGGATTATCTTTTTCTGCAAGGGGGCGGCTAGCTGTCCAAAGATTTGGTTTGTTTTTCTGCATCTTATGTTAATTTCTTCATCCAATTTCTCATCTTCGATAATGGCAAACTAGTGAATCCGAAACATGCTGAGGTATATTCTGCAACGTCTTGAAAGGTATATGCAACTGATTTTTCGCGGTGTTGATCAGAGGTTACGGTGTCCGCCTCTGACTTCGGCAGGATAGGTTCGTTACAGAGTGAAGGCTAGATTGTCCACCCCAAGAAAAATGGATGCCCTATCACTTAATAATTCTGGAAAAGTGGATCAGGCTTCTCAGACATTTGGCTTTCACTACCTCTTTTGGTACGAGAAGATTCTGTTTTAAATACTTAAGGAGATAACAGACACAATGAAAAGAGCATGAGTGTATTACTTCCAAAAAGGCAATATATACTATGCTCTAAGCAAATGTAAAACATACAATTACACGCCGTTCGTTGTTTGACACACACAGATTACAGTTGATGGCACACTGCATGTTGGTTGGCACAAAAAGAGTTAAAAGTTTCTCGGTAAATGGATATCGAAACGGACAGGCCAAACAGGTAGCAGCCCCGGCACATTTACCAGTTTAAGAAGCCACCTCTTCTTCCAATCGAGAGAGAGAGAGAGAGAGAGAGAGAGAGAGAGAGAGAGAGAGAGAGAGAGAGAGAGAGAGAGAGAGAGAGAGAGAGAGAGACTGATTCTTGAATCAAACAATTCGACTCTTGTCTGCGCTGCGAGGTTCATGTGTTTCACTTATATTCTTTCCTTTATGGACGAGTGGAAAGGAGACTGCAGCATTCATGAAGATCTTCATTTGCAATACAGGGATCACTTTCTATCCAAATTAAACCTCCCCTATAAATATGGCATCCTCAAAATGGACTTTAGGCGCGGTAACTGTTTTGAGTCATGGCAAATTGTTTGCTTCTGTCAGACGGTGGCCGTTGCATTTTTGCTCCATTTTTAGACTGAAGGGATATAGTTTCGTCGCCCAGCTACTGAATTGAGTGCATGGTGCGACCCTCTGAGCTGCGGATTTTAACTGAAATGTTTGTCAAAAGTGAACAACGTGGTGTTGTGAATTGTAGATTCAGAAAATGGCGCTTGTCCTGTCATCACAATATTGGCGGTGCCCTATGTGATTAAAATTGATCACGTGTGCAACTGCTGATTTGTTGGTTACCTCTGCTACCGTCGATGATAATTAAACTGCATTTCTAATGTCGGACTGTTTGTGTTAGGACTTCTGATGGCTACCGTGTGCTTTTTAATGCGTGTATGCTAATGCATATGCCAAGACAGCAGTCTGTCAATCTTTCCACAAGAGGCTGTGATAAACATTCTGTGTTTTTCGTTGGCACAGGAGCCGAGCAACTATAGGGTGACCCGTTGGCTATGAAGCTGAAACTAACATTACCAAGATTACCAAGAGCATCGTCTGCCGGAGGTCCATATGTACATCTATTTTCAGCTTAGGGGGCTGCTTGGTCTCAAGATATGGTGACCGCCTCGAGTGCTAGAGGTCCCAGGTTCAGGCCCGGGTGAAGGCTGGGATTCTTTCTGTTCACGTGGACTTCTAGTAATTTCCTCTGGTCTCTGTGTAGTAAGATCGGATGCCCGTGTGTACTGTTGCGTACGTTAAAAAAAAAAATCCCTTGGCAGTAAGAAATCGAAAAGAGAAGCCTAACGGTGCTGCCCTGGCTAAGTTTAGAGTTACAAATCTACCCAAAATATTGTAGGATCCTCGCCGATGCTACGGTGTCCGTGAAGGGTGCTGAGCTACTTTGGACACCGATTGAGTTAGAAGTAGAAAGGAGCACTTATGGGTTACTACCCGTGTGCCATGATGTTGATCCGTTGATCAAACCTCAAACCTTTTCAGCCTGCTAGGCAAGTTCTACTAACTACGTTATTCGCCGTCCTTGACAATCAAGTGACGATTAATAATCATGAAATACGGCGTTCACCAAAACTGGCTTTGGGCCTCAGAAACGAGAAGTCTGAGAAAGATGGTCCAAGTGACAAGTGGCATGATCTTGAAGCCCAGGCCTTACAAATTTGAGTGGATCAGTCACAGTTACGATGGTTCGGACATATGTGTAGAAGTTGAGAAAATCAGCTACCATGGCAGGCATTAGAGGCTAAGAACCAGTGAACCAGACCTCTTGAGCGACCCAGGTCCGCTGGGAAGACAACATCCGATAGTCCCTAACTGACAGATGACTGAAATGCAGCAAAGATGGGGGGGGGGGGGGGGGGGGGGGAGAGAGAGAGAGAGAGAGAGAGGGAGGAGAACTGTTAGCAAACCTCTACACTGCAAGGTAGAAAAGGAGCGATTAGGTAAGTAAGTGGGAAATACAGAGACGAGAATTTGAATCCAGCGAATAAGATCAAGTAGAAGACACAAGAGTGAATCATATGCGCTGCCAAATGATGGGACTGCCTGGACTTAGCTGATTGAAGCCTATGCACTATAAGGGGTTAAAAAGCAGAAGAGAGGAAAGGAGAAGGAGGAGAAGGAGGGAGAAGAAGAAGGAAGAAAAAGAAAGGAAGAAGAAGAAGAAGAAGAAGGAAGAAGAAGAAGAAGAAGAAGAAGAAAGAAGAAGAAAGAAGAAGAAGAAGAAGAAGAAGAAGAAGAAGAAAGAAGAAGAAGAAGAAGAAGAAGAAGAAGAAGAAGAAGAAGAAGAAGAAGAAGAAGAAGAAGAAGAAGAAAAGAAGAAGAAGAAGAAGAAGAAGAAGAAGAAGAGAAGAAGAAGAAGAAGAAGAAGAAGAAGAAGAAGAAGAAGAGAAGAAGAAGAAGAAGAAGAAGAAGAAGAAGAAGAAGAAGAAGAAGAAGAAGAAGAAGAAGAAGAAGAAGAAGAAGAAGAAGAAGAAGAAGAAGAAGAAGAAGAAGAAGAAGAAGAAGAAGAAGAAGAAGAAGAAGAAGAAGAAGAAAGAAGAAGAAGAGAAGAAGAAAAAAGAGAAGAAGAAGAAGAAGAAGAAGAAGAAGAAGAAAAGAAGAAGAAGAAGAAGAAGAAGAAGAAGAAGAAGAAGAAGAAGAAGAAGAAGAAGAAGAAGAAGAAGAAGAAGAAGAAGAAGAAGAAGAAGAAGAGAAGAAGAAGAAGAAGAAGAAGAAGAAAGAAGAAGAAGAAGAAGAAGAAGAAGAAGAAGAAGAAGAAGAAGAAGAAGAAGAAGAAGAAGAAGAAGAAGAAGAAGAAGAAGAAGAAGAAGAAGGAAAATATATTTTAACTTCAATTTCTTTTGAAGCCAAATTCTTTTAATTTTCCAGAACAGTCTTGTATAATACTTTGAAGAAAACAAAATACTTAGGCAATACAAAATCAATGTGCTGTAAAACCCGGGAGCCCACATAAATATTCAGCGCAGACCCATCAATAATTAGATAGACAATGAGTCAAGCTGTTTTCTCCTGTACACAGCCATCATTAACAGGGAATCTGGCTGCTCAAAGATATCAAGAAATAGACAGACAGGCGCCCTGTTTTCTAACTCAGTTTTCATTAAAAGAGATCACACGCGAGCACACAAACACACACATATTCACGTTCATTAACATGCTCACATTCTGAGATAATAATTATCTCTCTCTCTCTCTATCTGTGTGTGTGTGTGTGTGTGTGTGTGTGTGTGTGTGTGTGTGTGTGTGTGTGTGTGTAATCTATGTATCTAATCTGTTTTTTTTTATTTTCCATCTATTATTTTTTTTAAAACCTATATCTCTCTAATCTTTCTATCTATCGCTCTAATCTATTTACCTACATAATCTATCTATCTATCTATCTCTATTTACCTATTTAATCTATCTATCTATCTCTATTTATCTATATAATCTATCTATCTTTATTTACCTATATTGTCTGTCTATATATATAATCGATCTATTTATACCTACCTACCTACCTACCTGCCTGCCTGCCTGCATGCCTGCCTGCCTGCCTGTCTGTCTGCCTGCCTGTCTGTCTGTCTGTCTGTCTGTCTGTCTATCTATCTAGCTAGCTAGATATCTATTTATCTATCTTTAAAAGACAATTTAACTCTGTCCCTCTTATTTACTCTCTCATTCACAAACACATATATACTCTCCCTGTCTCGAACACAAACAAATAAAGACACGTCTCCGAACAATGCTGTCACATGCCACCAGCCGCTCTGTGGTGAGACCCACACATATGGGATCAACCCCGACACAATGGAGTCGATCCTCCTGATTGTGTGTACACACACACACACACACATTCTCTCTCTCTCACACATTCTCTCTGGCACACGCACACACTCTCCCAAACACACACACTCTCACAAACACACGCGCGCGCATAAACACCTACACAACACCTTCATACGAACCCATTTTTAACCAGAAACTATGAGTTGTAAACCCTTTAGCTCGGTACTATGGATATCGCAACACTTCAGCCTTGATTCCATATCAGTTGCCCCGTCTTCACAACTATGTTTGGCTGGAGTCGATCTCCAACACGCTCTGTCTCTTGTTTTGGTAGTGGGGAAGAGGGAGGGATGCGGGCTAGCAGACTGCTATTTGTCAATCTCTTGATGTTGTCCTTCCACTTGTATCGTTGTCTACCTTCTGCTCTTTTGCCCTCAATCCTTCCATCTAGTATGGATTTTTATAAAGAGAGTTATGTCTTTAAAGCGGTCGAAAGGAGTATTCCCTTTAGTACCTCTTATTTTATTTGTAGACTCGCAGTCTTTCCATCTGTATTTGATAGTTTCTGTTTCCATGAAACACGACCTATTCCTCTGTGTATAGACATTTCCAGTGACTCAATTCAATTTTCTTGTTCACTGTCCCAATTTCTGCACCACTCAGAAGGGTTGAATATACATAACATCTGACAGAGGCAACAGCAAAACTTTTGAATACATGTTGATGAATACCACAAAGATATACACGTTGATGAATACACGCAGAAGGTCGACTGCAGAAATAAGACACTGGAAGAACAATATATTAGGCAAACTTAAGGGTCCCTTAAAGATCTCCTGTCCTGACGCTGCGAGGAATACCAATAGTAGAGAGGAGGAGGAGGAGCAGCAGCAGCAGCAGCAGCAGAAGAAAAAGAAGAAGAAGAAGAAGAAGAAGAAGAAGAAGAAGAAGAAGAAGAAGAAGAAGAAGAAGAAGAAGAAGAAGAAGAAGAAGAAGAAGAAGAAGAAGAAGAAGAAGAAGAAGAAGAAGAAGAAGAAGAAAAAAAAGAAGAAGAAGAAGAAGAAGAAGAAGAAGAAGAAGAAGCATCAGCAGCCCCGTCTTCACAACTAAGGTTGGCTAGAGCCGATCTCCAATACGCAGCAGCAGCAGAAGAAGAAGAAGGGAAAACGTGCACCTTTAGTACGGCGCAAGAGGCAACAAATTTCGGTGCTGTTTTCAACTTTCAGTTTGTATGTACACTGACTTCTTTAGTCCATCCTTTGATGTCTACTTCTTTTATTTACTGCAACTTAATGCCTTTTTATTTATGCCTCATGCAAAGTCACGAATGTTACCTTGCGTCATGAACCAGCGGCAGCACTTGTCTGCCGACAGCATACTAATGAACAAGTGAAGTGTACCAGAGACCACAGGCACTGTGCCCCAGTTGCAATCAATGCTGACAAGGCAGGCAGAACGTTAATTTATTTACAGGCAAACATAACAATACAGTCGTTTAAAGGACCCTTTACACACCAGGTGCCAGATCCATATTTTGTATGCAACAATCAGCAGTCGATGGGTGATGTCGTCAAGCTCTCGCCGGTCGCCTTTACATACCAAGAAGTTTTAAACCACCAGTGTCTGCGTCCTATGGCGTCCTGGGTAAATGATGTTCGCCCCGTAGAGCGTATTTATATATTGACTAATCGCCGTTCAATAGCTCTTCGTCACTAATGGACCGTCTCAACTCTCACGGTGACCACAACACCCACCGGGTGCCGACTGGGTTCGTCTTTTTTTTTTTTTAATTAACCCCAGATAAAGGGGAATCCCGGAGTTCCCCGGAAAGTCCAACATTATTCGGATGTTAAGGTTACTCGGTGTTTATTTCAAACCGTAACTCCCCTATATTACTAAACTTTCCTGGAAACTCCAGGATTCCCCTGTCTGCAGTGAATAAAAAACATTAAGAAGCGCAGACTGGTCTATATATACTCAATAAGCATAATAACGTGGGAAAAGATTCCTTTTATCACTACATTCAGAACACCCTTGTGGGTTCTGGAGCCCCATTCTGAAGTTGGGGGGGGGGGGGGGGGGTAGATCCTATGTCCCTTAATGTATGTCGTAATAGGCGACTAATTAATTATGAGTTTCTGAAATCGGATGTGTTGGGCCAAAACTAGGTGCCAAACAAGAACACTGCGCCTTACGAAGGGCATCGGCTGTTGCTATTATAGTTCGTGTTTCTGAGTAGTATGGGCTTCCAAGTTGGCAGTGTTAATATCGGCAAGTTAGTGCAAAACCAAAAGAATGCTCTTAACGTAGAATAACTGGGAAAATCTTCACAAGAAATGGAAAAACAAAAACAAACCCAACCCTTCCTCGTCTACTTTTATTTGTATAACCAACATCTTCCTATTCGTGCATCTTCTTCTGTCTTTCTAGCCCCAAATGGAGCATACGCCCTCAACCAACTCACGCCAGGTCGTTCTACCCTTTGCTATCGCATGCAGCTCTCCTCATGTCCTCCCCATCTTTTTAACTTCATTCTCCAGCTCCCTTCCCCTGTGTTTGTTGGCCTTCCTTTGTTCCTATGCCTCTGTGGGTTCCAATGCAAAGACATTCTAGTCATATAGTTCTCCGGTTTTCTCAGTGTCTTTTCCCACCTCTTGGTCTACTGGAGCTTGCTTAGTTCTTTCCCAAAGTTCTCTTTCGTGCAGGTAAAGATTAAATTTTCGTTGATAATTTAAATACTCACTGTGTTTATTTTTTATCCATTTTCATTTCTTCTTCTTTTTCCTCTTCTTCTTCTTCGATCGTTCTGTCAGAAAACTTATACCAGGAAGTCGGTAGCCTTTATGAAAGCTATCGTGCAGTCTATATCTTCTCATATACCATACATTTTCCCTGATTGTTTATTCAGTCGTATTTGTGAACCATTGTTATAAAAGTAAAACTGCCTGAAGAAATATTTGGTGTTGAGAACGAATTACTCCGTGTAAACATTATTATGGGGGAAATGGGTTTAGTTTCCGAACAACTATTAAGTACGAATTAGTTCGACGGTTCTTAATTTAAGTACCAGTTTGACATCTGAGGCTCCACTGAATATCGCAATCATTCATTTACTGTTCGCTGGAGTTTACATAAGCTTACATCAGACGATGAACGCCAATGAGAAGAAGACATCCCAGACAATGCGGTGGCAGAATACCAAGTCCAGCGGCCAGAGTTATGATAGCAAGATAGCAGCCCGAATCTCCGCCAGAGCCCTAACGGGTAAGGCTGGTTGTTGCGGGGCACGCAGACACAGGGAGCACCTTAGACGGAACACGAAGAATCTATATGGTGCCACTCTGTTGCTTCGTGATTAACTGTTTATTTGCACTGAAAATCAATACCCGGGTAGAAAATGCGGACGGTAAACACAAATTCACCGTAAGTCTACTTTGTTGTATATCTTTTTCCTTCCTTCTTCCTCGTTAGGTGTCTGTTATACAGAGAAGTGGCGACATTTCAACCTATGGATCGATGCACCCAGCGTCAGCTTGGCAGTTTTTTTTTTTTTTAAATTCAAAGGACCAGGCTGGCCCTTCCTCTTGAAAACATTCTAACTATTCTGAGTAGTAATACAAGTTCTCCGATATCAAGTTTAAAGAAGACGTCTTCAATCCTGATGTGGTATAACTGTCATCACCGTGTGTGCTGTAACTCTTGTAAATGGCCAGCTACCATAAGATACGGTCAGAGCTGCCAATGAGATTTTTATCAAAATCTAAGTTGAGCTGACCAACAACAAAACAACACCAAGCAATACATAAGCAAAGAACCACGCCCTTCTGGAGCTATTTATATAAATAGAGTCGGCCGTGCAAAGAAGAAATAAACTTAAAAAAACCAAGACTGATAAAATAACCTTTTATAGTTACAAAAGGAAATATTTACGCACTTTTATATGAGGCCATACTCTCTCTCTCTCTCTCTCTCTCTCTCTCTCTCTCTCTCTCTCTCTCTCTCTCTCTCTCTCTCTCTTTCTGGGGGGCCGCGTTAGCGCAGTCGACAAGTGGCTTGCTTTCAAATCCAGCTGCGATTCGCTGCAGCCCACGTTCCGTGTTCGAAACCGGGCGGTTCATGGGGTTCACCCAGCCTCTAGGAAATGGGAACGAGAGTTGACACTCTGGAGTAAATGGAGGAACGTCGCTGTAGCTACAGAGTTTCGTGCGGACAGCGACACAGGCGGACAATTCTTATCAGCTGTCCGTACTGGTGGCAGAGCACTTATGGTATATAACCATGTGCAATGGCGCAGATTCACATCTCCCGACTTTACCTTTTTTTTTTAACCCCCCCCCTCTCTCTCTCTCTCTCTCTCTCTCTCTCTCTCTCTCTCTCTCTCTCTCTCTCTTTCACACACACACACACACACACACACACACAGACACAAGATTTCCAAATCGGAATCCAAGGCTTCAAAAACCCATATCTGGAGGGGGGTGGGGGGGGGGGGGGGGGGCAAAGTATTGGCAGCGAAATCTGAGGCGACTGGACGACTAAAACTCGTCTAAACGGCCAGCAACCACAGGATACAGCACATTCTCAGAGCAACAACAATGAAAAGACATCTTGGCTGTAATTCACCACACACAGACTCATTAAGGAGTCATGATTGGCATAATCCTCGACAAACAGCGAAAAGGTGGACCTAGAAAAAGAGGCAGCTGTTATCTGGGTGTGAAAAAACGTGTCAGTGAAGACGGGTTTAACCAGCGATAGCCAGCTAAGAAAAGACAATTTAATGGACATTGTTGAGCTCAACAGTAAACACCAGTTTTTAGGCTACACAACTTAAAGATGCAGCGTCTAGAGTCTTGTCTGCCGGACCGAGGGGACTGGTTCGAATCCGCATCAAAGTGGATTTGTTTTAATAAATGATCTCGGCTCACAGTCCAAAATGTGGAAAAACACAGAACCCTCCCCCCCCCCTCCCCGGCATTTAGGCGTATAGAGCGCATACAGGGCTAGACCTACATTTTATACACCAATCGGCACGGCACTTGCTAGGTGATGTGGTCAGCATCACTCCTGTCGCCGTTACTTCTCAGGACTTTACCTGGTACCTATTAAAGGCTGGGTCAACCTGGCAGCCGGGATCATTAACAAAAATCGAGGGGGGGGGGGGGTGTTTCTGAGAAAGGAATGTATGGTTTTAGAAAAGGCAGACATGGTTCTGGGGGGGGGGGGGGCATGGTTCTGAGAAGGGAATGTATGGTTTTAGGAAAGGAAGGCGTGGTTCTATGGCTGTAAGGTATTGTTTTATGGAGGGAAGTCATGATTCTATGGAGGAAAGGCAAGGTTATAGAAAGGGAAGTAATAATTTTATGGATGAAATGCAAGGTTCTATAATGCAACGCTCTAGGAAGTTAAGGCATAGTTCCTGGATTTTTTTTTTTTTAAAGCAGGGGTCTACCAAAACAAAGAAGGTAACTGCATATTACAGAAACCTTTGGCATGGTAATTCAGGAGCCTGGCAAGGGACAATAACCTTTCCATCGGTCCGTGGTGGAAACGAGGTTCTGCAAGGGATTGTAACATGATAAAACGGTTAGTTAAGTTTAGTTTAGTCAGTCAGTCAGTCAGTCAGTCAGTCAGTCAGTCAGTGAGTCAGTCAGTCAGTCAGTCAATTAGTCAGTTAGTCAGTTAGTTAGTTAGTTAGTTAGTTAGTTAGTTAGTTAGTTAGTTAGTTAGTTAGTTAGTTAGTTAGTTAGTTAGTTAGTTAGTTAGTTAGTTAGTTAGTTAATTAGTTAGTTAGTTAGTCAACATATTGTCGTTGCCGCAAACTGAACCATTCAAAATCATGAATGGTTTCTCGTGATGAACTTCTTTATCTTCTTCTTCTTTTTTTCGCAGGGGTCTATTCTAGTTTTCCCCACAATGGCGACCCATAACCCACACCAGGAAGGAGAAAGTGATGAATGAGAGTATACACAACGGGATTAAAACTGTCTCTCCAAAATGTGACAGCTCTTTGCTAAAATAACAGACGACATCGACATTAGATGAATTAAAACAGTGTTCTTCAACCTGTGGGCCACGGAACCCTTAGGGTGGGCTGCTAAAGATTTCTGCCAAATCATGTCATGGGGTTGGTTAGTCTGCTGTCTGTAAGGCTCGCACTTCAAAAGTGAGAATTAATAGGTACAAATCACAGGAAACCCCCATTCAACGGCACAGAAAAGGTTATACTAGAGCACACACCGATTACGCAGTCCAGTCTGGGCTGGATCACGGACTACCGTACACAAGAGGGAGATACTGTATTCGTGCTGATTTCAACCAGAAAGTGATATTCGACACCATAAGTCAGCATTTCCATAAGTCAGCGGAAACTCCAATCATTATTCCTCTAGTAAATAACACCTTTAGATTAATAATCCTTTCTTGAAATATAAAAATCAAGCGCACTTCATCCTCGGGGGGGGGGGGGGGGGGGGGATGATGGAACTGTCTCCTGATGTCACTCGTGTCCAGACAAAATGCAATCATTGTCTGAGTTTTTGGTATCATATGGAAAAAAAGAATATCATCCATGGGTAATACACTGACTTCCTATTGTTGTGTTTATGCTGGTTTATCACGTCCTGACAAGGACATGCAACTAACTTTTGGGGAAACCCGATTGTTATGAAGTTGAAACCACGACTAAGTCTTGTATATTCTATACTTCTTTTCTGTGTTTCACAGATGTCCATCAACAGACGTGTCACATACACCCTTCACACCTGCACATATGATGTAATAAACATCCTGCTCGTTTTGTTTTCTCTGGGCCGCTGCCTGATTATCTGACCATCCTCAAATTACAGAAATCTGATTCTGAATCGCAAGCCTACAGTGCAACCCTTAGATCCCCGTTCAATCGCCAAAGAAGTTACAGTAGAGGCACCAGTACTGACCACACCAGCTGGGTACAACCTGTAGTCTTGTGTGAGTAAGTATCCAAATAATACACTTAATTAGATGTTCTAATACATGTGCTGCAGAAACAGTGACAAAGTAACCTCGATCCAAATAAAAAATGCCTTTACTCAGAACGCCAAAGTCACAATTCGCCAATGAGACTAGCACACACACTTGAGAGTCCCAAAGTATAGCACCCAGTGTGTACAAACGGACATCAGTGTACATAAAGTACAACGACATGCTGCTGTCCTGGGACACGTTTTAGTACTGACATTCCCGGTTTCAGGCTCCCCAAAAGTTAGCCAAATATTTACGCTTCTCGCTGGCTTCTGCCTCATGCTAATCTCCTGTTTCCCTTGTAACTCACAGCTAAACATTACATTTTAGGTTTGCCTTTAGCAGTCTGCGAAGGGGATGGACCGTTGCGACTTGCTTTAGTGCAGTGGTTCTCAACCTTCCTAATGCCGCGACCCTTTAATACAGTCCCCCCAACCAGTAAAAAAAATTACGTTGCCACTTCAAAACTTCAGTGCATATGTTTTCCAATGGTCTTAGGCGACCCCTATAAAAAGGCCGTTCGACCACCAAAGGAGTTTTTTTTTAAATCTAGTCATTTTCCTTGTGAGATGCAATTTTTCGTTATTTGAAGCCCTACTCTGGCTCTTGCTGGGAGCCGCAATATAGCCCGGCCATAAATATGGTCTAATGGCTGAACGCAATATCTGGGACCTCTCCGCGGGTGATCCTCATCCGCAATGGTGGCACTTTGTGTCATCAGGTGTTTGTCGCTTGTGTGATGTCCTGGCGGGGTAAAAATCTACTAATACTACTACTACTACTACTACTTTTTTACTACTACCACCACCACCACCAAAGGGGTCGCGGCCTATGGGTTAAGAACCGCTGCTTTGGTGAGTGAAAATGAAGATTGCACAATCCGCCTTTTTAATTTTCTGTCGTCCCTACAATGGAGGGTGTCTGCAATGATTAATTTGTCTGTCTTGGTGAATACTGAGAAGTCGCCGTGGTGTAGCGACTAGTCACTTGCCTGTGGATCCAAAGGTCGCGAGGGTTGAGTTCGAACGGAACTATACTTCTTTTTTTTTTTCTTTCAAAAAATGGCCTTAGGCTCCCACGTCGACCCAGTCTTGAGTGGGTACCAGGGGATGTCCTGGGAAGAAAATGAGACCCGTGTGATCTTGACCGAGATGCGACTTTTCTTTAAAATACACTTCTAGCACTGTAGGCCTAATACGCATGAAAGCGTGGGGGGAAAAAAAATATAGTGAGTCCCCGGTCTCTTTCAGGCTGCCAATTACAACTGTCCGCAAACTCACATAAACAATCTGTCTCAGATATCAAAGCCTGGAAGGTCGACAAAGAAAAAAAGCGAGACAAGCAGTTAACAGATGACACCGGGTATCATCAGTAAGGAGACTCTTCGCTGTCTGTTGAGAAAGGTTTGAGGTTTGAACAACGAATCAACATCATGACACACGGGTAGTAACCCATAAGTGCTCCGTTCTTCTTTAACTCAAGTCTGAGGAGAGACACCGCAAATACGGGTTTGTCCTGAATGCAGTCGAATCTTTACACAGATAGACACAGATGTTTTTATGACGCACACATAATAACATAAACTACAACATAAACCAAGCCGGACCATATGCTATACCTCTTATGTTTGTATAAATAAATAAGTTTTGAAAGAGGCTAGGGCTTCAAAACAGCTGACTATAAACACTAGAAAGAGAGACGGTCATCGCTGGGCGGGGAGGGGGAGGGGAGAGACTCTGTAACATGCTGTGACCGCTGGAAAGATTTGTAAAAGAAAGATACAGAAAGACAACGTGAGCAGATTTTTGAAGCCTTTTGCTATGGCATGGCGGGGTGTCGGTACATGAACTGATACACGCTGTTGGAGATCGCGGATTGCAAATAGCATGATCGCTCCCGCCAGTCTGCAAGCCACTTGATGATGATGATTATGATGATAATGATGATGATGATGATGAGGATGATGATTTTGGCCTCTGAAATAATGTAAAGCTGTCTTTAGCCAGTTTAGAAATTGGTGCCATGTTCAAACAAATTATATCTCGGCTGTGGTGAAATTAAATATTAATATATACTTCGAACTCAACGTTTTGTCAGATTCTTTTACCGCATAACAAGTAATAATGCATTTTTAATTATTCGAGGTACATAACATATGAGGATTCTTGCTGGATTCCCTTTTAAGAGTTATATAGCACACATTTCAAATGTAACGAACTGACCTTTCACAAAAACGCTAGTGTCTTCTGTCTTATCTCCTTCTTCTGTTGTCAATATATCCTTATTCCCCTAGTCGTCGAAGTTCATCAGACGATCAGTAGCCCAGCCAGAGTGCGCAAGGTCGCTTGATATGCCGTGATGTTATGCAGTCTCAAGGTGTCAGTGACTCCTTCAGTCCATATTCTTCTCGGTCTTCCCCTCTGTCTTTTGGTATTTCCAATTTCAAGTTGTACGCTCTTGGTGCCGATATAGTTGGTTTCATTCTCATTAGATTTCCAAACCATTACATTTTTTTTCGTCAAAAAAAATTTGACGATGGGAGTTGTTTCAACAGTTCTTATGATCACGTTGTTTTCACTCGATCTCTTTTATTCACAGTCATTCTCAAGCATCTCATCTCACAGGTGGTAAGTGTTATCTCATGTTCTTGTATCAATGCCCAGGCCTGACACTGGTAACCTAAAGTCGCTACAAATATTGTATTTATAATTTCTCTTTTTGTCTCTATTCGGACAGCAGGGTGTTTTAGAATTTGCAAGTTGGTAGTGATATTGCTGCTTTGTTTTATCTAAATTCCGAATAAGACCACAGCCGTTGTGCTGAAATACGCGCCGTTTCATAAGTGTGCTGGATCGTTTCCAAGTTGTAGAAAAACGTAAATCATGTGGTTAGGGTTATTCACGTCTGTACTGTAACATTTGTTTTGTTACCGAACTAAAATTACACAAGTGATGTTGAAAAAAACTAAGAAATTGTTTGTTCCAATACAACTGTGTAGTTTAAATATTATTTATGTATAAAACATTAATGCTGAGATGAAAACAGGATAAGAAATTATCGACACTACAATGGCATGAATTTATACTATTTGTACGATAGCTCAACCTTCCGTCTTGTCAACTGGCGACATTTTTAAAGCCAGGTTTTTGTACTGTTTGAAGCAAGCAAGTGAGTGTTGTGGGTGCATCAGAAAGTTAAATAACAAGGGGCACTGCCAAAAAGTTTACAGAATCCGCCCACGGCAAAGGACTGTGTGGGCCAGGATAAAAAACGGCTACACCCAGTCAGTGTGGCGGCTACGATTACGTAATTGTTTATCTAAAATGACAGTGCCTTATGGGGTTGTGCACATGTTATCCAGATGGAATAGTTACGTGCACTGCTCTGTCACGGCGGTCTTAACATGACCCAGACAAGACAAACAGGGTTACGCTAAAACAGGTAGCATTAATAGAGAAACGACAGATCTCAAGCAATAGGAGAAGGGGGGGGGGGAAAGAGGAGCAGATTATAATGATGGTGGTGGTGGTGGCCGTGGTGGTTGATGGTGGTGGTAGTGACGGTGATAGGAGTGGCGGCAATGATAGTGATTGTGATGATGGTAAATGGTGGAGGCGATGATGATGGATGGTGGTGAGGATGAAGGAAGAATGGTGGAAAGACGAGCAGAAAAACCAGGCTGAAGATGAATGTGAACAGGTCTTACATCAAATACACTGCTGAAATCAAACGTAAAGTGGTAGCATATGCCAGCAAAAAAATAGGTTAACCTGATTTTGAAATAAGGGTAGGCTAAAAGCACAGCCTTACGTTGTTTGAGCACTGGAATAGTTCACTAGATATGGATTTCGTTTTGTTAATCAGTGGCAACAACAGGGTGCAGTGTTGTTGTTGTTGTTTCTGTTGCTACTGTTGTTGCTGCTGCTACTGCTGTTGCTGCTACTACTACTACATATGCTGCTACCTCTATTGTTAACATCGCCAAACTTGTGTTGCTGCTGCTGTTGATGCTACTGTCAGTGCTGCTGTTACTACTGCAGCTACTACCAATACTACTGCGGCTACTGCGACTGCTGCTGCTACTGCTACTACTACTACTACTACTACTACTACTACTACTACTACTACTACTACTGTTCTCCCACCCACCCCCCACCCCCCCCCCCCCCCAAGCTGAAAACCACTGATCTAGATGGTACATTCTTAGACATAAAATTAAACCACATACTGCTTCTAGTATTTGATCATTTTTTAAACGTACCCTGTTTGGCCGTACGTCCTACAGCACAGCAGATGAGCCTCTCTTGTTTCCAAACAGCGCACACAGATAATGCAGTTATCGTTAGCCTCTGACAGCTATTATCTTTAAGACTGGTTCTGCAATACATCACACAGAAACCAAAACATACCTGGCTCTGCTATAACTCGCTCTGCAGCTGAATATGAGTTTACTTTACAGAAGAGGTAAATAAACCAACAGAAGAGGTAAATAAACCAACAGAAGAGGTAAATGAACCAACAGAAGAGGTAAATGAACCAACAGAAGAGGTAAATGAACCAACAGAAGAGGTAAATGAACCAACATATGAGGTGAATAAACCAACAGATGAGGTGAATGAACGAACAGAAGAGGTGAATGAACCAACAGAAGAGGTAAATAAACCAACATAAGAGATAAATGAACCAGCAGAAGAATTAAATCAACCAACAAAAGTGGTAAATAAACCAACTAAAGAGGTAAATAAACCAACAGAAGAGGTAAAAAAAACTAACAGAAGATGTAAATAAACTATGACAATGAAACACATCGGCACGAAAGCAGTACAATAGGGGGGGGGGTGGGAGTGGACCAAACCTACTGTAGCCTTAAAGTGCCTGTCGTAAAAGGCGACTAACTATGGATTTTTCGTCCGAAGTCGTAACGCATCTGCCTTAGCGGCGAGTAACTAACAGTCTGCATACAAGCAAGCTTGGTATGTAAAACGGATTTGTATGCAATACTTAAGTTCTGGAATAAGACACAAGTTCAGAAGTGGAAGAACAACCAGACCTGTGCACCGGTGTTTACAGGTGGTGGAGGAGAAGGAGGGGGAATAGGAGAAGGAGGAGAAGGAGGGGGAATAGGAGAAGGAGGAGGAGGAGAAGGAGAGGAGGAGAAGGAGAGGAAGAGGAGAAGGAGGGCGGAGGAGGGAGGAGGAGAAGAAGGAGGAGAAGGAGGAGGAGGAGGAGGAGGAGGAGGAGAAGAAGAAGAAGAAGAAGAAGAAGAAGAAGAAGAAGAAGAAGAAGAAGAAGAAGAAGAAGAAAAGAAGAAGAAGAAGAAGAAGAAGAGGAAGGAGGAGGAGAGAAGAAGAAGAAGAAGAAGAAGAAGAAGAAGAAGAGAAGAAGAAGAAGAAGAAGAAGAAGAAGAAGAAGAAGAAGAAGAAGAAGAAGAAGAAGAAGAAGAAGAAGAAGAAGAAGAAGAAGAAGAAGAATAAGAAGAAGACGAAGGAGGAGGAGAAGAAGAAGAAGAAGAAGAAGAAGAAGAAGAAGAAGAAGAAGAAGAAGAAGAAGAAGAAGAAGAAGAAGAAGGGGGAGGAGGAGGAGGAGGATGAGGAGGAGAAGAAGAAAGAGGAGGTGGTGGTGGTGGTGGTGATGGTGGAGGATAAAAAATCAAAAACATCAGTTTTGGTGTTAACTCTGCAAAATAGCGAAATTTATGCACGGAGTAGAAAACAACTCATTATTCCTTTTTCTTCTTCATTTACCCTAAAAAGAGCTGTTAGCACCTTGTGTGTTGTGGTTTACAGCCTGACTGTGATATCTGCGCCTTTCGACCCAACTGGTTCCCTAATTTAGTCACTTGATAAAGCGATGAAATTCTTTTATCTTTGTTTGACCAATAATTTGTGTACCTCTAGAATACAGAATATAAATCAGTTCACACATGCATGGAAATCTATTTCCATGTGCAGCGATGCGTGAGGATTATTTGGATAGCCTATCCCGCATACAATGAAAAACTGTTGATGTAACTCACAGGAGGATAATGCTGGTAATGACCACCTGAAAGTGAAACGCCTCCCAAAAGCCCCTCGTTGATGCTTTACGTCAGCGAATTCATATCTTGTTTTAGAAGATTTAAACGGCAAATCTGCCCCCTATAGCTGCTTTGAAGATCTCTGTAATTTCGAGCTCGAATCTAAATCGCGTATAACTCATAATGGTAGTTCTGTTTGAGTTTAAGCGTCACAACAACCGTGCCGTGGTTGCTGCCAATGTCAGCTTCCGGAAAAGCCCTGGTCTTTTTGCTTGGTTGATGCTAGATTTGAACCTTTTTGGAACAAGTATATGATCAATCCGATTGTTTATTTCTGTCTTTGGTGCATGCCACGTTGTTCTTCTCAATGTTTTGTGCAAACCTCACACTTTAGTTAACACTAGTGTTTTGTGTTCCATGTTTTTTCACAGTTTACAACGCGCATTACCACAGCCAATCATATCCAGCGCTGCACTGAACAGTTTCCACTGATTTTAATTAAAGAAGAAAACGTTTAAAATGCCTGACACTTTCAATTCCCCCGTACTGCTAACGGTTGATGATTTGTCGTTGGCAATGTGTTTAGTTAGCCGTCATTTTTGTTGTTTCTCACCGCGTTTTTTAGACAACAGTTCTGATCTTCACAGTCAGGCTGACAAACAAAATTACCTGTTCTAATCCATTGGCTCCAGTGTCAGGATAACCTTGCTACCTACCTGCTCAAGGTCTGGAGTTTGGTTTCCATTAATCAAAAGGGGATTCAAATGCGCAATTCTAGTCTGTCTTCACATTTCACATAGGATTTTCTGCTTTAAGTATTGAACAGGTTTAGTACTGAGAAGGTAATGTCCTCTCACACACCCCACAACCTCCACCTCCTCCTCCCCCAAACCTTATTTTTCCTTTTTCTGACTCAGGCATTTTTATTTTTTAACTAATTAATCTTGACAATTCCTTCTGATGTGGGTCTAAAACAATGGAACAACAAGGCAGCGTACGAGACAATAAAAAGATTAACCAAACCATAAAAACCCCAAGATACCCATTATAAAGGATACAAACAGACAAATCCTTAATGAGAAAACAGCAGTATTGGGGAGATGGGCGGAATATTGTAGATTTATATACTCAAGAAGCAGAGTCTGACATATTGTGATTGTATCGGCTACTCTAACGGTTCGTCCTTCTACTACAAGACGTGTTGACTTATCAGCAACTACTCGGAGAGCTGGGAAACACCGTGGTTTAGCGACTAGACGCTCATCTGAGGATTCGAATATCCCGAGATCAGGTCCTAACGGAGCCGGCTTCCAGGTTGATCCAGCCGTGATGGGTACGACGTAAATTCCTGGAAAGTAAAGGCAGCCGGTGTGATGCTGACGGTCTATGAAATGCAGGTCCTGCCACATGTGTCCAAGATGCACAAAGGCGTGAGAAATGGTCCTTCTACTTATGACATTTCCATCTTTCAGCTGAAACTACGATTTTTACTATATATTCTAAGGGGTCCTACTTCTACTGCAATCCGTTTGCATATTTCAGCAACTATTATAACAGCTCAGAGTACCAGGTAGTGTCCCGGGAGGTGACTGACTATTTACCCACTATGACATAAGACAGCGACAAACACGCGGTGACACAAAGTGCTATCGTTCGGATGAGGATCACCCGTAGGGAGGTCCCAGAACCCCGGTAACAACGAGGGTGGGGGAACCGGCGTAATGGTGACCGCATCACCACCGACTGGCCTATACAATTATGAGTCAAGATCTTTATTTTAAACATCCGACTGGTTGCAGATTCGATTGCCTAGCTGCTAGGCCACCACGTCTCTCATACACTCAACTACGATAAGACTCAATGAGGTGACCGTTTATTTCTTCCATGTGCTAGTTTCTGCCCACACAAGACAAAATTAAGTGCCTACACTTTGGCAAGCATCAAAGCGAAACCGCTATGTGGTTTTTAGGAGACAGTTCAGGAGACCATATTAATGATCAACTCTTGAAAATCGAAGATGTCTTCGATAGGATATATTTTAAGTGCAGTAATAATGAACTTCGAAAATCAAAGGATGTTGAAAAATACACCCCCCCCCCCCCCCCCCCCTTCTTCCCCCCCCCCCCCCCCGTCGTAAACACCACGTGAGTGGGTGAGTAAGTGAGAGAGAGAGAGAGAGAGAGAGAGAGAGAGAGAGAGGAGAGAGTAAAAGAAAAGGAGAAGAGGGGAGGAACCCCGCCTGTAGTTAGGTTCATTTGGTATTTTCGTTTCATTTAGCCCCCCCCCCCCCCCTAGTAACGCACAATAATGTATCGTCGAGGTGAGCTCCCTCCCCTTCTACACACACATTATGTATATATATATGTGTGATTAATATTATCCATTCAATTCATTATTGCAGAGTAAACAGAAGAAACAGTTTGTCCATCTGACAATAATGTTGGTACCGGGTACCAACTACGACTAAGGGGAGGGGGCCGCGACGGTCTTGCAATACACTCAAGAGGCGTGGGGGCGTAGGGGTATTGCAATATCCTCCAGGACCGTGGGGGTCTTTCCATACTCAAGGGAGGGGTGGTTGGGAGTCTTGCAATAGTCTAACACGGAGTGGGAGTTGCATTTCACTCAAGGGGAGTGGGGGGGGGGGGGGAGATCCATATACTCAGAGACCACGGGTTGTTTAGTAACAGTTCTGTGATATAGCTGTGCTGGATGGCTTTACCACTGAACGGGGTTTACGAAAACAATAATATGCCAGAGATGTAAAAAAGGTGAAACATACATAAACGTGCACACAAACCAACAAGACCTCCCAAATTTAGTTCAGACAGCTGTATCTCTGGGCGGGACATTTATCAGCCAGCCGGTATTGATTTGGCCACCTCTATTAGGGGTTTGTAAGTGCTGGCTTTGTTCATGCCACGTTTACTACTTCCCTTTCCGTTTTTTTTTTACACACGTGCGTAGGTCAAGATAATTATTTCTGGAGGCCTGCGATTACAGACGAGGCGATAAGACTCGCCAAATACGGGGAAATAATACAGGTTAAACACAACTAAACTACCCCAGTGCCCACAAATAAATCGTAAGGGACAGCCATGAAACTGAACCCACACCGTGGTTACATTACAAGAAATCCCGTTAAAGACGCAATGTGTGATGAACTGACACAAACAGAATAAACTACAAGATATAAAACATTGATATAAATAGAAAACACTAGAAAATATACATGTCACGAGCTGACACAGATAGAAGACACTGAGGATGGTACACCATGTCATGAATGGATATAAACAGAAGACACAACCAAAAAGATAATCAAAGACGCAATACGTGACGAATCAACACAGATAGAAGATACTACTGATGATAATAATATATAACATGAATCAACACAGATAGAAGACACCAACACAGATACGTGTCACAAATCGGCACAGACAGAAGACGGTACCAAAGAAATATGTCAAGAATCGACACAGACAGATGACTCCATCTCGCCGTGTGGGTTTCGGTGACTCATTTGAGGAGAAGGGGAAACAAACCAACAGCCCGCTAACAAACATGTCGTAAAAGACGAAGAACTGTGGGTGTTAACTTCGAAGTCGAAGTACATCTGCCTGAGAAGCGATGAAGAGTGTTTTTTTAAAAAACCGTATTTTTTGAACGGATCAGCAAACAAAACTATAGTTTCGGAAAGAGACTAAAGTCCAGAAGTGGACGAACAACTAGAACTTTCTCCCGGGGTTTAATAATAGTGATCCCTAAGAAGAAGATGAAACCATCAGAGATACAAAACGCCATGTATATACCGGATAGAAGAAAAAACAAAGAAATAACATCACGTTTCCACAAAGAAGACACCACCACAAAAACAATATATCATACTCGACATGTGTGAAAAAGAGAACGTATTCTTCATCTTTCTTTCTTTCTTTCTTTTTCTTGCTTCGCATTCTTCTTCTACGTCTCGTCTTCTTTTTCTCCTCCTTCTCCTTCCATTTCTCCTCTTTCTTTAAGTGCTGAGTGTGACACATGCATACACTGGTGACTGTGACAATTAAGGTGAAATTGTTCTATCATTAATATTCTTAAGAAGTTTATGCTGCTTATATAAATAATTCTGGCAAGCATTTTGCGTTTTTCTGCGAACATATCTCTGCCTTTCTTGTCTTGCATTTTCCCGCACAAGGCACTGTTGTGTATTCCACATTTTTCGCCAAAATGTTCCACAACCGTTATTTGTTTCCTCCTAATCATTTTGCTGAGTGATCCTGTAACATCAAGAGTTTGTTTTTCCTTCTAAGTCTGCGATCTTCTTAACATTCTTCAGAAAACCTACATTCTCCTTAATTTCTATGCGCCATTTCATTACTCATGTTTTCACTCACGAATATATCATTCTTGTAAAAGAATCTTCTGATCTGGGTATTCTTTTATACACCACTACAGACTACAATGATAAAACTAGATCACTATAGCTCAGAGGATCGTTGAGAGGGCCTAGATTAGTAGCTCTCAACCTTCCTAATGCCGCAATTGTGGCGTCCCCCCCAAAATTTATTTTCCTCCATAACTTAAATGATTATGTGTTTTCCGATGGTCTTAGGCGACCCCTGTGAAAGGGTCAATCGACCCCCTAAAAAAGGGTCGCGACCCGCAAGTTGAGAACCGCTGGCCTAGGTAAAAAGATGTTTGCAGCCGCCAAGGAAGGCTGGAATACTGACCAGCAGACGACCAATACACACATTTTCTCCTTGTCTCCTTCAGCCCTTAATAATAATATTAAAAATTATAATAAGGATAATAATTGTAAAAGCTGCATACTCAAGTATTCAGACGTGGGATAAGCAGCAAGCAAATAAGATGACAAGGTAAGGGATGTAATGACGGTATCGACAAAAACGTTCGAAGTGAAGATCAGCTTACACAACGCAATAGAGCACGGCGAGTATCCTTACTTCCTCTCTTCTCCGTCTCCATTCTTCCTCCAACCAACAAACACGTCGTTGAGGCAACTGAAGGACGACTGCAAACAAGGAAGAAGACAAGAAAGCGAGCAAACATGCATGCGAGCAGCCCAATAGCTAAATACAAGCAAGCAAAATATGCAGACAAGCAACCTAATAGCTAGAGATTGGAGGAGAAGGAAGACGGTGATTAAAACGCAGATAAGCAAGCAAACATGCAGACAAGCAAGCTAACATCTATAGACTTCAAAGACTATAGAGTTCAAAGAAATAAACTACATAGCCATTATCTACACACATGTAGGCAATTCTAACCCCGGTTGTAGAACTACTACGGTAAAACATATTATATGTTGGGACAGGCAGACCCGCAGACACATCGATAAAAAGGTCGTATCTAGTGTGACTACAGCTTCCACTAGCCCCGTTGACTAGAGTGTATGTACTCTGACAAACCCTTCCATCCTCTTGTCGCCAAAACATATTGGTATATTACTATCACATTATTAGTACTAATCGTATTATTCATAAACTAATGGCAGTACCGTGGACTCTAGTCCCCTCTCTGGCTGAGATATTTTGTGTCTCCGATAACATATGGCTCTGGGGTTGACCAAGTCCCAAAATATGAGTGAACACCCAACTCCTTGCGTGTTTTCTAGGCTGCTATATGATGATATGACTAGCCCTAGGACTAAGAGTCGCATCCTGTAAGACAATGGTTCTCGACCTTCCTAAAAGCGCGTACCTGTTAATAGAGTTTATGTTGTGGCTACCCCCAAACATACATTTCGTTGCTACTTCATAACTTCAAGGAATATGTGTTTTGCAATGGTCTTTAGCGACCCATGTGAAAGGGACGTTCGGCCCCCAAAAAGAGGGAGTTACCTAAAGGATGAGAACCGCTGCTGTAAGGAAACCCACCTAGGCTGTACCCAGATGCCCCGACTAACATCCAAGGAAATTATAATTAGGGCTAAGCCAAGTGGTGTAATCCGAAGTCCTGTGTGGCTAAGAGATATGACTGTGATTTAGGCAGATTTTTCTAGGCAGGAAAAACGACTTGTTTTAATGTGTCCACCTAGATAACTGACATTCAGAGCTGTACCAGTACGTATATTTCTTTTATTCGGGATCTCTCAAAATTTCACTCCTTCTTATGGAAATATAATTTCTCTACGTCCTGCTTGAAACTAAGACTATGGCTAAACATCATAACTGACTAAAATTATTTCCCCTGAGTACCTATACATTTACGCCCCTTGAACGTGTACATGAGTTTGGCGTCAATGTAGTATCATCTCTCATGTACCGAGTTCATTTAGCACTGGTAATTGAAAAATTGAAAGAATGGAAAACACCCGGGCTGGGTACAGAAGATAACCACTGGACAGGCTGTATATTCCTTTTTGCATGAAAAGGAAATTAAGGTGTGTTTAGTTGAGATTGTAATCCTTGCTTCGTGGACAAGCACAACAGGTGCTCCTAACGAACAGAACCTATTCATACTGGACTATGGGTGACTCCGTAACTGTTCTTGCGTTACACCAATATAACAAGCAGTTTGAATTTCATTCCTGAAATGTTTATCCTACAGAGGGCAAATCTGGAGAGGGAAAACTCGGGAAAGGGGGGGGGAGAGAGGTCGATACAGTACAGCGACTAACTATGCCAGTGTGAAGCTGAATGGTATATCTTTGCACATCTGATAGACTCATATCCTTACCCGCTTTCGGCAGCAGGGTGCATACACTGGGGGGGGGCGAGCAGGGTAAACACCTTTTTTTGTGGGGGGGGGGGCAGGGTATACTTCCTTCGGCAACAGGATACACCTGCTTCGGCAACAGGGTACACCTCCTGCGGTAATAGGGTACACAGCCTTCGGCAACAAGGTATAGCCCCTTCAGCAACAGGGTACACCTCCTTCGGCTACAGAGTATACCTCTTTTGGCAACAGGGTATACCTCCTTCAGCAACAGGGTACACCTTTTTCGGCAACAGGGTACACCTCCTGCGGCAACAGTGTATACCTTCTTCGGCAACAGGGTACGCCATCTTCGGCTACAGGGTACACCTTCTTCGGCTACAGAGTACACCTCTTTCGGCAACAGGGTGCACCTCCTTTGGCAACATGGTATACCTTCTTCGACAACAGGGTACTCACTCACAGATGAATGGCACTCCTAACCCGCCACAGACACAGGGTACAGCAGCATAGAAATAAACAGTAAGTGAATCTCTGAGGCCGCAAAAAACGGTTCGATAAACAAAGTTGACGAACCATACTCGTGTTATTCAGAGATCACAGGTTCGAGTCATTGTACAGCAACCATAGCTTTAGATTTTTATGTTGTCAAGTGTGTCCTCCTGTGAGTGTGTGTATGGGCATGAATGTGTCTGTACGTATGTCTGGTAGGTATGCGCGTGTGCGCTTTTTTTATGCACACACACACACGCTCGCACGCACGCACGCACACACACGCACACATTTCAATGTATGCATATACCATCCATGGCTGTGTATTTTACTTCATACTCATACATCTTGTTGTATATGTACATGCTTTCAAGAGAACATACACTGGCAGTATGACAGCTCAGTGTTTGAACGGGTCCAATTCTCCGTCTGGGTTCTTGGGCCCTATTGTGAGGAAAAACAAGATCAGACCCACTGCCTCCCCAACAAGCATGTCGTAAGAGTTGACTAAATTGGGATTTCCTTCAAAGTCGGGATGCATCTGCCTAAGAGGCAAGGAACCAACAGTTTGCATACAAATAGATTTGTAATGGATTTGCACGCAACACTCAGGTTCTGGAACAGGGATAGGGTCCAGAGGTGGATGAACAACCAGCACTTGAGTTAACAGCCGGTGAATGTTAAGAAGAAGAAGAAGAAGAAGAAGAAGAAGAAGAAGAAGAAGAAGAAGAAGAAGAAGAAGAAGAAGAAGAAGAAGAAGAAGAAGAAGAAGAAGAAGAAGAAGAAGAAGAAGAGAAGAAGAAGAAGAAGAAGAAGAAGAAGAAGAAGAAGAAAGAAGAAAAGAAGAAGAAGAAGAAGAAGAAGAAGAAGAAGAAGAAGAAGAAGAAGAAGAAGAAGAAAAGAAGAAGAAAAAGAAAAAAAAGAAGAAAAAAGAAAAAGAAAAAGAAGAAGAAGAAGAAGAAGAAGAAGAAGAAGAAGAAGAAGAAGAAGAAGAAGAAGAAGAAGAAGAAGAAGAAGAAGAAGAAGAAGAAGAAGAAGAAGAAGAAGAAGAAGAAGAAGAAGAAGAAGAAGAAGAAGAAGAAGAAGAAGAAGAAGAAGAAGAAGAAGAAGAAGAAAAAGAAGAAGAAGAAGAAGAAAAAGAAGAAAGAAGAAGAAGAAGAAGAAGAAGAAGAAGAAGAAGAAGAAGAAGAAGAAGAAGAAGAAGAAGAAGAAGAAGAAGAAAAAGAAGAAGAAGAAGAAAGGGTCAAATGTAAGACGAACCTTCGTGCCCAAATTATGACACTCCATCTTCAACAACAAGTTCGTTCGTTCCTATCTCTGCATGCTAATGTGTTTTACATGCTACACCAAGACAGGATTACTGTGTGTTTTGTATAATTGCGCGCTCATTCGTAATCCTTACTGACTGTTAGATATTCTTATGTCTAACTCATTTTCATTCCATGTCCAATCTAAGTAAAATCAAGGCTAACTCCTTGTTCCGCAGCAGTGGTTCCCAAAGTGGGCGCTACCACCCGCAGGGGCGCTGGAAAGTCCAGGGGACGGGGAGTGGGGGATTGCGGCCTCGATCAAATAAGTGGGTGGGGTCAGGCGTTGGGACGCTCCGGTGGAGGGGGCGGTAGCAGTCTCGGGTGCAGATAAAAGCATTGTTAGTTAGTTAGTTAGTTAGTTAGTTAGTTAGTTGGGTTATCATCATTGCACTCCGGACATGTCCATAGGTGCTCAGATCCTCCCCTCAGTATGAATCCCAACGTCCGATGGCTAATAGTACCAGTTCTATGTTGATTAACAAGTCTTCTGACGTGTCCGGTGTGCGTCTCGTTTTTTGCTGTGCCGATCTTAATTCCCAAGTCTGCCATTCTGGCGAGTGATGTGGATTCACTGCCACCAAAGTCCTCTATCCTTCCCATTTCTCTGAGGGCATTGATAATATCAGCATGATCCATAGGCCGACCGTCGGTAGTGATAGCGGATCCAGCCAACCTGTCAGCTCTTTCATTTCCATCGACGCATTGTATGAAACGAGAACGAGAACGAGAACGAGAGAGAGAGAGAGAGAGAGAGAGAGGCCTCGAGAGAGAGAGTGGGAGAGAGAGGCGAGAGAGGAGAGAGGAGAGAGAGAGAGAGAGAAGAGAGAGAGAGAGAGAGCAGAGAGAAGAGATAGAGGATTGAGAGTGAGAGAGAGAGAGAGAGAGAGAGAGAGAGAGAGAGAGAGAGAGAGAGAGAGAGAGAGAGAGAGAGAGAGAGAGAGAGAGAGAGAGAGAGAGAGAGAGAGAGAGAGAGAGAGAGAGAGAGAGAGAGAGAATTTTAATAAATTGTTTCTACCTTTCTCAATATAGTGCAACAGAATAAGATCGCAATGACTTCTAAGTTTTTCAAAAAAAAAAAAAAAACAAGGACATGACGTCATAACCAATCAAATTCATCCTCCTCATTAAAGAAAGTTATTCCTTAATCTTGCTAGTAGACCATTATTTTTGTCTGATTATAGAAGGTCAATTTCAAGGCAAGGAACAGACTCGGGAACTTTGGTGACAACTAGCTAGATTAACAGAAAGAGGGCAGAGGGACAGCGAAGAGAAAAATACCTCGATTGCTTGGTCACATGAATAGGGCGGAGCAGAGCATCAAATCATCTGTCATTCTGATGATAATTTAGGACAGCGGTTCTCAACCTGTGGGTCGCGACAATTTTTTGGGGGTCGAACGAAACTTTCACGTGGGTCGCAAAAGACCATTGCAAAACACATTTTCATTGAAAATATAAATAGCAACGAAAATAACTTTATGGTTTGAGGTCGCCACAACATGAACTGTATTAAAGGGTCGTGGCATTAGAAAGGTTGAGAACCACTGGTTTAAGATGCCGAATGATGCCTGCTTATGATTTTTAGCGAGACACATGATCATGATGAACATTTGAGGAGAGAGGGGGAACGGTGGCCGGTTTTTTTTTTTTTTTTTTCACAGAAAAGGGGGCAATGGGCTAAACAGTTTGAGAAACACTGTTCTAGAGTAAGATGTTACTTGTGCAGCACAATATACAGGAGAAGCAATGAAGCGATGTTGTTATGTGCCAGATGTTGCGTTAGCATTGTGACGCATTAAAGCCTCGATTATACAAAGCTGCTGCACAATGAGATTTCGTGATGTTAACGCGGTTCTTCTCCTCCTCTTCGCGTTCACCCGCTATAAACCACGACGGAAAGTGCTGGCTGTTTTCAGTCGCCTATTGGCTCGCCGGTAGACGACCGTCGCCGAGCGGGACAGTAATTGGGTCTGTCTCCTGTCTTTGCATCGCCACTACGTGAGTCTTTTTAGGGCTTCTGATGGCGTGCAGTGCTAACCCATTTTATATGGTGCAAACAACCAAGTCACAATTATAACCAAAAGCTCCCCCTTTAGGGATGCTGGTTAAACATGATTTTTTTTCTCTCAGCAAAACACCTACCTGGCTGGCTGTTCGTCTTTTTCCAGAATTTAAGTTTTGCGCGCATGTCCGTTTTACAGGTCTGGCTTTGTGTGTGTGTGCGTGCGTGAGTGCGTGCATGCGTGCGTGTGTGTGTGTATACAGACTTGAGTTCCTCACCTTTCAAGCAGATGCACTCCAACTTTAAAGGAAAGGATGACAATCGCCTCCTACGACCTGCTTTGGGATGGGGGCAGTGGGTTTTATCCACCCTCCTCTCAATGCAGCCCAGAACCACAAGAAAACCCGTTCAATCAATTCCATCGAAACTCCACAAAGTAACACAAGTCATGCCTGAATGTTTTGTCACCAAGCTCTTTATTATAAGCCGGCACGGGAAATGACAGCGACCTTTTTTTCTGCAAAGGACCTGCTACATGATGAATTGAAAATATCACTCCAATTTTACCAGCGATCCCACAAGAGCACCATGGGAACAATGTAGCTGGTCAACAGAACCAGTCTCCAAAATTTTGAAAACCACTGATTTAGTGAGCTAATAGAGGTTTTCGGTGAACATGTGTGTGGGAAGATAAATAAAAACAATAAAAAACCATATACAGCGCAATGACAAAATATTCAGGCATGCCTTGCGTTACCTTGGGCTATTAATCGATTTTCTTGAACAAGTTTTTTTTTTTTTAATTATTTTTGTAAATCTGGGGTTATTCCTTTAATAATTCAAAGAAATGTTTTCCCTTCTGAATTTAGATTAAATAACATCAAGACATAATTACAAGCACGCCAAAGGAAGATATATGTAAGGGAGATAATGATTATATAAAAGATAAAACAATATGAGAGAGAGAGAGGAGAGAGAGAGAGAGAGAGAGAGAGAGAGAGAGAGAGAGAGAGAGAGAGAGAGAGAGAGAGAGAGAGACAGAGACAGAGACAGAGACAGAGCTAATCCTTATGTATAGAAGTGAATAACGGACAGTCAGCCGGTAACTAAAAGATGTGGAAGCTGCGAAGAAGTGGTTATATACAAGAATGATGAAAACTCTTTCGACAGACAACTAGAAGATATGTTAGGAAACAAACTGACAAAAGTCCAACACCAAAAGTACCAGAAGCAACCACTCCAGGTTCTTTGGGCAGCTAATGCAGATCCCTTGGGCATGTCAGGACAAAAGAAAGTGGGGGGGGGGGGGGGGTGACAACTAGAAATCTGAAGTGGAAGGGAGGCTTATGGAGGTCCAAAGTAGAAGATGTTTCAAAAATAAAAACGGTCGGTATCATATTATATAATGTTCTACTTTCATTTCCCATTTCCAAGCAATTATTGTTAGTTATTCTTGCAGTCCAAAGTATTGGTAACCTTTTTTTAAGAACCACGTCTCGTGATGGTGGATGGCTTAAGACAGTGGCATGGAGGAAATATCCTCAGTGGAACTGAACCAGAACAACAAGGACCGAGATCTATGGAGATGCAAGAATGCCTAAGCCAGCTGGCGAGGCACTTAATGATGATGATGATGATCATGGAACAGAAGAACATCTGTATCCTAAATTACTGACAATCAGAAAACAGAAAGGCATGGACTGCCACCCACACATGGCATGGACTATAAGAAGATATATAGATGAAAAGATTAACGAATCAATCCTATCTGTAGTAGCAGTAGAGGCTTATATGAGACTGGCACCTCATACATCAGTGCATCATCATCATCGCCTCCACTCATCTTTTCCTTCTTCTTTCTTTATGTGGCTGACAGCATAGTTTGAGAACCATTGCCCTAATAACACATTATTTTATGATGACTATATGTATGCAACCATTGAATTGATTTATCTTGGTTTTATTTTTTTTTTTCCTTTCTTTCTGTGCTCTTGCCAATGTGCTACTGCTATGGTCAACTGACTGTTACATTTGATGATAAATAAAGTGAATTAACTCTTTACAACAAAGGCACGGATGATACAGGCAACTTCATAATTAGTAGGCACATAAAAAAGTATAGTATAAAAGTTTAGTATAACAGTATACTATGAAGTACAGAATAGTATAGTATACAATTACATTATAAAAGTTTAGTATTCAAGTATAGTATAAAAGTGCAGTTCTGGTACAAAAGTATAGTCCCGGAATAACAGTTGGTCGCAGTCTTTACAGTAGGTCGCATACCAACCAAAGCATTTGATGACGGTTTTGATACTTGATTGGTTATAAAGTACGTTCAGCAGATTGCCATAATCTGCATTCTTTGGTAACGCCATGAGAAGGAGAAAACTAGATGGGCAAGTTGGAGAGGGAAAAGAGGCAGAGGGAAGCCGAGACAGAAGATGCTGGACAGTCTGAAATCATAGCATGGAAGAAGATCATTCACTGAAAGAATTACATAAGGTAGAACATGATAACCATGTGACTAACGTAAGGTAGTGGAAGAGACATGAAGAACCAACGAAGAAGAAGAAGAAGACTAAAGTTAAGAGAAGAAGAAGAAGAAGAAGAAGAAGAAGAAGAAGAAGAAGTCATAATTATTATGGAGTAAACAACAGTCAGCAACCTTATACATCGACATCTGATGGTGGAGACAGAGCCGGCACTTAGTGCATGAAATGAAGTCGATCCTAGTTATCAATCAATCGAGGGCTGTTGCAAGCAAAAGATCAAAAGATAGTCTGCTTTAAAGCATCACATTCGAGCTGTAACTTCATCGTGCGCCCAGTATCAACATTAGTGGCATACCCCTTATAGTATGACATCAGCTAATCCCAGCATGTGTCGGCTGCACTAAGCAAACCTTATTCTTTAATAGGACCGTCATTTGCTTGACTCTGGACACGTAGCTAATAAAGATTATGCTTTCAGGATTATTTACCACACGCTGCACAGACGTAAAAGTGATCGAGGCTGTATCAATAAAACTACTCTCCTATGGTCATGTAAACAGAACAATCGCGTGATCAGTTTGAAGTTACCACGGTAAATATAATATTCAAAGCCGTGAATTCCGGCATTTACGAAGCGCATACCGAGGCACGCATTAGATGCCTTATCACAACCTGACGTTAAAAGGAGGACGGAGACAGAAAAGAACGAAGTGTTGCTTCAGTTACGCCCTCATGCTGTAATACAGCACATGAGTGTAAGACAACTGCTGAGCTTATTCTCAAAGCTACGGTAGTGTAACTCCGAGTTACATTCGGAAAGTCGAAGCGAAGGTGGTTTAACTTCGAATTACACCGGGAATGTCACAGCTACGAGGATGTGCAACTCCCAGACACATCGAGAATCTCAAAGTTCGGATGCTGTGAATCACACTAGGAAGGTCAAAGCTAGGGAAATCTCAGAATTTATTTTGTATTATTAGCATACAATTTTAAAATCATAAATACAAAGTGCATTCAGCACATTTTTAAAAAAAAGGAGCGGTTTATTCACAATGCATGAAATTTATATACAATATGCATGGGCATGCCAGGTAAACTTTGGTATTATTCAATATAATCTACATCAACTTATACGGCTTTAAGCCAGCTTGAAACAAGTGAACCTATTACGCCTAACCCGTACAGATTTTGTCTTGATCATGTAGACATTTCTTCGTTGCATAAATCACTCCTCCATCATTTGAATTTGGTGACTGCTTCCGGTTTTGCCAGACTAATTACTTTCTCAAACCCCTCGTATCTGTGACTTTTTTTTTTAATGAGCTGAACTGCTGACAGGCATTAGCTGAAACGGTGAAGATGACGAAGCTGCAGCAGTCAAAGGTCTTTAACTATCCAAAGAAATGTTCGCTGTGACGGAGTCTGCCGTCATAGATCGTAAATGCTTGAAGTATGAAAGAGGGTAAAGTTACATTTCCAAACATGATGGTTTAGACCAGTAGCCCCAAACCTTCCCAATGTCGCGATTCTTTAATACAGTTTCCTCAAGCTGTGGCAACGCACAAACAATCATTTTCCTTCTTAACTTCAATAAATATATGTTTTCCGATGGTCGTAGGCGACCCATGCGAAAGCGTCGTTCGATAAAAACAAAAAACAAACAAAAAGGATCGCGACCGGCAGGATGAGAACCGCTGGAACAGACATTCAGTACCCACGCTTGAGGACCTCATGATTTAGTAGAAATGAGTGTATTGCTGGTACAAGGGAAAGGAAACTTGCCAACACCGCTGACAAAACTCTTCCAGTCGTTAGCAGTTAGTAGGACCATGACTATTTCATCAAAGTGGAGCCATAGATATATGGTGCTAGACCTTATTTCTAGTCCACTCGGCACAAAGGTTAAGCCATCATGCAGGGTGCCAAAACTTTCCAGGATATTTTATGGCAATCATCTTAAACCGGGTCGACCTTGAAGAAAGCATCACGCATGAAAATCAGCCCATGGTGCAGCTTCGAACAAGAACTTTAGGGTCCGACACACAAGCGTCCAGTCTCCGCACCGGCGCCGCCCTAGTACAGTGTAAGACTGGAGAATCCTAGGCTCACTCTTGAAGCCACTCAAGAACTAATCTCTCAATTCCGATTGTTTTCTGTGTTATTATATCTTCTCCTTGGTATATAGTCTATAAGGTCATATCGTTCATGCTGTTATTGATTTACTCATTCAATACACCGTGTACGCATCGCATACATCATCCATCCCCTATTGACAAACGACAGAAGCACAAACTTATAACAGGACTAAACGGCCATTTTTATATTGATCGTCTTCTCTTCCGGACCGTAGGGATAAACACAAGACCTAGTGATATACACAACTGGCAGGATATATCCTGTCCTGCAACGTCGCTGATTTCTATGGCTAAAAGCTGGCTAATGTGGGTTTGAACCGCTGAGTTTTCACAGGCTCAAGGTTCCCATGCAGGCTGCAGGGACCCATTTCGGGAGAAAAAGAAAAAACACATCATGCATGTTACACGCATGTACAAAAAATGGCGAGCAATTGATGATTTGCTGAAATCAAGTGTACTGTGCCGGAAAGGCACACGAGCTGTAAACCATAAAACGAAGAAGAAGACGAGGAAGAGGAGGAAGAAGAAGAAGAAAAAGAAGAAGAAGAAGAAGAAGAAGAAGAAGAAGAAGAAGAAGAAGAAGAAGAAGAAGAAGAAGAAGAAGAAGAAGAAGAAGAAGAAGAAGAAGAAGAAGAAGAAGAAGAAGAAGAAGAAGAAGAAGAAGAAAAGAAGAAGAAAGGTATGAGGAGGAGGAGGAGAAGGAAGAAGAAGAAGAAGAAGAAGAAGAAGAAGAAGAAGAAGAAGAAGAAGAAGAAGAAGAAGAAGAAGAAGAAGAAGAAGAAGAAGAAGAAGAAGAAGAAGAAGAAGAAGAAGAAGAGGAGGAGGAGGAAGAAGAAGAAGAAAGGAGAAGAAGAAGACGGAGGAGAAGGAGGAAAAGGGGGAGAAAAAGAAGACATTAGCTTCTAAATCAGTGCGCCAATACCTGGTTTCGAACCGGCCAAACATACCTAACAAACAATGATGACCCTCTTTTCCTCCCACCGCCAAAGAGTCAACAAGTAAGGCACTTGAACTAGCACTTGACAGAGCACTCCATTCGGCGCCAAGCGAAGATTGTATACTTAATGACATTATTCCACGGTAAATCTCACACACACACACACGCACACACACATATTCGAGTGACGTGGTTTACAAACGTCTACTGTTTGCTGTGCTCACTTTAAAAGCACACACTGATTACAGTGCACAGCAGTGCGGAAATCCCCGAGGACCTGAAAATAGTAACTCTGTCTCTCTCTCTCTCTCTCTCTCTCTCTCTCTCTCTCTCTCTCTCTCTCTCTCTCTCTCTCTCCGTGTGTGTGCGTGTGTGCGCGCGTGTGCGATTGTATGTGTGTGTAAAAAGTAAAAAAAAAAGTAAAGATCCCTTTTCACGCATTAGGCGTCTCGGGTATATGGGAAGAGCGTCCCATATTTGTTCAGACCGATCGGCACTGGATGGGTAATGTGGTCAGCATTACGCCAGCCGTCTTTACTTCCCCAGGGCAGCCATCCTGGTACCCATTTTAGGCTGGGTCGACCTGCGACGCCCCATACCATGATAAAAATCCACGCAGCCAGCAGTGGGTTTCGATTGCGGTACGTTGGATTGCGAGTCGGGACTCGCAACGCCTTAGCCACGGACAGTGGTCGGCAAATCACGACTCGGGAGCCTTTTGCGGCTCTTCAGCGACCTGAGTGCGGCTTGGCCAGTCCGCCATATATCTGTTTTGAATCTGAAAAACAAGGTTCTTGACAGGTTCTTGAAAAGAAATTTGGCTCAACAACAACAACGTTTTTATTGTCCCGCTGCTGATTGTTGGCTCAGCTGACTAATGAGTTTGCCGACCAGTGACTCAGGCAGTCACAGTGGTCAACACTCATATCTGCAGGTGTTTCCTCGTCCTCTCCTTCCATAGCGTTCACTGACTGTAAACGGACAAAGCGGAAAGTTCTGGCTGTTCGTCCACTCATGGTCTTTTGTCTTGTTCCAGAACTTAGAGGCTTACGTGAATATCCATGTTACATATCCGGATTATTTATACACCCAGAGTCAATCCGGCATGCTCCCATACAGATTTGGGTGTGGAGTTCTTATTATGCAGACTGCTGGTTCCTTGCCTCTCATGCAGATGCGCTCCGACTTTAAAGTAAGCATCCCTCAATTGTCCTACGACATGCTTGTTACGTTTGGGGGGGGGGGGTGGGTGGGGGGGATGGGTAGGGGGAGAGGGGTGGAGCCTCGGAATGCACACTGTAGCCTGCAGATGATTGAATTTCTATCAAAGTAGAAATTTTTTTAACTGAGCTGCCAGTGTGATTCAGCCTTGACTGATACCAGGGAATTTTATGGGAAGTAAAGGGGAAAGACGTGATACCGACCACGCTCTTTATGGACATAGTATCAGTTGGTATCGAACAATATTTATTAAGAAACATATATTCAGTAACCTGCCAAACTGTACAGTCGGGGCAGGTCTTGATCTTGAGTAACTGTATGATTATTTCCTGTTGAGTCTCTGTGGTGAATGATCAAGCTGTTTGCCTCGCCCTATGAAAATCGTGGCTTCGTTCCACGGCTGCGCGGAGAACCCTGTGGATCGTCGGCGGAGCCATGGTGTTCGTGCTTTGTGCGACGCTCTTGATAGGGAGCCAGCAGTTCCGCTGAGAGGGACCAAGACAGATGGGATAAAGCCCGGTGCCTTTAACTCAAGCCTTTACATCAACCTTAACCTTTCCACTCTGGTGAACTCTTGTGTTTGTAGATGTTTACTGTGTAGCACAAACAAGTTGAGACCCTTTCTACGTCTTCAGGCGTGTTGTGCATACAGGGCTAGACCTATACTTTATAGACCAATCGGCATTTGCTGGCTGGTGTGATCAGCATCATGCCGGCTGCCTTTACTTCCCAGTACTGTACCTGGTACCCACTCAAGGCTGAGTCGAACTCGGAGCCTAAAGTCCGGTTCCACCAGGACCCGAACCCACGACCTTCCGATGTCTAGTAACATAATCTGGTCAAACTCACCAGTGACACTGAATGTGTGCACCCTCTGGAGATTCTCCTCTCACCAGTGACACTGAATGTGTGCACCGTCTGGAGATTCTCCTCTCACCAGTGACACTGAATGTGTGCACCGTCTGGAGATTCTCCTCTCACCAGTGACACTGAATGTGTGCACCGTCTAAAGATTCTCCTCTCACCAGTGACACTGAATGTGTGCACCGTCTGGAGATTCTCCTCTCACCAGTGACACTGAATGTGTGCACCGTCTGGAGATTCTCCTCTCACCAGTGACACTGAATGTGTGCACCGTCTGGAGATTCTCCTCTCACCAGTGACACTGAATGTGTGCACCGTCTGGAGATTCTCCTCTCACCAGTGACACTGAATGTGTGCACCGTCTTGAGATTCTCCTTGGAAATCCCACTGGAGACGACCAGAACTAGACAGGAAATTCGGGCACAGTTAAATGAATCAATCGTTCACTAAAACACAATGCGGCTTTGTGTGTGGTTTGTACCGCTCATTGTGCAAACAGGGCTTTACTGACCCACCGAACAGACAGACAGACAGACATATAAGGTAGACATACAGACAGAGCGGACAGACAGACATGTTTATGGAAGGACTGAGAGACAGACGGGTATTCAGACGAAGGACGAACTAATAGACAAACATATGGCAACGTTTATCTTTTAAAAACACTAATTGGAAAAAAAAAAAAAAACTGAATGGAACGTAATATTCTTTTTCATAATTTCGACATTCAAAATCTCTAATTTAATAAGTGAAACTGTTTGAAATTGCAGAAAAGAATACTTTAATGTTCAAACAATCAACTGAAAGTTCCAAACACCCCCCCCCCCCCCCCCCCCCAATCACTCATCTGGGTCATCGATAGTTTTAGGCGTAAGGGTTTTCACGTCAGCTATGCGTTTCTTTTATAGTACAGTATAAGCAAAACTTAAATGAATATTCATGCTCGAGAATAATGAAAGGACATAACCCAGGAATACAAGCAGACATCCTGCTGCACACATGAATGTTTAATCATGTCACAAAAACGGCGTTGATTTCTAGTATATTTGCACTGTCAATGAAGCCTCTTTCTGAACACATGTGTAAACCCCGGATTACCTTTTTTAATGCAAGTGATGGTTTCAAGTGTTGAAAACAATTACTTAAGTGTCAGCGCGGTCTTGTGACGTTTGCTTTGTGTTGCTAAGCCCTGCTAACCGTGAGGGTCTAAATATAATGCAATGTTCCGTCTTAGACGTCCGAGGCATGCAGAGTTGTGCAGAGTGGATCACACGCAATCTGACTTATCTGAATCTAGAGAAGCAAACCTTAGGCGTTTTACAATGACGCCACACTATGGTTGTGTGGGTCAATTTAAACGCCAATCACTGCGGATCAGAAACTGCCAGAAGAGGATAAGTTTCACCACTGTCAGAAAAGGCTCAGTTTCACCACTGCCAGAAGAGGCTCAATTTCACCACTGCTATAAAAGGCTCAGTATCACCACTGCCAGAAGAGGCTCAGTTTCACCACTGTCAAAAGAGGCTCAATTTCACCACTGCCATAAAAGGCTGTTTCACCACTGTCAGAAAAGGCTCAGTTTCACCACTGTCATAAAAGGCTCAGTTTCACCACTGTCAGAACAGGCTCAGTTTCACCATTGTCAGAAGAAGCTCAGTTTCACCACTGCCAGAAGAGGCTCAATTTCAACACTGCCATAAAAGGCTCAGTTTCACCACTGTCAGAAAAGGCTAAATTTCACCACTGCCATAAAAAGCTCAGTTTCACCACTGTCAAAACAGGCTCAGTTTCACCACTGTCAGAAGAGGCTCAGTTTCACCACTGCCTTAAAAGGCTCAGTTTCACCACTGCCATAAAAGGCTGTTTCACCACTGTCAGAAGAGGTTCAGTTTCACCACTGTCAGAAGAGGCTCAGTTTCAACACTGCCATAAAAGGCTCAGTTTCACCACTGCCATAAAAGGCTGTTTCACCACTGTCAGAAGAGGCTCAGTTTCACCACTGTCAGAAAAGGCTCAATTTCACCACTGCCATAAAAGGCTGTTTCACCACTGTCAGAAGAGGCTCAGTTTCACCACTGTCAGAAAAGGCTCAGTTTCACCACTGCCATAAAAGGCTCAGTTTCACCACTGCCATAAAAGGCTCCGTTTCACCACTGCCAGAATAGGCTCAGTTTCACCACTGCCATAAAGGCTCAGTTTCACCACTGCCAGAAGAGGCTCAGTTTCACCATTTCCATAAAAGGCACCGTTTCACCACTATTAGAATAGGCTCAGTTTCACCACTGCCATAAAAGGCTCAGTTTCACCACTGTCAGAAGAGGCTCAGTTTCACCACTGCCTTAAAAGGCTGTTTCACCACTATCAGAAAGGGCTCAGTTTTACCGCTGCCATAAAAGGCTGTTTTACTACTATCAGAAGAGGCTCAGTTTCACCAATGCCATAAAGGCGTTTCACCACTGTTAGAAGAGGCTCAGTTTCACCACTGTCAGAAGAGGCTCAGTTTCACCACTGTCAGAAAAGTCTCAGTTTCACAACACTGTGCCAGAAAAGGCTCAGTTTCACCACTGTCAGAAGAGTCTCAGTTTCACCACTACCAGAAGAGGCTCACTTTCACCACTGCCAGAAGAGGCTCACTTTCACCAGTGCCAGAAGAGGCTCAGTTTCACCACTACCAGAAGAGGCTCAGTTTCACCATAGCCAGAAGAGGCTCAGTTTTACCACTGCCAGAAAAGGCTCAGTTTCACCACTGCCAGAAGAGGCTCAGGTTCACCCCTGCCATAAAAGACTCAATTTCACCACTGCCATAAAAGGCTCAGTTTCACCATTGTCAGAACAGGCTCAATTTCAACACTGCCATAAAAGGCTCAGTTTCACTACTGCCATAAAAGGCTCAGTTTCACCACTGTCATAAAAGGCTCAGTTTCACTAGTGCCATAAAAGGCTCAGTTTCACCACTGTCAGAACAGGCTCAGTTTCACCACTGTCAGAACAGGCTTAGTGTCACCACTGTCAGAAGAGGCTCAGTTTCACCACTGCCAGAAGAGGCTAAGTTTCACCACTGCCAGAAAAGGCTCAGTTTCACCACTGCCAGAAGAGGCTCAATTTCACCACTGCCAGAAGACGCTCAATTTCACCACTGCCAGAAGAGGCTCAGTTTCACCACTGCCAGAAGAGGCTCATGATGTCCCACAATTTCTTTAAACAGCCATGAACTGATGGGGTTGGTTCTGCAATGTCCTGTAAAGGACAGGCAACTAACATTTTTTTATTACACTGAAAAAGACATCTTTTCCTCACTGAGTCCAGAGATGTGTAAGGTGTGCAAGACTAGTAACACAACTTTACATCCGCTGTGACAGATATTATGGTTGTAACAAGCATGGGCACTGACACAAAGAAAATGGGGTGGGGTGGAGTAGCTCAGCAGCCTTGAAAATTTTCTGGGGACCTTCAAGGGGCTAAGTGTAATAATAGTAATAAAACATTAATTTAATAATAATAATACTGTGCTGAATGCAAATAAATATAATAATATATATGAATTAATATGAAATGTATACCAGGAAAGCTAACCCGGTCAACAAATGTTTGCAGAAGTCAGATGTGTCAGCTGAAAAGGCAAAAGAAAAAGAAAAGAGAGAAGCGGAGAAGGAAGAGGAGGAAGAAAAAGGAGGAGGAGGAGGAGAGGAGAAGGAGGAGAAGAAGAAGAAGATGATTATGATGATGATGAAGATAGAAAAAGTATGCAGAAAAACTTAAAAACAACTTCCACAACATAGCTGAGGGCTCAAGGCCTCTTTACAGATTTCTTAGGAGGGGAGGGATGCTTGAGCTTTAAGTTTCTGGCACCTTTGGTAAGAAGGCACATCAGCGACCTTGCCACGCCCTTCGACGACGGCGAGAACGTCTCCGCGGATCGGGGCAATATTTGGGTCTGTCTCCGCGCCATTCGACAACGTCTCCGCGGATCGGGGCAATATTTGGGTCTGTCTCCGCGCCATTTGACAACGTCTCAGCGGATCGGGGCAATATTTGGGTCTGTCTCCGCGCCATTCGACAACGTCTCAGCGGATCGGGGCAATATTTGGATCTGTCTCCGCGCCATTCGACAACGTCTCAGCGGATCGGGGCAATATTTAGGTCTGTCTCCGCGCCATTCGACAACGTCTCAGCGGATCGGGGCAATATTTGGGTCTGTCTCCGCGCCATTCGACAACGTCTCAGCGGATCGGGGCAATATTTGGGTCTGTCTCCGCGCCAGTCGACAACGTCTCAGAGGATCGGGGCAATATTTGGGTCTGTCTCCGCGCCATTCGACAACGTCTCAGCGGATCGGGGCAATATTTGGGTCTGTCTCCGCGCCATTCGACAACGTCTCAGCGGATCGGGGCAATATTTGGGTCTGTCTCCGCGCCATTCGACGTCTCCGCGGATCGGGGCAACATTTGGGCCTGTCTCCGCGCCATTCGACAACGTCTCCGCGGATCGGGGCAACATTTGGGTCTGTCTCCGCGCCATTCGACAACGTCTCAGCGGATCGGGGCAATATTTGGGTCTGTCTCCGCGCCATTCGACAACGTCTCAGCGGATCGGGGCAATATTTGGGTCTGTCTCCGCGCCATTCGACAACGTCTCAGCGGATCGGGGCAATATTTAGGTCTGTCTCCGCGCCATTCGACGTCTCCGCGGATCGGGGCAATATTTGGGTCTGTCTCCGCGCCATTCGACAACGTCTCAGCGGATCGGGGCAATATTTGGGTCTGTCTCCTGTGATATCATCAACACTTTTCGGGGCTCTTGGTGGCGTGCAATGTGAAGCCATTGCAAATGGTGCTCTTAACCGAAAGCTCCCTCTTCGGGGATACTGGCTGAACGTCACAAACATTTGCTTAACATAAACCTTTGTTTGGTCCCGACAGGGAGGTACATGAGAGAAGCAGCTGGGGCAAAAGGTAAAGAACGCTGAACTGTCAAGCGGGAGACCGGCCTTCGAATCCCCGGTAAGGTGGGGACTTATTTTTCTGTAAGGGGCTAAAATCCTTACCTGTACAGTTAGTGGCGACAACACTAGCCATGCGGTCCTAAAATCTTAAGCTGACAGGACCGCTCCCTAAACCACACAAGTGTTAAATCCAAGCAGTAATTACATTTTTTGCGTGTGTGTGATGAGAGGGGGGGGGGGGGTAGTTACACAGGAAGGTGCATGTATTATTAGTACACTATATGCCGACTAGGGCGATACAAGACCCCAGTTACAACGAATTTTGTTAACAAGAATTCATTTTCTCCTCTCTTTTTTTTTTTCAGTCCCCAAACAATCATCACGCATCCCAACCTACTGACGCCACACAAACTGACACTAGAAACATCCTTACCGTGTGCCTTGTTTCCTCTGTTGGTCCTCCGTCGAGCTATCCATGGGCCCGTTCTGTCCAGGTAAACCAGCCATGCTTGTGGTGTCCTTGAACCAGCTGGTGGGCGATGTCAAACCTCAGGGTGGTTCTACAAGGGGTCACTTGGCTGATGTCTACGACTGAAAATGAAATAATGTGTATCATTCAACAAGGTGAGTCTGTTTTTTAACCATGAGTTGTTAACCCTTTGGCTCGGTACAATGAATATCGCAACTTTTCGGCTCTGATTCTATGATAAATACCGTACATCTGTGAGAAATGTGGCTTTTCTGTTAATCCCTGGGCATAAACCGGGATCACACGGAGTTCGTCACCCGGTCGCCGCGAAGTCAGGTTTAACTGACTATGCTAGCGAGTCGGGCAGAAAAAGTCATACAGGACCCTTCAATTGTAAGGCAGACGTCATACCAACTACACTAGAAATACATATACGTGAGTCTGTTAAGTGTAGGGCTCTTATTACAGCCAGAAAAGAGAAGATCAGGAACGATAAAATCCGTAGCAAACTATGGGCAGTAGTGGCAGCTCTGGATTTCATTAGAAAACAACAAGTGAAACAGTTTGCCCATAAAACGCGAATGCCAACAAATAGTTTACCACAGTATGAAATTTGAACAACGGGATCAACTTCATGGCTCACGGGTAGAAACCCATAAGTGTTCCGTTCTTCTAACTCATGTTTAAGTCCGAAGACGCTCAGCACAGTGCACAGGCTCTGTAGCAATAGCGAGGATCTGAAATACTTTGGGTAGATTTTCAACTCACAATTTTGCCCAGGCAGCGCCTTTAGGCTACTTTATAAGATTTCCAACTACCAAGGGGTTTTTTACGTGCCGAACAATGCATACGGGCGTCCGATCTCACTACCCAGAGACCAGGGGGAATTACTAGAAGTCAAAGCCCACATAAAAAGTCCCAGCCCTTACCGGGGATTGAACCCGGAACCTCTAGCACTTGAAGCGGACAACATGCCTCAAGACAATGCAAGCCCCACCACAGTAAGTAATAGTGTAGAAAACCAGACGGGGAGAAAAGAAGAGGCTGATCACAGTTACAAGAAAAGAGAGGATAAACGATAACAGCAAAGGACAGGACGATCTGGTGTCAGTTGGCCTATGCTCCATCGTGCGTCTTGAGTATATAACAGCTATAACACAATGTATGAGTATTGTTAAAAAAAAGTGCCAGTCATTGTCAAGTCAAAAAAACAAAACAAAAACATTAACCAAGAAAATGCGAGACTGAGAAAGGCTGTAAGAGTGACCAGAAGAGAAAGAATCCTTAATTCATAGACAAGTCGACATAGAACCAATACAACAAAGACTGCAAATCAAATGTTTTGCCTACTCAAGAATGCCTTTCAATGCCTACCATACAAGGCTTACATCAAAAAATGGATGGGAAGTAAAACAAGAGGAGGACCAAGAACATTATGGAAAGATAACATCAAATAAACTCTACAAAAGTATAACGGGCCTATAGTCAAGATCGCAATAACAGCACGAAGCAGACAGAACATTTTTTTTCCCTGGACACCCGAAATGACAAAAGTGGACGTGAAGAAGATTGTAAAAAACTACCCGTACGGGCCTGAGTCCTGTGTTTTTTTTTTTTTTTCCACCCCACCTCCCTTCGTTTTTCTTTCTAGCAACAGCAGCAGAACCAACTCAATTACGGTACTCAAGTTATGAGCACATGTTATTCCCCGGAGCTGTAAGCAATCACGAACGAATGTCCTTTCTCCCTTGGGGACTAAATCATGTCGGCTATATTTGCAAAACAGAGCACTATCGGGTATAATAATGCACAGAGCTCTCTTCTTAAATCAATATTCAATTTTTTTTTAAATGTATGAATCAAAGTAAGCGACTATTTAATTGTGGACAGTATATGTGTCTGATTTTATTAGAATGCGTCGCTGGAATTACATCGGTCACGTACTCAGAATGGACATACAGAGACTTCCCCACCAAGCCTTCATATGGTCACCAGAGGGTAAAAGAAAACAGGGAAGACCAAAAGAAACTCTCCGTAGAACCATCACAAAGGAGAGCTCAACCATAGGTCTCAGTCGCACTCAAGACCTACATCAAGTGGCAACGAACCGACAGACGTGGAAAGCTATGACCTATGCCCTATGCGCCATCTTTGGCACAAGAGGAATAACTAACTAACTAACTAAGTGGTACTATGGTGGAAGCATCGACATTCGGTTAACCACGTACAGTATTTCTTGTTGTAATAAAGCAAACCAAGCATTTGCTCTGCTTTCCAATTTATGGAGGTCAGGGGCTGAAAATAAAAACTCAGAATATACAACAAAACAATATGAAACACTAATATACAACAGAGACTGCTGGACAATGAAGGATTTTTTCAGACTAAATGTCTAAGGAAAACCTGCAAACATTTTGGTCAAAAAAAGTTCCTAAATACACAACTGAGAAGGAAAACGAAATGTTTATCCTTGGCAAACGTTATCAAAGGAAGAAAATACAGATGGTTTGGGCAGGCATGTTTGCCTTGTGGCACTTTGGCAAAGACAACTATCCGTTGGACGGCAAATGAAGGAGAAGGAAAAAGAGGAAAGTGAGCTGCATAAAACAACTCCAAGAACGAGTAATGAAGGAGTGTAAACTGGCCTGCGATAACAGGTGCAGAAATACAGCGTGACCGACAACAACAGAGATAACTAATGAAAGGGCGTGTGTGTCTAGAACCACATCAAGAGGATACTGACAATATTTCCGGTTGAGTCTTCGCCGGTCGTCAACGCCGGCGCTTTTCAAGTTCTAGTACAAGCGTCAACACTCGGTGTCATTTAATCATCACAGTATTTCACCTAGAAGAAGTATGAACACTGAGAGTCAGCAAGTAATACTAGTATCCCACAGAGAACCTGAAGAAGGAGGAGTACGGGTGCCAACAGAGTGGTGTACATCCTTTCCAGTCTGCATAAAACTAGACACAGACTGCAAACAACAAAACTCGTTGATCACGGAGGCGGAATTTTAAGCCTAAATTCTTGAACATTCTGCTGACAGATTTATAGTTACTAAAACCGATGGATCCTTTGTTCGACATGTGGAAAGCTCGTGGGCTTTCACGGTTCTGGTCAGACTAAGAACTGTAAGAGAGCGGTGTTTTTGCCTCAATTATAAGTAGTTTGAAAATGGAGGTGATGGCGGGAAAAACAAAACAAAAGCTGAGGAATGGCTATAGAGAAAGAAAAAAAAAACTACATGAACTTCAGGTCAAGAGATTTTGCCAGACATTAACACTACACGGGTGGCAAAAGAAGAACAGTAAGCCAACAAAGAACTGCTGTTTTTAGTCGCTATACGCTGAGGGATAGACTGAAGATGGGATCCAAGCGCTTAGGGACTTGTCCGATGTGCGATAAGGATAATCAGCTGATTAACTAATAATCGTATCCCACATGAAATGCCTAAGAATACCTGACATCAAGTAGCAAGACAAGATAACAATCACTGAGGTATTGGAAAGAGCAAGTATCACAACAATTTTCTCAATGCTCAGTCTCCAAAGACTCAGGTGACTGGGTCACACTTGGAGAACAGAGGGTTGCAGAGTCCTTAAGTGCATCCTCAATGGTGAATTAGAGATGGATAGAAGATGTCATGCGATATAAAGATGTATGCAAGCGGGACATGAGTGATATTGGTGTCGAGAAAATTTCATAAGGGAAAGAATACCATGAACTGCGTTGCGTGAAGGGAGAGAATCAGACAGCGAATTGGAATTAAGGAAACAATTATTCCTGAAAGGTTGAGAATAATTTTTTTAACTATGACTGTAAAATGCCCAGTACTGTTTATTTTACTATATACTACATGCGATTCCCTCCCTTTGATGTTTTGATATCCAAAACCCGCAGCCGCCTCGATTATCGAGTTATAAATATTGTGTTACAGCAACCCGATGCAACAACGGTATGTTATTTATTTATATGATTATATGTCAGTGTGCGCTGGAGAAAAGGTCGGCTGACACTTGCGCTAAATGCTGCTGCACAATCTCTCTCCCTCTCATGCATAACAACGTTCATAATTGCATCAATGTTGCCTCGCCATCACTTTCTCCCTTTCCGCAGTCATTACAAACATTCATTATTTTATCAATGCTGCGTGCCTCCCGCCCATTCAATCCAAAAGACGTGAAACTGTTTCAACCACAAACAGTACGGCACAGTGGCCTATAGATTAGTGAAACTGTTTCACAATGTAATTCTCGACTTTTCGTGTTCTTTTTTTCCTTCTTTTTAGTATTCACCGGCTGTAAACTCGAGCGGAAAGTTCTGGTTGTTCGTCCACTGCTAGACTTTAGTCTTGTTCCAGATCTTGAATTTTGCAGGCACATCCATTTTGGCTTATTTATTTGCACACTGTTAGTTCCTCGCTTCTAGACAGATGCACCAATACTTCAAACGAAACATCCCTAATTCAGTACATTTTTACGACATGATTGGGGTTGGGGGTGGGGGGGGGTAGTGGGTCTATTCTTTTCACCCCACAATGTGGGACTGAAACCCACACGGGCAGTAACAGGGTTCATTCCCTTGGGGTGGGTGGGGGGGAGGCGCTTTGAGAAAAGACTGTTCTCACGACTGTGATACTGTGATACTGGGTGCCTCACCATGTATCCCCACAGACAGCAGAGGACCCACTTTTGGCTATCTTTATTGTGGAGACTGCATGAGAAGACTAATTGTATGAATGTTGCTCCACATCCCCGCCCCCTTTCCCCACGTCTTCATCTCGACCACAATACGTATCACTGTATCGATTATACAACGCAATCTGCAGTTTACAGACTAACGACACTGTTTGACTATGCCAATCATCGACGTACCGTGCCTGGTTCATTTCCGCGTTGGGTGGTTGAGTGAAAAATCATTCTCGTGGCTTTCTTCTTCTTCTTAGCGTTCAGCGGCTGCAAATTCCAGCGGGAAGGTCTGGTTGTTCGTCCACGTCTGGACCTGAGTCTGGTTCCAGAACGTGAATTTTGCATGCGCATCCGTTTTACAGGTCTGGGTTACTTGTATGCAGAGTGTTGGTTCCTCACCTCTACGGCAAAATGCGCTCGCTTCGACTTCGGAAGGAAAGATCCTCTAACTAGTCGCCTTTAACGACATGCTTTTTAGAACAGGCAGTAAATCTAGGCCTCGCCGGGTAATATTCTCACAGACAGCAGTGGACGCACTGGAATCAAACTCTAACGCACAAATGGCAAGAAAGAACACCCTGTGTCAATGCTGCCGCGCCCATCTCATCAACAACAACATGAACTATTTATTAAATTTGCCTAACGCCCTCCTCTCCCTCCTCTTATTCACGACACCCATAACATTATGTTCACTGATATAACTGTTGCCCTACCTTACCCATCGATCTTATCTATAGCAACGTGCACAGCTGAATTAATGTCAAGCCTCATCTTCTCCACCTAATACATTACAAACATGTATACATGTTATCACTGTTGTCCCACATTCCTCTCTCACCCTTTTATGCTCACCCATAGCATGAATAATATGAATATATAAGAGAGATAATCCGCGCATGCATATTCTCCTTTTCTAAAAGACAACTGCTGCACTCTTTAATCAGCAGGTTATCTCCCCCTGCCAGGGGCACGGAGCCGGTTGATTCCATCAAGCTCCTATAACAGAATGGCGTTGATGTAGGGTCTGTACACGTCGGGGTTAGATAAATGCTGCCAACTGCAGCTTTGGCAACAGGCCGAAATAATAAGATATTAGTCATGGCGGTTAGGTTAGTTGTGTATCCTTTACAGGACGTTGCAGAACCAACCCCAACAGCCCCTGGCTATTGTGTAGTTTTTCTAGGCAAATTTGCGTCCAGTTGTTTGCCATTGCTTTCTGGACGGTCGGCTTTCTTGATACCACTGTCGAAACCAACGCAAGGCCCATGGCCAGCAGGTGGGATCGAACCCGGCATCTCGGCATTACGAAGCGTTCGCATCGACTTAGCCACAGAGCCGACAGACATGGCGGTACAGCGCTCTTTTAGAGGCCACTCTATGCTAGATGACGCCCATCTTTATGTCCAGCATAAGCGATGGCTGATTAAATCTCTGGTTGTTTCCTACAGTTGTGGTTTTGTTCTTGATACACGATAGGATATCTCGATGGAATGTGGTAACGCTGTGAAGATTGAGTTCGGCTTCTGACTCTGTCCTTACAAATACTTAGGGTTCGTTGACGCAGCTGTTGAGTTCGCGATCTGTAGGGAACTTCCTGGAAGCGACCAGCTGCACTCTGGAGAGAGACGGAGTTTTCATCATCTTCGTCTTAAGATCTGTGTACTGTGTTGTTTAAAACCATGTCTGTCCATTACAGCAAAACGGCTCGAAAATCTGCGCGGTTTTTTATTTATCTGATAATATGTTACTGCATGTTGGAGAAAAGGTTAACTTGACATTCACGATGCGTGTTGCCCTGCACACACTCACCCAGCCCAATATATAATAACATGTATAATTGTACACGCTGCCTCACATCCTTCCCTGCCCCCACCTTTTTCATCTCACCCATAGGAACATATATATTTATCACACGAAATGAAATATCTGCCGCCCACCCTTTCCCTGCATATACATCATTCCCTCCTGAAAGACAACTGCTGCACTCTTCAAACTGCTGGGGCACGGAGCCGGTTGATTCCATACAGCTTCTGTAACAGAATGGCGTTAATGTAGAGTCTATGACACGTCGGGGTTAGATAAATGCCACTCACTGCAGCTTTAGGAAAAGGTTAAAATTATAAGATATTACAAACATAGCTTTAAATAGCGCTGCTAAATGCCACTGTACAAGTGTTAAATAAAGCAAATCTCTATGTCGTGCTAGTACAATAGCTGATTATATCTATGGTTGTTTCGTGCAGTTGTTGCTTTGTACTTGATACACCATGGGTGTTAGTGGTGATGTGGTTACGTCTTAAAGGCTGCGAGTTCGGCTTCGGACTCCGTCGTTCAGCTTCTAGTTTAGAAATACTTGTGGCTCATGGATGGCACTGATAATCAGGTCTGTAATCACGTCAGAGTAACACGGCCCAACAATTGAACGCTTTTTTTTTTCAATTTATGTTACTGTTGCTAGAGAAAAGTTCAAATGAAAGCAACAAAAACAACAAGAGGAAGAGGAGGAGAAGGAGGAGGAAGAGGAGGAGAAGGAAGAGAAGGAGGAAGAGGAGGAGGAGAAAGAAGAAGAAAAAGAAAAAGAAAAAAGAGAAAGAAAGAAAAAAGAAAAGAAAGAAAGAAAGAAAGAAGAGAAAGAAAGAAAGAAAGAAAGAAAGAAAGAAGAAAGAAAGAAAGAAAAGAAAGAAAGAAAGAAAGAAAGAAAGAAAGAAAGAAAGAAAGAAAGAAAGAAAGAAAGAAAGAAAGAAAGAAAGAAAGAAAGAAAGAAAGAAAGAAAGAAAGAAGAGAAGAAAGAAAGAAGAGGAGGAGGAAAGAAGGAGGAAAGAAAGAAGAATGAAAGAAGAAGAAGAAGAAGAAGAAGAAGAAGAAAAGAAAGAAAGAAGAAAAGAAAGAAAGAAGAAGAAAAGAGAAGAAAGAAGAAGGAAAGAAGAAAGAAGAAGAAGAAAAGAAAGAAGAAGAAGAAGAAGAAGAAAAGAAGAAGAAAAAGAAGAAGAAGAAAGAAGAAAGAAGAAGAAGGAGGAGAGGAGAAGGAGAAGAAGAAGAAGAAGAAGAAGAAGAAGAAGAAGAAGAAGAAGAAGAAGAAGAAGAAGAAGAAGAAGAAGAAGAAGAAGAAGAAGAAGAAGAAACAGAAGAAGAAAAAGAAGAAGAAGAGAAGAAGAAAAGAAGAAGAAGAAGCAATCTAAGAAGAAGAAGAATTCTGAAGAAGAAGAAGATACGCCAAGAAGAAGTGGAAGAAGAGGAAAAGACAGAAGAAGAAGAAGAAGAAGAAGACAGTTAAGAAGAAGAATATGGTGTGAAGAAGAAGCAAGAAACAAGAAGAAAAGAAGAAGAAGAAGAAATCTAATATATACAGCTGTCTAGCCTTCTGTGATACCGGAAGAAGAAGAAGAAGAAGAAGAACAGCAAGAAAATACAAGATAAGAAGAAGAAGAACAAGAAGAAGAAGCGCCGCAAGAAGAAGAAGAAGCACCCCCCAAGAATTCTGAAGAAGAACCCTAAGACCAAAAGAAGAAGAAGAAGAAGAAAGAAGAAGAATAGACATTTTATTTAAGAGTTTTTTAAGAAGAGAGAAGAAAATAAATGGCAGAACTAGAGAAGAGAAGAAGCCGAGAAGAACAAAATCTTATGATCAGAACACAAGACTGAAGGTGAAGAAGTCTATACCGTTGTCTCTCTCCTGGTCTTTTATCCCCCAACGTCACCCTGGATTATGGTTTTTAGTAGTGATATACCATTGCATGATGCTGCCACCTTATCTATACCGCTGCATCTCTTGGTCTTTTATCCCCCCAACGTCACCCTGGATTATGGTTTTAAGTGGAGTGATTTACTATTGCATAGTATTTGAAGCAAGGCAGAGCATTTGAAAGATTTACAGGTTCAATTCCCGGCACGGTAACTATAGCTTTCGATTTTTATGTTGTCTAGTGTGTTCTTCTATCTTTCTACTTCTTTATAACATGAGTGCAACACAATACTTTCTGTTTACTGATATAATAATTCATAATATTAAACGGCTTCAAAAAGGTTCCCCCCTCCAATTTATTTATAGGAATGACGTATACACACCGGAACCTACCAATCAAATACCTTTCTTAAATGTTTGTGTATTCTAGACAGGGCAATAAGGTCTACTGTGTACGTAAATTTTGCTGTGATTGTTATTTGGACATTTGCCTCGTTAATATAAATTTCTGTAATCCTATGGTGCCATTTTCAATGGGTTGAATGAATTCCTGTCCGTATTCCATAGTCGTGGATTTCAAGCTGTACGATAGACATGGCCACGTGAGACACCTATTTTTTTAGTAGCCGAGTTGACCATGTATCTTAGTGCCACTTGTATTCATGGCGAGGCGCAGACGCCGTCTGGAGGTGACAGGTTCAATTCCCCAACGGTAACTATAGCTTTCGATTTTTATGTTGTCTAGTGTGTTCTTCTATCTTTCTACTTCTTTCTATGAGTGCCGTTCACAATACTTTCTGTTACTTGATTAATTCATAAAGATTTAGAAAGTATGATCTCTGAAGCGTGAACGTGCTGTGTTTGTGTATGCGGCAGCAGGCGGCGTGTCTAGAGTAGAAGGGACGATGTCAACTGAGTACTTCAACGGACATTTACCACCATGCAACAGCTAAGCATACAAATAATAAATACTGCACTCAATGGTAAGCATTAAATCAGCAAAGGAAACGAAATACAGTCGGGTATGGCAGTATGTTCTTGCTCCAAATATCTGCTGATTTAATGTAGACAGCAAAGTACAAAAAGATAAACACGTGCATCCAACACAACCCAAACACACGTACACACGACCAGGCAGAAACAGAGCTTTAAAAAAACAGTGCTAGTGATACAATTGTGTGATACCTATTTTTTTTTTTTTTAAATAGAGGTGCCTATGTCGCTAGGCCCATATTTTATAGATTAATTGGGACTCATGCGCCGCCCACCTTTAATTCGCAGGGGCACTGCTTGGTATCTATTTTAGGCGAGGTCGACTGGGGAATCAAGGTCAATTTTGAATAAGGGGGTGGGGGAGAAAGACTAGATTCGGATTTGAACCCAAGAACTTCTTCGGGTGGGCAGGTGAATGTTCTTGATACGGTGCTAAAATGGTGGAAATGACATTTAGGCTGGCAACGTTTCCTCCAATGGTTTTATTTATTTCACTGGCAACATACTCCGATCCCATTCCAGGAAGGACAAAGTAGAACGTCAAACAGATACCTTCACTTGGGAAATGCGGAGGTTGTCACTGTAACAGGAGGTTGTCACGGTAACGGTACTGAAGCTTCAGTTCAGAGCACCACCAAGGATTAACAGGCTTGTAATGCAGTTTTCCACAGGTTATTGTAAGACTAGCGTCTTGTCAGATCACCTTATGTTCATATAACATCAAAGTCAGCTCACCATCACAGCCAGGGCACCTTATTATTGTCAGATCACATCACAGTCAAGTCCTCTTATAGTCAGATCACATAGGAGTCAGATCACCTTATAAGCTGACCATCTATCAGTCAGATCATCTTACAGTCAGATCCCATTATAATTAGATCCCCTCAGAGTCAGATTATACCACAGTAAGATCACTTTAAAATCAATTCGCATTATAATCAGATCACCTTATGTTCAGATCACATCACCTTATGGGTCAACCCACAGTCGATCACCTTGCTCCAACAATTCCAGATGTTCGTTCAAGTATCGTGACATCTATCTATCTTATGTGCACTCCCCACCCCCCCCCCCCCCAACTCCATCCCCCCCGGGCCCCCATTTGAACCTACACCTCATGTGACCCGACATTCATAATTTAATCATGTGATTAATTGATCTGACATGCGCAATTCAAGAAGTGAGCTGACATTCAGGTCGGATCACGGAGCAGCATTATTTTTATGCAGAAACGTCTTCATGTTTATTTTCGTTCTCTAAATGCATCAATAATTGACTACCTACCTTTCTAACTGCACGTACTTTCATACTCAAGGTGTCACTTGTTTCTTGTCCCCATCTTCGTGTCGGTCGGCCCCTGCCCCTCCTTCTGGTATCATGCCTTCTGCTATAATTTTTTTCCAATCCGTATACCTTCCTACTACCCAGATATTTACCCGTGTGTATACCTTCCTTAGGTTAGTTGCGTATCCTTTACAGGACGTTGCAGAACTAACCACAATCTGTTGTGTTGTTTTTCTAGGTAAATTTACGTCCAGTAGTTTGCCATTGCTTTCTGGATGGTCGGCTTTCTTGATACCACTAACCAAACCAACGCAAGGCGCATGGCCCGCAGCTGGGATCGAACCCGGTATCCCGGCATTACAAAGCGTTCGCATCGACTTAGCCACAGAGGCATACCTTCCTATTTCCCAGATATTTACCCGTATGCATACCTTCCTACTTTCCAAACTACACGCATACATATTTATCAACCTACCTAACATGGCTACTTGCCACGCTACCTACAAATATGTACACATTTCTAATTTCATACCTACCTACACACTTAAATACCTTTTTCCCGTCATAACCTACTATCAGTCGGTACCAGCCTTTATCGTCCAATGTTGTGCTGCGTATACCAAACCTGGCATCCCACATTGTGCCAACGGCTTCGGGCGGAGAAGGAGTGCATTGGGAAGAATACTGGACTTATCTTAGGGACAGGAAACGCAGCCTCAAAGCTTAACGTTAATGTATGACAGACCAGGTCCATTCTCCTGCGTGGCATGTGGTTCTAGGAGGAAAGCTTCGACAGGCGGACAGAGCATTGCTCTTCTGATCCAGTATAAGCATAATGTCGCTACAACGCTGCCGGCTTTTTGCTGCCGAGAGTAGACAACAGTATTCCTGAAATCACATGCTCTAATCGTGTAAGACATTTGTTTTTAAAGGAGCGGGGATTTCTAGTCATATTAATCATCATAACAAACAGAAAAAATCCCAATTACTGTTAACAAGAACTTGGAGACAAACTCGATTATAATTCAAAGTGTCCAATAACCAACAACTGGAAATTTATAGTGTCCAAAAATCAATGTTATGGTTGACACTGTTTTATCCTGACGATATTTGCTATTTTTAGTCTGTTGCTGAATATGGCACAGAGTTCACTCTCCACATCAAGCTGGCAGCGATGTTTTGTTTTCATGACTTTTAGGCTGAAAATCTGTGGAGGCCACTGCTATAGAACACTATAACACTACTGTCTGAAAAGACACAACAATGCCAACAAACTAACCTACTTACCTCCACAGCTACTTACATAATATATCTTTTAAATATACTTGGCTTCGTAACTACCGACCATACATGCAAACCTTTAAATATATCTAACGTACCTACTGTCACAGCTACCTAGATACCTGCACGCCTATAAATCTACATATTTTCTCAACTACCTACACATCAATCTACATATTCACTTGTCTGTGTGTAGGCAAGCACACATTTACACACACGCACAAAGTATATACAAACACTATTGCATGCATACATGTAGGCATCACATACACCCCACAAAATGCATACATACATGCTGGTATGTAGGCAGGCGCCCGGCTCTCTAGCGAAGTTGGTTAAACCTGACTTTCGCAACAGGCAGACGTATACAGACAGGCAAACACAGATACGCATGCCTGTTTATTTGCTTACACGAATGGGTGTGTGTAGCACAGTATTATGTTAAGTAGAATATAAACACACACACACACACACACACACACATATATATATATATATATGTATATATATATACACACGCGCGCGCAGATTGATAAACCTATTTACTTACAAACACACTGGGTTTTTTTTTTTTAAGAAAAAAATGCCGGTATTTATAACAAACTGTTTATAAAAATTTGCCGGTAGTCGCCAGAAAGTGTCCATCCCTAACTGCTGAAAAATAAACGCCTTTAAGAGATGCCGGTACTGCGTACAGTTGCTTACTGCCATAAAAGTCATGTGTATGAGTTTGTGTGTGTGTGTGTGTGTGTGTGTGTGTGTGTGTGTGTGTGTGTGTGTGTGTGTATGTATGTATGTATGTATATATATATATATATATATATATATATATATATATATATATATATATATATATATATACATACATATATGATTGCGTATGAATTTGAATGTACAGGTGTATATGGGACACAAGGACGTGACAAACATACGAGAATAAAAGACAAGTGGACACACAGAGAGTGAGAGAGAAAGACAGACAAACAGACATAGACAGACCGACAAACAGGCATAGACAGGTAGAGAGGGGAGGCAAAGAGGCTGGCACACAGACAAACAGAAAACCATATACAATTACAATCTAATACATTTCTTAAACTAAGGACAGAAACATCTTCCCCTGCAGCTATTCCTTAATTGAATCCCGTGATCCTGACATTAAGCAATCACAAACTGAGCGAACGGTGAGGGGGAAAAACCTCAAGTATTTCCATCGATCTCCAATGAAACCTTGCGCGCCTCAACCTGGCCTGCCCCACTTATTGACCTGTCGCCTGTATCTGGTCAATATCAGGCAAAGACAGACATTAGCTAACCCAATCTAGGGTAATGTATTACATATGAACTACAACCATATGCCCCAATCAATGTGCCCTTAATTTGATCTACATCAGCTAGCACAACAAACTTGGCATAGCATTAAGTTCATTCTGTCGAGATGAGGTCAGCAAGGACAAGCTCATCCTTTCGCCTCTGACTAATCATTTATTAAAGGTTAGTTGCGTATCCTAGTTGCGTATCCTTTACAGGACGTTGCAGAACCAACCCTAACAGCCCCTGGCTGTTGTGTGGTTTTTCTAGGCAAATTTACGTCCAGTAGTTTGCCATTGCCTCCTGGACGGTCGGCTTTCTTGATACCGCTGTCGAAACAAACACAAGGCGCATGGCCTGCAGCTGGTGGCATCGAACCCGGCATCCCGGCATTACGAAGCGTTCGCATCGACTTAGCCACAGAGCCGACAATCATTTATTAGGCTATCCAATTTCACTTAACCAATAACAGGTCAGGTCTTTTATCGCCAGTAACTCATAAGTCATTCTTCTTCTTCTTTTTCTTTTCGTCTATTTGAATGATGTAACTGCATTGTGCCTGTTCACAGCATAGCTGCGATATGTGCACCTTTCGGCCGAAATATCCGACTTCTTCGGGCTTTGTTCACGCGGTTAACGTCACCGGAGTTCAGTCATTCTGTCTCAGCTAAGTGTCAAATGTTATGTGACATAATTTCAGCCAACTCAACACAGGCTTTATCATTTTATCTCGGTTTTTCATTACATATTAGGCCAATGGATCTCAACTAATAATATGTTAGGTCAGTAGGGTCAGCGGGAAACTACAGTGTCGCGCATGTAGCTGTATCGACAGTGCTAAAAGACTCAAATACATTTTATATGACTTTACAGGAATATATCACACACAAAAGTGCAGCTGTAAAGACTGTGTACAAGAAATTTAGGACACTATTTGACTTTAAAGGGGTATATCACACAGAAAGAATGCCTACGTGCAGTTGTAAGGACTGTGCATAAGGCTCGGCGACACACTATTAGACTTTACAGGAATATCTCACACAAAATGTATGATTACTCGCAGCTGTATGGCACGTGCACAAGACTCGGCGACACACTATCTGACATTACAGGGATGTATCACATATAAATTACAGACCGCTCGGCTACAATGCACACTATCACGTGTCCTTCTTGGAAGTGAATGTCTCAATGATTTCTTGAAACAGCAAACTGGAGGAAAGACCTCACAATAAAGAGTGTACATATACAGAAATGTTATCCGTGTGGGTACCGGGGCCCCATTTTGGGAGGAAAAGAATAGACCGTCTGGGCTGCCCCCCCCCCCCCCATCACCCCTAAATCAACAAGTACGGTAGAACCTCGCTTAAGCAAAACATATTGTAAAAGAATGACTTGCTTAATGAGCGACGTTTCGCATAACGAGTGGCGAGGAAAGGGGAAGTCCCGGATTGTGCGCATGTTACATCAGTCTGTGTTTAGCACTTGTTTCAGTGGCATCGTAGTGTCGCTTGTGATCACACATTTTCTCAAACTTGTGTTATATTGTGATATATGTACATGAATCCTCCATGCTTACAAAATAACCTTCCTGAAGAATTTAACTTCATCAAGATCCAGTTTCTGCCTCCCAACACCACTCCGTTACTCCAGCCCTTGGACCAGCAAGTTATTTCTAGCTTTAAGAAGAAATGCTGAAAGCATGGGAAACTGTTGCATCTTACATGCAGAAGCATCACCCTAATTAGGAAGTGGCTATGCGCGGTGCAAATGATAATGTTAATTTAACGATAATGCTGTGTGGCATTTTCGCCCAAATTTTGAAGTGTCGGCAAAAACAAATGTCTTTGGACATTTTTCTAGAAAAAAATAATTAGCTTTGTATCATAATCATTTCGACTTTTTCTTTTTCTTTCTGCAAATCGAATTCGCATTCCAGAAAAAGATGAAGATGATTCACTCTCCGTAACGATATGTATTTTTTTTTTTTTTTTATTTATAAACGGTATACGTACACATTTTTGAGTATTTTTTTGACATGGAAGGCATTATCGTTTGTTACATTAATTTGTATGGAAAAAAAAAACTTCCGCATAACGAGTGTTTCGCTTAACGAGTATGATTCTGGAACGAATTATGCTCGTTAAGCGAGGTTACACTGTACGTCGTACAAGGGGACTAATTAGGGGAGTTTCTGTCGAACTAAAAATAAATTATGTAATTGTTCGCAGTAGTGCTTTCATTTTGTACATCTTTCGCAACCCATAAACTCTTTCTATCTCTGACACTACCCTACTTCAGACAGTAAAGGAGCCTACCTCAGACACATCAATATTTGATCTAATATGTCGCCCGGCTCGCTAGCACAGTTGGCTAAACCGGACTGCGCAGTGACCGGGTGACGAACTCCTTGTGGTCCGGGTTCACGCCCGGAGGTAGGCAGAAAAGCCACATTTCTACCAGATTTGTGGTACCTATCATGGAATCAAGGCCGAAAGGTTGCGATTTCCATAGTACCGAGCCAAAGGGTTAAGAACTCATGGATTCTGGATACTTTAAAGAAAAATTCTGATTATGTCCAGTGACCCTGCCTGACACAACAAAGACTCGCCTAGCATGTCACTCGACAGGCTTCAACAGATCCCCAGGAAGCTAGCTCACACGCCGCGACCCCGCGACCCTACCTCACACATTCAGCGACCTTGATTTCTCCACATAATCTTTAGCACTCATTTTACAATGCTATGTCAGCCTGCCACAGTCAGTGTGTTGTGTGGCAAAGTCAAGTCTACAAATACTGGGTACTGAAATTCCACCCTCACCAAATTCTCCGGGACGACTGTGTTGAACTGGTCAGGTTGTTGCCCAGCTCCCCATTCAAACGCTGTGTTTGCTTCATTCCCCAATAACTCACAGTATAACGAGACGGCGTCTACGCTCAATGGATGCGTTCTCCCAGAACCCATTTATCGCCGTATCTATTACCATCTGTCTGTCCTATTTTGTTTTGTTTTAAACCAGCGATTTTAAAGAAAGAAGGGAGAGAGGGGGGGGGTCTGCAAGAGAGTTCTCTTGTGGATTTTCAAAGCTTCTGCGGTTATCTCCACTCTTACAACTGTTGAATGATCTCGTTCAGTTGCATTTCTTGTTTGGAATCTCCACCGAGGCATGTCTGCTAGGCTATAATGAAGTAAATTAAGTAAAGGACCCTTTTCCACGTCTTTAATGCGTATTGGGTGTATAGAGATAGACCAACATTTTATAGACCAAACAGCTTTTGGTGGGTGATGTGGCCAGCACCACGCCGGTCGCCTTTACTTCCAAGGACTGTACCTGGTACCCACTCAAGGCTGGGTGGACCTGGGAGCCAAGACCATTTTTTTTTTAAAGTTCGGCCCCCGTCAGGAACCGAACCTCACGACCTTCTGATCCGCAGGCGAGCGTCTAGCGCCTGGACATAATGATAGTCTTAAAAAAAATAAAAAGGAGAGAAGAGTATATGCCAGCTTCACAAAAATAATCACACTGAGCAAACAGGGGATGTTGGGGCGCTTAGACTTCGCAGGAAAACACCGACAAGAAACAAAAACACATAAATATACCGACTACATTAAAATTTTAAACTTGGTCTCACCCGTGAACATATTTTAATGCAGTCATTCCACAGTCAGTATATTTTTGGGTGTGTGTGTGTTTGTGCGTGCGCGCTGTTTTGTTTTCCGTTTCTTGTCGTTGTTGTGCTGACGAAAGCTTATCACCGCAAAGTCTCTGTTTGTTCATTGTAACTAGTTTTGTAAAGCTGGCGAATACTTGGTTGTTGTTTTTTTTAACCCTTTTTTTTTCATCTCTTCTCTTCCCTATATTTTCCTATCTTTTCTAGACTGTTAGAGCTGCAGCAGCTACTTCATTTCGTCTTAATGTCAGGGTATGTTGTATTTGAAGAGAGGTCATCGTGGAGAAGCGGTCAGCCTTGTGTTCTGAATTTGTTTGTTCGGTTTCGGACTCCGCACCTGACTCTTCGCAGGTGTTTCGGGGGATCCATAGAGGTCTTCGCTGGAACTGTGGAGATTGATCTTTGTGCGATGCTTTCAACAGGCAACTAGTCTCTTTGCAACAACATACCGAGCAAAAATGGGATAAAACCTGGTGCAATGAAGTCGATCATCTCGCCATTAAACATTATTTCCTATAAAGGCATTTAACTAAGCCATTAATTGTGTTTTCTTTTTCTGTTTTCTTATACCGTTTGCCATTTAAGTTAAGCTTTTAACCTTGTTACTCTTTATAACAATGACCAAAAATCCATCTATCGACTTTATAATCAATCTGCAGACGCAGTTTGTTTATCGACGGCCTGCCCTGTTGTGTTGGATTACTGTTATTGCAAGCAACTGAAAGGCAGCGACAATGCTTTGGTCTAATCTTGAAGTATTTTTTATAGCACTAAGGAATTTGTGAAGGCCAACAGAAGTTAGAATTCTTACAAAACTAAAAAAAAAAAAAATGAGTATTCTGATGTCAAATCAGCACTGTTGTATGGAGATGAAAGATGGAAAACAACTAAGACAATTACTAATAAACTACAAACATTGAATAACCGGTGCCTGCACAGAACAGAGGGAAATAAACAGTATGATAGAATCACTAATGTAAAGCGCCGCCGTAGGCTCAAAAGGTAAGACCAACAAACTAGAATACTACACAACTTGTTGTCTGGCACACTTAGCTTCGTCAGCCACATTTCCAGTCATCTTCGTCTTCTTTCTCGCTCCTCTGACATTAAAAAGGCGTTGGCGTGTGCTGTGATTTACAGCAAGGCTGTGATATTTGCGCCTATTCATCGCGCCTTTCGGCCCCCTAAATCCGATTTCAACTAATTACGCGCCTTTTACGACATGCTAGCGGATCCCTCGCCAGACCCTGGAACCCGCAAGGGGAATTTATAGTCTAAAATTGACCTGAAGTGAGTGGGTTGAGCCTATGCTCCACTGGGAGATGAGAGGAGGAGGGCCCCGATAAGAAAGGAGGAGCCTGATAAGAAAGGAGGAGCAGAAGACTAAGGAGGAAAAGAAAAAGATATAGAAAAATTATTCAAATGTAACAGTTTATTAGCAAAATACTCTAAATCAGGGTGATTTAACTAAGTTTACTCGGGGCCAGACAGTTGAAAAATGGAGGTCGTAGCGGGCCAGAGAGGCAAGCCTCAGCATAGAAGGATCACTAATGCAAAATATTAGTCAAGTGATCCGCGGGCCACTTCCTAGGCATCTGCGGGCCAGATCTGACAGGCGGGCCGCCAGCTGAATACCCTGCTCTAAAGCCAGGTGCTTCCAATGGAGCATACTGACACTGACATAAAGACTTTGCCTATCCGTGCTGCATCTCTGACAGACAGACATTTATGATATAACAGACATTTATGATATTGCTACAGCGTGGCATAATTACACTGACAGATTTGTGGGGTACTTACTCCACAGTGGGTGTGTGCCAGTTCTGTCTAGTTTGCTTCTGGTAATCTTCTTCTTCTTAGCGTTCGATGGTGTGAAAAGTCCTAGTTGTTCGTCCACTTGTGGATTTTGGTCTTCTTTCAGCCATTCAGGCAGGTGCACTCCGAATTCGATGGAAACACACCTAATTAGTCGCCTTCTAAGATAGTATAGCCGGGAAAAAAAAGGGGGGGGGGTGTGGTGGTATATATGTGTGTGTGTGTGTGTGTGTGAAGGGATGGGGTCTATTCTTTTTTCCCAAAATTAACACAGATAGGAATTTTGGTAAGGAATCACGCCCCCAACTCTAAACGTCACGTTGTTTCCACACTGACTAGGTCACATTACACAAATCGATCTGAGCACAGCAAGACATCTCCGTCATCATCATCAAGTGCCACGCCAACTGGCGTGGGCGAATCACCACATCTAGCCATCTCCGATTGTATGTGTATCAGTTTGTGTGGTGCCACCCTTCCATGCCATGATTATCCCCACTACAGCAGATGCCATCTCAAATGTGTGTGTTGTGTGTGTGTGTGTGGGGGGGGGGGGGGTGTGCGTGCATGTGTGTCAGAACCACACACTTTAATTATTCTGTTTTTGTGTGGATAGGTTTTCCAATTTTGAAATGTAGCCTAGCTGGTGACTTATCTGGCTGGAAATTTTTTTATTTTATTTTATTTCGCTTGCAATAAGCCCACTCATTATTCTAAAGACAGCATATACTCTTTTCCATGCCCGAATTTGACACGTTAACTCATTATTCCATCAGAGTGCTAGACAACAAATCCACCACCCAAAGAGGAAGGGGGAGTATAATAAACATTCTTACTGTGGTGACAACTGGCAAGGTTAATGAAAGTGCCAGAGGAAGGCAAGAGATAAATGCCTAAATGACTTAGCCAAACAGACAGGGGAGGGGTGGGGAGGGGGGGGGGGGGGATAAACCGGCTGACCTGATCCAAGATTAGCAGTAACCAGTCCTCTTTTACAACAGCCAGTGGGTTTATTACCAACCCACCTCTCCCCCACTCACCCCCCCCCCCCCCCCCCAATCACCCAAATAGCATTCTCAGGGGAAATATTTACTTTTAGAAACTAATTTCGATTTTTTTCTTCTTCTTAAAATGCAGCCAAATAGGTTGTTCAGATGTTTACACCATGTGCTGTGGTGTTTTCAAAAATATTTAGATAACCCACTGTTGTATTCTAGATTGAAAATGTAGTAAGTTACAATAAGATCATATTCCAATTTTTCATTAGAAATTGATGCTCTCTAAATGGCGACATAAAGAATAATAAGCTATATTTCACGAAAACAGAAATAATCAAATACAGAGAGGTTTTAGAGGGGGTTGGAAGTAAAAAGTGAACTACACGGGGAGATTTTAACAAAAGAAAATGAAATATTTCAGCCACATTCACAAATATTAACATTCTTATAAACACAACAAGTGAAAATAAAAGACATCACATAAAAGTGAAATATAATTTTTTTAAACTTATTCTACAAGGGATATTGACAAATATGAAGGTACTCAAGGGAAATAACTCCACTGAATGTTGACCTTTCGTGATTGTGGTAGTAATTATTATAAATTTGTAACAACTATGTTGCAAACAGGCAAAATTGTCCTCGACTTTACAGCCAGAATGACAACTGCAAATTTCACACGTCTATTAGTCCTCGCTTAGAAGGAGTTAATGTGATCGAGAAATGCACAGACAGACATATGGATTTTCAGTTTAATAGTAAAAATCAGCACTCAAGGTTACTGTAATCAATATAAACCACATATACCATCAAGAATAATGTCTTGTTTACATTTGAGGATTGACTGGCCTTGGAGCCGAAGCAGTGAACAAAAATGCGAACCTGAACGCATGTCCTCCGGAATGACCGGCAACCATGCTAGCAAATGCACTAGCAAGACTCACAGTAAAAACCACACTGAAGCGAACAGTTTCAGGCAGATGAGCAAGAGAGGCCAGTGGTTCCCAATTAGCTAACATACAGGACACTCTTATTTTGGACGGTTTGCAAGGGTCCTCATAATTCTGAATAAACATACTGAAGGTTATTAATTTATTAATAACAATAATGTAAAAAGGATTGCATTCTAAAGTGAAGTTTTTGTGGTTGGGAAAGGGGGGGGAGAGGGTTGTAAATAAAAGTTAAATGTCGGGAGGAGTGACTTCACTGCCGAGAGCTTCGCACAAAACATAAAGACTGTAGCAATAGCAACGATCCCCAGGATTTTATTACATTACAAAGAATTCATTGCGAACTGATTTAATGCTAATTACTGTCTTTCAGTACTAAAACAGAATAAAATATGGAATGCAGTATGTTTCTTGCCTCCACATGGTATCCCCTTGGCACTCAGTTAAAAAGCCAGCCTGCTGCAATGGGCCTTCCAATAGTAAATCTTATAATTCTGGTCCAGCAATTCCGGACAAGTATATATGCAAGTGATTAGGCAGGCAAGGACGCCCAAAAGAAACCCTTAGACAAATGATGAGAGACGCCATAGCTGTTGAACTAGATTCCATCCATGATAGTAAAATGATCGCACAGGATAGAACAGAATGGAGGAGTAGACTGTTAGCCCAGTGTGACATACAATGGCACAACAGGATGATGAATGAATAAATGTCATGATCTCAGAGTTCTATGCCTCTTTAGATAGCTGTTACATAACACTGTTTATCACAAAAGTCTGTGTCCTTTCATCCCCATCACAGTCCCATAACACCATCTGGTGCTGGCTGACTGATCAGATCCCTCTACCTCTGTCAGCCAAGATGCACAGGCCTTTATTTGAAGCCCATCCAGCCAAGCCATATTTTTGCATCCATATTTTTACCGCCTACCTCTTCTTCCCTTCCCCTGTATAAGTCTGGTGATAATATTTTGGAGAGGTTGTTGGTTCTTATTACAAGTCTGTACCAGTGCATCTTCTGTCTTTGAAAGGTTGTTAAAAGAGATTCATAGTTGAAAGTACACCGAGTGATGATACGACTAACTTCATCATCAGTAATGAGGTCTTCGTATGATATATCAAGAAATCTTCAAAAGATCTCATTGCCAAAGCATCTATTTTCCATCTGAATTTGAATTTTAAGGTTCACGTTTCACAGTGTGCTTCTCAGCAACAATCTGTGAGATTTAATTAGTTATAATAATACAACTATGTCTGCATCTGTGGCTTAGGGAGTGTGAATGTGATATGTAATTCCCAGACATCTGGTTCAATTCCAGTTGCAAGCAATGTGTCAGTAGACCACTTTGCCTTGATTTCAACAATGGTGTTGAGAACTGACCGTTCAGCTGCAGCAATGGCAAACTTCTTCTTCTGCCTTTCAAACCCTCAGTGCATATATATGCCCTCAATCAGCTTACACCAAGTCGTTTTACAATATCATCACATGCAGCTTTTCCTATGTCCTCCCCATCTATTTTAACCTCATTCTTCAGCTCCCTTTTCCATGTTTTTAGTCTTCCTTTATTCATATGCCCCTGTGACTTACAGAATGGCAAACTATTGAACATAAAAACTGGCTAGTATAACCACATGCAGCCAACAAATACTGGGCTTTGGTGTGCAAAGCCGTCCAAAGGATACATAACTAATTTAAATACAATAAACAGACAAATGTTAAAGTAATAATCCTAATAGTATCCCTACTTGTAAACAAAATATCAAATGGTGTGGCCATGAACAAGAGATGTAACAGAGGGCACAACAGAGAGCAACGTTAAACAGTTACAATGGTAACATACAGAGCCAGAGGTTGACCATGCAGAAGATGGACCATGGAAATATCAAAGACACTGAAAAGTAGTATATATCAAGCAAACAGAAGGACCCATTCAAGAGATATCTTCCTGCCCTTACGCTGTGTCGCATTCTAGGAGAAGAGAAAATAAGAAGAATATCCCTAATGCTCTATACCAAGTGACCAAAGCCCGACATTGGTCTACTTGTTGACTGGCTAGCCATGAAAGGTAGCCCCCAGTGGTCTGTGTCTTAGTGAAAATTGTTACTGTCTGACTACCTCTTGGAAAATAGACTCTCAAACAGACCAACAGTGATTTCTGAAATGAAAAGCATCCCTCAGACCCAACACATGTTGGCCACCAGTGCTCTTTACCAGTGGTTTTCAACTTTTTCAGGTGCCGCCGGCTTTAATACACGGCAAAACCACTACAACCCCCCAACCGTGTTGTGATTTACAGCTAGGCTGCGACATTCGCGCTTTCTGGCCTAATACATTAGATTTCAGCAACTATGTGGAATAAATACCTTAAGAAATGAACAACAACAAAATAGAACACAATCTGTTCAACCTGTTACTGAATTAAGAAAATACAAGATTTTTGTTTCTACTGATTAAAATGATATGTTTATTGTGAACAGAGGTCAATAAAGTACAGTAAAGGACCATTTGAATGCCAGTGGGGTATTGGGCATACAATGTTACACGCATATTTTTATAGACCAATCAGAACACCATTAGGAAATTCTTCTTTCTTTGCGTGCACCAGCTGTAAACCAGGGTGAAAAGTTCTAGTTGTTTACCCACTCCTGGACTTTGGTCTTCTTCCATCACTTGAGTTTTGCATGTTCATCCATTTTACAGATCCGTCTTATTTATATGCAGATTGTTTATTCCTTGCGTCTTTGGCAGATGCCCTGTGACTTCAAAGGAGATACCAATCATTAGTCCTCCATTATGATTTGCTTGTTAGAGGGACAGAGGGACTTTTTTTTTTTTTTTCTTTCGGCTCCCAAAATGAGGCACACTTACCCATTTGGAAACATAAAATCACCAAGCTTAAATGAAACGAAAATATAAATGCGTGACTGAAACACTTTCACACAGTGTTCTTTCAGCACTTTCAAGTTTGATGTTTTATCATCGTGCTAACTGCTAACTAGTCTTTCTTTTTTCTTCCAAGAACTTCAGTTGTGTACTTTCTGATTAGCTGAAACGATTCCTATAACTATCAGGTTCCATGGAAGGAGGCTAAAAATTACATGTGGATGGTCATAACAATGAAGGTTCACAAATCAGTTCACCAAATGGCAGGGGGAAATACTGTTCCATTATGAAGAACACTGCAAATTATGTCTGTATTATAAATATCTCCTGAGCCGCTGTGGTAGCGTAGGGGCTAGACTCTCACCTGCCAACCCAAGAGGTCTAGGATTCAAATCTGAGGTGGATTTTTAATTTTAAAAAATTTTCAAAACTGACTTTAGCTGCCACGTTAAGCCAACCTAACTGAGCACCAGGTAATGTCAGGTAAAGTAAAGGCAGCCAGCTTGATGTTGAACAAATCATCTGTTAAGCAATGACTGGTCTTTAAAAAAATTTTAGGTCTAGCCAGGAAGTGTCTTTCCTAGAAAAAACCTGATGGTAAACATCAGTCAGTGTCTATTACAGCAGCACTAGAAGAATGAAGCTTTCTGATGACAAATCTTGACAAGTGCCCTAAATCAATGTTTGGAACATAAACATAATTTGAAAGCCAGCATTCTTTTTTTTTTTCAGGAATACTATCATCATCATCATGTGCCCTGCCAACTGGTGTAGGCGCTTATGCATCTCCACAGATCACAATCCCTGCTTGCCTGAAACAGCTCTCCTGATGATATGCCTACATGCCATCATTTCAGCCCATCCAGCATCGTCTCTCTTGGTGTGCCTCTACCCCTTTTTCTACTGATCTTTCCAGCTGTCACGATGTTCTCCAATGTCCCTCTTCTCATAACATGGCCAAAGAACAGTGTTTGTCTTTTTTTTAATGTTGTAAATAGAGAACTACTTTCATTAGCTGCTTTTTCAAGCAATCGTTGTTAGTTACTCTGGCCGACCATATATTATATTTTAAATAAATATGAGCTCAGAAAAACCATGTGAAAATTCAGGCATTATGCCCCCTGCCCTAAATTAAAGATTTTCTATAAAAGGATTTTTCAGACAAAAGAAATACAGCTGTAACTCAGTATACATTCGCTTTGGTATATGTGCATGCTGTTAAGACGCTAAAACTTTTGCTTGGTACATGACCTTTGTTTGTAATTTGTACAAGTCAAAATTAGGCGCGCTATCTTTTTGTTTACTTCCCTTGAGAAAAAGCCATGTATAGATGTCTATGACTTTGCAGAGATGTATCCCCTTAATAAATCCCAAACGAGCCATAATAGTTTTGTCTGGAATTATTGAAAAAATCTCACATTTTCAAAACATCCAAAGGAAAAGGCAGAAGCAAAGTTCTTTAGGCAGATTTGTAGTAAAAGTCAAACCTGATGAGCCTCAACAATGTCCAAGTATCGAAAAGAATTAAGAAAAAAAAAAACAGAATTTTAGATTCCTGAATTTTTTATTGAAAGGAGACTCTCCTTTGAACACAACAGGGTGCTGCGTAGTCTCGAGGCAAATTGTCCTCCTCGAGTGCTAGAGGTTCCTGGTTCAGTCCACGGTAAGGACTGGGATTTTTTCACATGGACTTGGACTTCTAGTAATTCCCCCTGGTCCCTGGGTAGTGAGATCAGACGCCTATGTGCATTGTTGCGCACTTAAAAAATCCAATGGCAGTTGGAAATCGAAAAGAGTAGTTGCCCGGGCAAAATTTGGAGTTAAAAATCTACCTAAAGTATTTCAGGATCCTCGCCAGTGCTACAGAGCTGTGCACTGTGTTGAGCTTCTTCAGACTCAGACTTGAGTTAGAAAAAGAACAGAGCACTTATGGGTTATGCCTGTGTGCCATGATGTTGATCTGTTGTTCAAAACCTCAAATCTCTCTTTTGAAACAATAACATCTCCTCTTCCTTTCTCACTACCATCTAGTAGAAACTCGACTCATCTCTTAAAGTATGGCTAAATGTGCATTTATTTTATCTAACTACTTATGCATTTATGTATTTTAGTATTAGACATACAAAGACAGCAAATCAAATGGTTTGTCCACTTGGAGAGAATGCCTCCTGATGCTATAGCATACAAGGCATTTACCAAAAGAGGAGGACATAGAGCAAGAGGTAGACCAAGAATAAGATGGGAAGATAACATCAGAGAAACTCTACAGCACCATGATGTGTCTAGGGTTGAAGCAGCCAGAAGAGCATGAAGCAGGACCTTATATCTCCCTCGACACCCGAAGCGGTAAGAGAGGACGTAAAGAAAAAGAAATATTAGACAGTATGTAAATTATTGTATACAACCCCATCAAATGTATAATACGCATACTAACAAAAACAAAATGAAATGTTTTTCATACAGATTAATCTGTTTGGAATACCTCCAAGGACCAGGAACGGATTAAGTATGCACAATTAGGTACCACTATAGCTGAACAGTCTCACACAGTAACAAGATTGAGATGTTGTTTTATAAATTGGAATTTGTGTCTATTTTCTGGTTTGTTAGAGACCTTTTTTAAGGATTTCTATACAGCAAAAGGTAGTTGGGGACAAATATCATCACATTCAACCAGCATTCCCGAAGGGGGAGCTTTAGGTTATAATTGTGACAAGGTTATTTGCACCATATAAAATGGCTTGCATGTTACCAAGAGCCATGAAAAGGACGCCTGCAGTGTTGATGCGATCAAAGGAGACAGAACCAAATACTGTCCCGACAGGCGATAAAGTCTACCACGAAAATAATGGTGACTCAGTCTCCGATATATTTAGAAAAAAGACAATTACCACATATGGTTTAATGTGTGTGCAGTGCATACTGGTCTGGTCTGTTTTTGGCTTTATTTACAATTAATTCTAGGGTATCTGTATGTTGAACAGAATTAGAAATAATGTAGCTACTAATACTGTTTGGGCCAATGAGCTACTTAATTATAAAATATTTCAAATATACAAATATCAAATAAAAATTATAAATGCTCACTACTATACCAAGCATAAGACACATGTAAATTTCCAGTATTTGAAAAGAAATCCCTGATACATCCTAAACTTAGCCCAAAATAGTTGAAAAATATATTTTTGTATAATATATAGTACATAAATACAGTATATTTTCTAATCAAACAATTTTACCTAGGCACTAATATATGTACTGTGTTAAGCTAAACTGGCGCTGCAGCTTTTTTGCAGCAGGGTAACATGCCTCAAAATATTAAATCTAATTTACCTTACAGTGCTACAGGATCACTGACAACTCTTTATTTACTTTATCCTAAGAACATGAATATATTTACCAAATGACAAATGCACAATATGATTATCATACTTATTTAAAAACTACTTCTAAAATATATTAGAAGACGCCAGCAAAATGTTACAATTAAGACGCAATCTACGCAATATTCTGTTTCATTAACCAACCGCAGCTGACAAACCTTTAAAATTATGTCTCATACTGTGACAGAAAAACTGTACTATACATATTCCAACTGTAACCTGGGTTGAACAGGATATCGTTGTTCTATTACTAGCAGTTACTACACGGACATTCGTATTCTGCTGCTGAAATTTATATTCTGCAAAAATCTGTAAGAACTCTGTAAAAGCTTCGGTCTCAAACAAGGTAAATAAAGTATAAATCACAACATAATTATGAAATACATAAATATTAGTTAAACTCTGGCACTGCTTCAACTTCATAATCATGAGACAATTACTGAATGAACTGTCCTTTTTCACTTTTTCGTTTTCTCATTTACAGTTAAGTTAAACAAAACTGGGGACGTCGCCTGCATCTTCATCTATTCTCAAATATTATGAACTTTGTGTAAATGTAAACAATACATACCTTTCCAGAGATTATAACAACTCACTCAAAATAGCGGTTTCTTGTGATAGCGCAGCCCACAAATTTTGCAGAATCTCTCAAATTGTTCAGCAGTTCTCTAGTCTTTACTTTCTACTCGCAGACAAAACTCTAAGTCCAGAAACATGGCGGCTTGCAAGCCTGAAACTACAGACACTCGATTGTCTAGCTTGTTTTAATTCATACAGCGCCGTGTATTGCGCTTGCTCTTCTTTACTCGCTACAGCGATTCTCCTTGCTAGGCTCTGAGTACAACGCTGACAATTATAAACATTCACAAGCTGAAAAGATAAATGAATTCCTGATCGCAGTAGGCCAGCAGACGGTCTCAAGTTCCCGTGCCACCAGCTTCTGCTTGATGACCCGTGTTGATAATATAGTCACGTGACGGCATATTTTGGTGACGCAGCGGGTCGCGGGCTTCCCCGTGTGGTTGTTCACTTTATTTGTAATTATAAGTATATGTTGATAAATGCTACGTATGCCCACCCGCTTGTGGGTTTATAGGCCCTATTTTTTGAGGAAATAAGAATAGACCCGCCGCTCGGGAGTGCCCCGAAAAGAAATCATCGGGGGCGATAAGGGGATGGCCGGGAGGGGGAGGGCGCTCAGTACTTCATAATTTTTTAGACGATGGCAGAGCCGACTCAAAAATGCTTAAGGTTTGTTTAAGCGAGTAATAGTAATAATGATAGTAATAATATTCATAACAGTAAAAATCTCTGTTATTATTATTGTAAGCTTCTTCTACAACAGCTGCTATTACTGCTACCACCCCGCCACAATAACTATCAGTGGTAGCAGCAGTAGTAGTAGTTGAACTACTAGCAGTAGCAGTAGAAGTAGCAGCAGCAGTAGTAGTAATGATTATGTTGCTGCTGCTACTGCCACTATTATTGCTACTGAGCACACAATATAAAATCGTACTATAAAGTGTAATCAGAAGTAAAGAGTTGCCGACAAATCCACTTAACAAATATGGCTTTCGCACCATATGTCCAAGGCTCCACTGGCGTGAATAGGTTCTTTAGTATAACTAATAACCATTAGTTTAATTTTTACACTATGTGGTATCGGGAATGTTTCTAGCTGTACGCACTATCAGCGTCGTTTTTTTAAGGCATCTGTTGGTGCTTTTTAAATATTCTAACCCAAAAAGGGGATATCCACAGGTCACGGGACTGGTCTAATATTTCAGGGGGTGGTAGATAGGCTGCATGCAGTCGTGGGACCAAGACTGCATGCATTCGTGGGACCTAGGCTGCATTCTCTCGTGAGACGTAGGTGGTTTGGGGTTAGAGTCAGTTCCATATATTTTTGGATCATTAAAAGCATCAGATAGTCAGAAAACCCAGTCTTACCACCCTCTAAAAAAGTTGGACTGTCCTGTGACGTCATCTGGGGTGAGATATTAATAAAGAACCCATTAGTTTTTACAGTGCTGCTGTAAGAGACATTTTGTCTGAGGATGGCCACCTTTTTAGACACTTTATTATCAGCAACGGCATGTTATTAATAAAAATTGATGCAAGATACAAAATTACTGATATTCTTATATCGTTCTGTCTCCAGCAACACACATGCCGTGATTGTAACTGATCACAGAGCATGTTGAGAAAGGTGAAAATAGGCATGCTTTGTGCAGAGTGGGAAGCATCACTTCACAGGTCCCGGGTAGTTAGCATCCTTTGGGTATTTTCTCCAGGTGGTGCCGGTGTGTCGGGAAATGAGCAGGCAGATAGATTGGCTGGCTCTGCTCCACCTGGTGGTGATTTGATGTATGACAAGTTAGATATTGTGAGGGCCTTTTGGGACCGAGTGAACAGTGCACAGGCTCAGATAGATCATTACGGTCTAAGGAGAATGGCGCTGCCAGGAGTTACCAGGGGATCTGGCCGACGCTCAACACTCAGGGGAAGGGTGAGACTCATATACAATCAGACCGTTACTTGTACCCTTGGAATTGGAACTCTTCGCTTGCTGCTGAAGATGGGAACTGAGCACTTATGGCAATGTCCCGAGTGCTGTGATGTCAATTCCTAATTGAAAATTCTGTCCACAGCAATGTACCACAGCAATGTACCACTGCCATGCACCATGTTTGACTGGATAAAATTAATTTGTATCACTAAATATTTGATCTGTCTTCACATTTCTTGTTTAGTCAGGGACTTGAAGAACCATGACAACGGATTTCTCGTTGTATTATCAGTCCGCGTCACAGCACATTGAACATTCCATGGGACACAGTTCTCCAGTACATCAGGCACCATAAAGAACCTAACTATACTAATTGTTTGCATGGAAAGTTGGTTACAATGTCTCCTATCTTGACCCTGAGGAGGCCTCCAGCTTGCTCCACAGGGCTTCTCTCCGAGGTCATGTTATCATGTTGCCTTTGGAAACTTGTCATTATCCGCCTGCTTAGTCCATACAGCGTTGACGAAACTTGCTCTAGCCAGGTATCTTCCCGCATGCAGTGGTGTAATATTTGCCAGCTGACCCGCTTTGTTTCTTGTAGGAGTTGTGAATGTGGCTCTTGTAGAAGTAGGCCTATGGGTTTACTGTTGTCAGTATTGGTGCCATTTTATGGCGAGCTTCAGCAAGTGAAGAGGTCCCAGGGAGGACAGGAAAAGCGCTATAAGGACACTCTCAATACTGCTCTAAATTATTTTGGCATCAACACAGCGACGTGGGAGGCTGCTGTGCAAGACGGTTCTGGATGGCGTACGTCCCTCGTGCATGGTGCATAGGCCTGCCAGGCAGCGGAGGTTGGACAGGCAGAGCAACGGAGGCAGACTAGAAAGAATCGTACTGCTAATCCCACACTTACTGCGGCTTGTATCTGTTGTCCGCACTGCTCAAGAACTTTCCAGGCTTATATTGGACTAATCAGCCACCTTCGTACTCATAATCCTTGATCATTACTACTTTGGATGAAAGTCGCCTTCAGCACTCGTGATGGACGAACAACCTTGGTGCCACTGGTCATAATACATATAATATTATGTGGCTAACAGAGTTAGTGAAGCAAAATGACGAAAATGTAAAAAAAAATGTTCTCCTATATTCCTGTGGTGTATTTTTCTTCGTCTTCTTCTTTTTCGCGTTCACCAGTTGTAAACTCCAAATGAAGGTTTTGAGTGTTCGTCCACTTCTGGACTGTAGTCCTGTGCCAGAACCTGAGCGTTGCGTGTTTGAAATGGAATTCATGATGTGTGGTGTTGGTCGTCATGTCTATCAACAACCTTATGTCTCGTTTGCTTTTAATCAGTTTTGCCACAGAAGAGCTTCCATACCATGATGTCAAATTGTCCAACAATCTTCTCTCTTGTTTCCATGTGCATTTTTTTCTACCTGCTTTTCCGTAGTCACGATGTAATCCAGTTTCCTCCTTCCCCTGACGACCATAGAATGACTCCCCCCTCCCCCTTTGTTTCCCCCTCCCCGGTAAGCCCCGTTAGACGATATGTTTATACTGGGCCCCCTACGGTATGACGTAATCTGAGGTCCGGACCGTGTAGGGATTGATATTGCATTATTACTTGCCTCCTTCTGATCTGGACGGTCAGTTTTCTTCGAGAGTCCGTTTATTTTAAGGCAACTCGATTTGACATTTTTTTTTTAAATCTGCCCAAGGTGTTCTCATCATTCGCCTGTAAAACCACATCTCTGCTGCTTTCATATAAGTTTCCCTGGTTCTTTATTAATATCTCCCCCCCCCCCCCCCCCCCCACTTAGATGACGCCACGGGACAACATTTGAGAGAGTGGCAAGACTGGGTCTCTCGGCTTTCTGATGCTTTTAACGACCCCAAAACACCTAGAACTGGCCCTAACCCTAGCCAGCGTACGTCCCACGAGAGAGTGCAGCCCAGATCCCACGACTGCATGCAGCCTATCTACCACCCCTTTACATATTAGACTGTCCCGTGACCTGTGGATTTCCCCTCTTTGGGGTAAAATAATTTTTAAAGCACATTTTCACTAATTTGCTTGCTGGTCCTGATTCACTTTTATATAACAGATTAGGATTTATATAGCTCTTTTGTGGGGAAAGGGGGAATTAACGCCGCATAACAAGTTGAGGGTCTTGTCAGTGACCAGTGATTGCTAGTAAAGGGAAGTAACAAAGTTTAAATGTTTATACATAACAATAAATAATGATTTCCTACAAGTATAACAGACACCGTTTCTAAACGTAGTATGTTCAACATAAATGGGACAAAGGAGTCCTGGAGTATTTATACTGCTTCTCTCCATTAACTATAACCATACATAGGCAACACAGCAACTGTAACCCCTGCAAGTAGATTATACGTTACCCGGTAACTATTTTAACACCCCACCCTGGATGATTGTTACTCATTATTTTGTATCTCCCTGTGAGATGCAATTTTTCTCTATTTTGAAGCCCCACACTGGCTCTTGCCAGGGGTCGCAATATATCCTGACCATAAATATGGTATAATGGCTGAACCCGGTTTCTGGGACCTCTCCACGGTGATCCTCATCCACATGGCCGCACTCTGTGGCATCGGGTGTTTATCGCTTGTGTGATGTCCTGGTGGGGTAAAAATCTACTCTACTATGTTACTTATCTGCTCGTGAGATGCAATTTTTCGTTATTTGGAAGCCCTACTCTGGCTCTTCCCAGGGGCCGCAATATAGCCCCACCATAAATAAGGTCTAATGTCTGAACGGGGTTTCTGGGACCTCTCCACGGTGATCCTCATCCATATGGCGGCACTTTGTGTCATCGGGTGTTAATCGCTTGTGTGATGTCCTAGTGGGGTAAAAATTAAGGGCTGTACCAAATAGGGATTTTCACTATTCGGCCAAATACGAACAACGGGACCAGCTATTCGACAGAATGCGAATACGAATAGTATATAGTGTATAAAATATTTCAAAAAAAAAAAAAAAAAAAAGCACACATTCATAATGTCAAATGTACGCTGAACTTTTACTTCACATGAAGTAGCACGGAATAGTCATTTTCTTCTTCAGCATTCTGATATCACTCGTCTCCATTCATCTCTCTGGCACAATTTGTGACACCAGTTGTTTGCAGGTCTGGCTGGACATTATCTCTCAAACTTCTTTTTTGTCTGCCTTGTGGTCTACGCTCATTCGTCTCTCAGGTGTATACAGATTTACTTCTGTGTCATCTGACATTCTTTCAATATTCCCCAGCCATTTTAGTCTGTTAGCTCTCATGATGCCAGCGATCAACGGTGATTTAAATACATTATGTGTTACGTTGTTGCTTCTCACTCTCCTTTCCCCGCTGTTAGCATTTTTAATGGGTCCAAAGATTTGTCTAAAGTCTCTGTTTACGGAAACCTGTAATAAAGCTACATCTCTTTTAGTTGTGCTCCAAGTTTCAGAGCTATATTAAACGACGGGTCTTATTAATGTTTTATATATTTTTATCTTGTTGTTGCGAGACAGACACTTTGACTTTGTGTTGAAGGGCATAGTATGTATGCTCTAGTTGTCTTATAAATAATTAGGCAATTTTATCAACACTTTGTCATTAATAGGGTGGATATAGTGTTTCGTTAGAGTGCAACCATTGATTATTCTCCTCGATTTTATCTTTAGGGAAATTTCTTCAAAGATGACATGGGCAATCTTTACCCTTCTACATATGGATTTTAGTCCCAGTAAAAAAATTGCTTGACCTTGCCATACAGCAAGTTTCTATCGTCATATGTCATTTACAGAGGTTCGTGTAGTCAGTTAATGTGTATGTTTTGTTTTGCTTTCGTTTTTGGCATATTTCCTACAATCCAGCAAACGGCGCTTTAAAGTATTGTATTTCTCTCTGACACACGTTACATGTCTCTTCCTGTATGGTGAAGAAAGACTCAACTGTGAAGTACTCTCATCACTGACATTCAATTGTCTCTCTCAGTCTTTATATTTGGAATGTACCTGATCTGAATTTTCTTGAAAATCCAAACTGGCCGCAGGAGATTCCGACTGTTGCTTCATTTCTGTATTTGTCTCTGATTACTGATTACTGATTTAAGAATCGATATCTCAGTACACAGGGCATACCCATAGGGTGTTTCGTCTCCCGCAGCAAATGTCTGCAGATGCCAACTGTTTCCCCTAGCACACTGATTACACACATGCAGTGATGCCACTTTTCTTTAAATTTGCGTGGAAAACATCTAGAAAAAACATCCAAATGGAAAGAGTCAAAAAAAAAATATGGCTTACCCATCCAAAACAGAGTAAAAAATATCTAAAAACATCTAAATTTGCGTGGGAAACATCTTTAAAAAAAACATCCAAATGAAAAACATGGAAAAAGTCACAAATTACATATGTAAAACATCCAAAACGCAATTAATATGACTTACCCTATAGAATCATGTCTTCTCATTCTTTCATCTAGAATATCTGAAGTCTGCCTTACCAGAGGTTTCCTTTCCTCGCACTCCTGCAGGATAAACTTAGCTTTGATGATGAAGTTAAAGCTTCAGATCCAAAATGACTCTGGTATTACCCCCAGCTTTTAGCTGTTCCCTAATTTAAACTTTAAAATACCCAATGTTTACAGTTAAAAGGAAACTCCATAAAACTGTAGGAACATTAAACTAACATTTATTAGGATTTTCAAATCAATAAGTTCAAATGATAACTAAATAAAATGGCTGTGGATAACAGCCCACTTTTTAGGTTTCCTACTCTTCGGAAACACATCAGGCCCGAATCTTCCAGTATCCGGACAATCGGGTATCTGCAGCTTAGCTTAGGATCTACTTCGGACTCTGTGAATACAATCTGATAGCATTTAAAAGGTCCAACAGGTGTTCATCCTGTTTAGAATGGGAATGTTAGGTTCAGATGTTTGATAAATTCTCACTCCACACAAAAAGAAAGAAAAACATTTAGAAAAACATCTAAGGTTTAACATCTAACACGTCACAAAACGCCATCACATAAATGCAGGGAGGAAAACATCTAACATCTGGATGTAAAACATCTTCAAAGTGGGGATAGATGTCAAAATACAATCTGCAATGGGCACACAGTATCGCTCTTTTAATCTCCACACATGTGCTAATCTTATACGTCCCTCCTTAGAACGGATCCATAATTCCTCTTTTACACACATTCTTTTCGCACATGTTATTTCGCACTTTCCAATCTCCTGTCTTCTGTCAAATCATTCTTTCATATATGAGTCTTCAGAATATCTCCTTCATTCCTATTGTCTAAGCTGGAAACAGGAACTGGCTGAGTACGAATGTTCCCGCAGCTTTCGCTTTTGTAGCCAGATAATCCGCTCTTTCATTTCCTCGCACTCCTGCATATACAGGACAGTATATCCATTTGATTCCCTGCAATACTGTCGTACTGATGCTTGGAATTCACGCAAGCCACATTAGTCTCTTTTGAACCTTCCGAAGTGTCAACTGAGAATTAGACACAATAATACCTTTGTGATCTTTGTTTTCTGCTATCCAGATCAGAGCTGCAGTGACTACCTCCACTTCCATAAATGCTTGAAGTTGTAGATAAAAAATGCTCCATTTTGTTGTGCCACAACCTTTCCCTTCATTCTAGCTAAAAATCCCCAGCCAGATCTCACACCTCGATGAACAAAACAATCTGTGTATACTATTGCTCATCTAGCCCTGTCATCTATCAGTTGTTGTACATCTTTCTATGGTGAGCTGCACAATGGGAAACGTTCCCAAGGCGGACAAAAGAAACGCTTTAATGACACCTTGAAGTCTTCACTCAAAGCATTTGGGATGAATGACACCAATTGTGGAGGCTGCCTCTCAAGACCGAAATGCATGGCGCGCAGCTCTACACAAGGACGCGGCTACTTGCGAAGCAAACAGAACAGCAAGACTTATTAAGAAAAGGATGGACAGAAAGGCGACTGGCGGAGATCCCCTCCCTGGCACAACGCTCATTCCCTGTCCTTACTGTCCAAGAACTTTTCGGGCCCGCATCGGCCTCATCAGTCATCTTCGTACTCATACTTGATGAAAAATAGAGGCCATCATCATCTTGATGGACAACACACACATGTTGTACATCTAGTTCTGCCATATCGTTACACTACTCTCTACATTCTCTTCCTAACGTGATAATGACCTGATGGAAACTGCTGTTGGTGTTCGTGTCCATCCATTCCTGCCCCTTGTGTATTTGCTTGACTGAGGCCTCCGTCTCGATGGTATCTTCAGCTAGTGCCATCCAGGACTTACCTCTTTCAATCGGTCTCCTCCTAAATCTTTCAGATTACCATGCAGCGGATGCCCTTCGTCTTAGGTAGTACCATGCAGCGGATTCCCTTCGTCCTTGGTAGCTCGTAAATAAGCCTTGGCTTGCGCCAGTTATATCTCGACTTCACCGATGTCAGCACAAGCAAATACCTCATTTTTTCTAATTGGTGTATCTCGTGTTCAACCCAAGACTATTTATAACTTTAACAAACTAACCAGCCAAAGTGTATTCATTAAAATATGTTTCGGAACACACAGGGGCAACTGAAAGAGTTAACGATGCACATATTTATCAGAGACGCACTTGCCATAGGGCATCGGCAACCGGGCCCCTTATTGGCTGGCCGGTAAACGACTTTGTCGATGGTCGGGACAGTATTTATTTGGGTCTGTCACCTGTGATCACAAAAACATTGCACACATCCTTTTCATTGCTCTTGGTGGCTTCCAAAGCTAAGCTATTTTATATAGCGCTCATAACCTAGTCACAATAATAACCTAAAGCTCCACCCTTCGGGGATGCTGGTGAACGCGACGGACCCCCCCTCCTCCACCCAGCAAAGCATCTACCCACTTGCCATAGGGCATCTATACCTTCTTATCAGTTAACCACTGGATGCTATATATCCTTACTATTACCCGGAGAGTTGAGCAGAATGTTATTTATATGACAATGTCTGTTACTTTCTTTGTGGGCCGCCGAGGTATAGAAAAATGGCATGGGTTCAAACCCGAATGCAGCCGGACCTTCTTTCTTTCTTTCTTTTAAAAAAAAAATGACATTGACTCCACCCAGCCTAAGATGGGTACAAGGTACAGTCATAGGAAGCAAAGGTAACCGCGTTATTCTGATCATATCATCCATTAAGTGCTGCTTGCTCTATAAAATAAAGGTCTAGCCCTATATGCCTAGTACGCCTGAGGGTGTGGAAACGGGTATTTTATTTTACAATTTATTTTGCATGTTTCCGATCCGCCTTTCTCTTTAACTCTTTAGTCTTTGTCGAGGTTTCAAAATCACTGCAGTCGGGTTTCCCCTACTTGCTTCGCTGCTGTGCCAGTGAAAATCAAAGGAAATGTCCTACATTGTCCTGTTTGAAAAAAAAAAATGGTGAACAAACAATTAGTCCCGGCACAATCTATAAATATGTGCAGGCAGTAAATGCGTTTGACAGTTGTTAAAGACACACAAGCCAACAGTCGTCACGAGACATGCAATTTGTCGTTGATAGAAGTAATCGGGCACGATAAGTTGGCTGTACACACAATGAATTATAACATAAGGTATTTAACAGCTCACATGTAAACCGGCTACCGGCCATTCCGAATACCACGACACAACCGTGAAAAGCCTTCCACGTAAACAACATAGCTCACAGAGCTGCACCAAGCACTAAACTCAGTAGTTCAGGAAGTGATAACCGTAGACTACCGTCCATATATGAAAACTGCATTAGCAAAGCGCTGACGGAAGCAAAAAATAAATTCGAAGCTTAACACTCTGCCGTGCCTAATCCTTTATTTTAGGCCGGAAGTTTCCACTGCTTTATCTTCCGTGAAACTCAAAGTAATACCTCAGGCCACTTCTCTATGTGTAGTATCTTGCGTTGCATTTTCTATCAGAGCGAAATCACGACTTCGGCTGATGCAGACTGAGCAGAGATGACCAGCTGAACAACCACCCCCCCCCCCCCCCCTATCCCCACTACACAAACACATTGTCATGCTGTCTAGTATTATTATGTTTATAGCCGTGTGCAATGACGCTGGTTCACATCTCCCGACTTTACCTTTACCTTTACTCAAGGGAAAGGCGTAATGGATGTACAATTAGACAGTTACCGGTACCATTGGAACTGAAACTCTTCGCTTGCTGTTGACGATGGGGATGGAGCGCTTATGGGAGTGTCCTTAGTGCTATGATATCGATTCTTAATTAAGCATTCAGACCTAAATGTTTGCTACTGTTAAGCTCAACCCAATTAAGTGAAGCAATTTAAGCTTTTTTTTGGTATTGAAAGAGATAAAACATTGTTACGAAGACGCGTTGACGAAATATCGCAATTCCTCGACCTAATTCGGTGCAATGTCATTTGAATCTGCTACCATTTGACAAGTGCGCGTGATTATATAAGTACCATTCACAGTATTTACTCCCTGGTATTTGAAGGGTCTATACAGACGACCGAATGTATTATCAGCGAAAAAAAAAAAAACATCTACCGTATAACTAGAAATATATATGGGATAATGAAACATACACCGAGGATATACTATAGTAAGTTTCGTTTAGATAATAATAATAATACAATAGCAGATAGATCACAAAAGTAAGTAAGTAAGTGTAAATCCCACCAGGACATCACACAGAGCGATAAACACCCGGTGACACAAAGTGCCACTATGCGGATGAGGATCCCCTGTGGGGATGTCCCAGAAACATCTTTCAGCCGTTAGGCCTTATTTATGGCCCGTCTATTTTCAGGACCCCCGGCAAAAGCTAGGGTGGGGCTTTGAATAATGAAAAATTGCATCCCACATGGGGACGACTGTATACCCTATTGATGGGTCACAAAATGCAAACAGTTGTGCCTAACAATTCAAAAAAGAAAAGGCAGATAGAGAAAACAAATAAGATACATGAATATCAAATTATTAAATAACCTTGTTGGTGCTACAACTGGTAAGATGGTATGTGTGTATACGTACACACATACATCAAATACACCATATATACTTCAGTACTTTTAACATTTTCACCCCATTTTGGGAGCTTCGAGATTTGGTACTGAATTCTTGGAAGTTCCCCGGAAGGTTCTAAAATGTAAAGTGTAGAGGGTTAGGGTTAGTTTCCTCGTTATGTTCTTCTTTCCATACTATAGGACCCTTCGGGGAACTACCTAGGAATCCCCTACGCAATCTCACAGCAGACGGGGTGAAAAGTTGAAAATAACCTACACTTCTTTACGAGGGCTTTCACACAGAAAAAAAAGACGCCGGTACTCACCACAAAATGTCTTAAGAGATGCTAGAACTCACCACAGTTACTAAAGTAGCGTTAAAAAAGGTGCCGATACTGCGTACAGTTGCGTACCTCTCGAGGAAAAAGCTGTGCCTCTATACCCGAACAGGATATACCAGGATTGTACTTGGGTAACCACTGCAGGTAATTATAATTTCTCAACATGTTGAACAGGGTATATGATTTTGTTTTCCTGTTGGGTTGAGACTGCAAGTACAAGAAGAAGAAGAAGAAGAAACATAGGAAGAGTTGTTTACTTCCACACTATAAAACAAGGGGTTTATACACGAGCGAGCTTGCAAAACAAATGCAAATATAGGCCAGGGTTAAGTTAGCGTGTCAGTGAGACTAGGTCTGTAGTCAGCAGACGGCGTGTTGGCTTTTAACTAGCTAGCGTGTGTACAGAGCGAAACAGGAATCTAAACTGGCACAGTTTATCAACAAAACACTCTGTTGTGTTGTTAATGGTTGCTCGAGACAGTAATTGAATAAATGTATTTATATATGAAAACGGTTGCGTTAACTTGATAAGGTAATAATATTATTCTTTTTGTTTGTTTGTTTAATTATACTGCTACTACTATTACTTATTTACTATACTAATAGTATTACTATTACTATGCTGGTGTAAAGGTTTGCTCTTTATTTGGTCCATTCTTAAACTGGAAACTTTTTGTATCCGCATGTGGTTAAAATATACGACACGACTGTACTTTGTATTTATAATTAAGTTAAGTTTCTGAGGAGAATGTTAACTCCTGAGACTGCCCGAGACCCAGATGAATGTCGATTATCTGAAAGAAACTGATGTAGGTAGATAGAACTTACGAAATTATAAGAACGACGTTGTTAACGTTATCGGGTTATATAAAGTAAGAAAAGAAGAGAGTTGGACAGGCCTAGCTTTGAAAAAGAAGGTTGGTGGTAAGGCAGAGCGAGAGAAATATTTTGAGGGTAGACAGTGGCCTAGTAGAAGTAGAAGAATATTATATTTTTTTATATAACTTAAATGTTATCAGTTCAGATCGCACATGACCGAAATCCGCAAAGGAGCCTGAACTCGAACACGGTCGGCATTTTTTGTTGTCACATGTTACTGATGGTTAGGTAATCAAATGAATTGCCATTTTTTTTACACAAGGAAGTGAGAAAGCTATTGTATAGTATAACTGTATAGTAACAGAACTTAGGAAATGAGTATTTTTGGAGAAATGGTTATAATTTATGATGTACCTTGTCTAAATCTGCATCAAAACAAGTAATGGAAAGTTTTGCAGCGATTACACACATGAAGTGTGTAGTGTGTATTCAGCTTCTAATTCACTCATCTATATCCAGACGCTATTTTTCATCACTGACACTTAAAAAAACATGCATGGCTGGGGGGGGGGGGGTGTGGTGGCCCTTAGCAAGGTATGGGTGCGGAGAATTTTATGCTACCTCCCCCATACAAACACACATATATAATAACATATTATAATAACACATTTTGCCATCCCAGCTTTGAAAATGTTTTAGTAAAAAAAGGGGGGGGGGGGGCTTTTATCTCACTTCACTTTTTAACTACATAGAAATTATATTTAACAGTATTTATTTCTACATTTCATATTATTCTAAGTGTATTGTATTTGTCTGTGGCTCAGACTTTGAGAGCGTGCTCCGTATTGCCATGTTTGATCCCAGCTGCAGACGATTTGTCTTGAGTTAATTACAACAGGGGTACCAAGAGCTGACCATTCAGAGGCAGTGGCAAACTACTGAACTAAAAATTTGCCCAGAAAAACTTCAATAAAACTACAGCCAAAAAATGCTGATGTTGGTTCTGCAACGTCTTGTAAAAGATATGCAACTAACTATTTTTATTTGCCATTCAACTCATTATTATTGTTAATGATAAAAGACTTTTTGAAGGGCTCAAGAGACCTGAGCGTCTGGGTTTAGGTGCCCATGTCTGTATCATCTGTATCAATGTCCTAAAGAAGATGAGAATGTCGGTGGTGGGGAGGCTGGCGCTATCATGAATGTAATTTAGGAGCTGAGGATAGAATGATCCAAAAGGGTGGTAATAAACTCTGTGCCTTAGGGTCGGCATGTCTCTGAATAAAAATGTGGGCACTAACAAAAAAAGAGAGAAGCAAAAACAGTGTTAAATACTTGTCTTATCTATTGTTTTGCTTGTTGTGAATATTTTATTTTTCATATGTATCACTGCATCGTTCTGTGTGTTCGATTACAAGAGAGTATATTTTAGGGGACAGACAACTGCATTTCTCTTTTCAAACTAGAAAGAGGATGGTAGATCAGATAAGTTTGGGTGTCTTCCCCAAGTGGGTTCCAGGACCCGGTTTTAGGGGGTGAAATAGAAATGATCTGCTACCCCCTAACAAGCATGTTGTACAAGGCAGCTAATCAGGAAGGTTTCCTTCAAAGTCAGAGTGCATCTTCCTGAGAGGCGAGGAACCAACAGTTCTGCCTACAGGTAAGCCAGATCTGTAAAACAGATGTGCATTCAAAACATAAGTTCTGGAACAAGCTCAAGGTCCAGAAGTGGACAAACAGCCAGAAATTTCTGCTGGAGTTTATAGCTAGTGAACAAGAACAAGAAGAAGTGTGGGAATATGGAGAAAATCACAACAGGAGAGATAAATGGCCATAAATGCTGGTACTGATAGAATGGAATGGAGGAATAGACTGCGAGCCTCATGTGACATAATAACACAACAGGAAAATGAATAAATCTTCATCTTCTTCGTGTTCACCAGCTGTAAACTCTGGCGGAAAGTTCTAGTCATCCATCTTTGGACTGCAGTAATGTTCCAGAACCTGAGTGTTGCATGCGCATCCATTTTACAGATCCAACTTATCTGTATGCAGACTGCTGGTTCCTTGCCTCTCAGGCAGATGCAATCCGACTTCGAAGGAAGCTCCCAATTAGTCGACCTTTACGACGAGCTTTTTGGGTAGTCAGTAGGTTAATGATTGTTTTCCCTATAATAGGGCCCCGGAACCCACACGGGGATAATGAATGAATGAAATGCTTGGATTAGTTTTTGACATCCTGTATAGGATATACAACTAATTTTTAGTTACCTGTTAACTTAAATTAAGTTCCTTGGTACTGAATGGATTAGGCATTGAAGGTAACTTTAAAAGAAAAAGTTTATCAGTGTGTCGTACCTAACTTGATCCCTTATCTGACTACAGTAGAACCTCGCTTAACGAGCACCTCTCATAACGAGTTATTCACATAACAAGCAAAACAAATTGTAAAAGAATGACTTGCTTAATGAGCGACGTTTCACATAACGAGTGGCGAGGAAAGGGGAAGTCCCGGATTGTGCACATGTTACATCAGTTTGTTTTTAGCACTTGTTCCAGTGGCATCGTAGTGTCGCTTGTGATCACACATTTTCTAAAACTTATGTTATATTGTGATAAATCTACATGAATCCTCCAGGCCTACAAAATGACCTTCCTGGCGAATTTACCTTCATCAAGATCCAGTTTCTGCCTCCCAACACCACTCCGTTACTCCAGCCCTTGGACCAGCAAGTTATTTCTAACTTTAAGAAGAAATGCTGAAAGCATAGGAAACAGTTGCATCTTACAATGAGAAGCATCACCCTAATAAGGAAGTGGCTATGCACGGTGCACATTTATTTAATGATAATGCTGTGTCGGATTTTTGCCAAATTTTGAAGTGTTGGCAAAAACAAATGTCTTTGGACATCTTTCTAGGAAAAAAATAATTAGCTATGAAGCAACTTTTTTTTTCTTTCTGCAAATCGAATTCGCATTCCAGGTGGGTTCGTTCCGCGGTGGAAGAAAAGATGAAGATGATTCACTGTCCGTAACGATATGTATATAATTTTTTTCATAAACTGTATACATACATATTTTTGAGTATTTTTTCAGCATGTAACGCATTATCGTATGTTACATTAATTTAAGTGAAAAAAAATTGTTTCACATAACAAGTGTTTCGCTTAACGAGTATGATTCTGGGATGAATTGTGCTCGTTAAATGAGGTTCCACTGTATATCCATCATTGGATCCATCATGATTACATAATAATATTGTTTCTCACCTGACCATATTCCTGAAAATCACTTAAGATATCAATTTGACAGTTTTTCCAATGGTAACTTGAGATGTCACTGAGTCTCACCTGTCTGTCACTAATGATAATGTTAGATATCAGTATGTGTCTCAACTATCTGTGCCACTAATGATAATGTTAGATATCAGTGCATGTCTCACCTATCTGCCACTAATGATAATGTTAGATATCAGTGCATGTCTCACCTATCTGCCACTAATGATAATGTTAGATATCAGTATGTGTCTCACCTATCTGCCACTAATGATAATGTTAGATATCAGTGCATGTCTTACCTATCTGCCACTAATGATAATGTTAGATATCAGTATGTGTCTCACCTATCTGCCACTAATGATAATGTTAGATATCAGTGCATGTCTCACCTATCTGCCACTAAATGATAATGTTATATAATGATAATGTTAGATATCAGTATGTGTCTCACCTATCAGCCACTAATGATAATGTTAGATATCAGTATGTGTCTCACCTATCTGCCACTAATGATAATGTTAGATATCAGTGCATGTCTCACCTATCTGCCACTAATGATAATGTTAGATATCAGTATGTGTCTCACCTATCAGCGACTAATGATAATGTTAGATATCAGTATGTGTCTCACCTATCTGCCACTAATGATAATGTTAGATATCAGTGCATGTCTCACCTATCTGCCACTAATGATAATGTTAGATATCAGTATGTGTCTCACCTATCAGCCACTAATGATAATGTTAGATATCAGTATGTGTCTCACCTATCTGCCACTAATGATAATGTTAGATATCAGTGCATGTCTCACCTATCTGCCACTAATGATAATGTTAGATATCAGTATGTGTCTCACCTATCTGCCACTAATGATAATGTTAGATATCAGTATGTGTCTCACCTATCAGCCACTAATGATAATGTTAGATATCAGTATGTGTCTCACCTATCTGCCACTAATGATAATGTTAGATATCAGTATGTGTCTCACCTATCTGCCACTAATGATAATGTTAGATATCAGTATGTGTCTCACCTATCTGCCACTAATGATAATGTTAGATATCAGTATGTGTCTCACCTATCTGCCACTAATGATAATGTTAGATATCAGTATGTGTCTCACCTATCTGCCACTAATGATAATGTTAGATATCAGTATGTGTCTCACCTATCTGTGTCACTAATGATAATGTTAGATATCAGTATGTGTCTCACCTATCTGTGTCACTAATGATAATGTTAGATATCAGTATGTGTCTCACCTATCAGCCACTAATGATAATGTTAGATATCAGTATGTGTCTCACCTATCTGCCACTAATGATAATGTTAGATATCAGTATGTGTCTCACCTATCTGCCACTAATGATAATGTTAGATATCAGTGCATGTCTCACCTATCTGCCACTAATGATAATGTTAGATATCAGTATGTGTCTCACCTATCTGTGTCACTAATGATAATGTTAGATATCAGTATGTGTCTCACCTATCTGTCACTAATGATAATGTTAGATATCAGTATGTGTCTCACCTATCTGTGTCACTAATGATATTGTTAGATATCAGTGCGTGTCTCACCTATCTGCCACTAATGATAATGTTAGATATCAGTATGTGTCTCACCTATCTGCCACTAATGATAATGTTAGATATCAGTATGTGTCTCACCTATCTGCCACTAATGATAATGTTAGATATCAGTATGTGTCTCACCTATCTGCCACTAATGATAATGTTAGATATCAGTATGTGTCTCACCTATCTGCCACTAATGATAATGTTAGATATCAGTATGTGTCTCACCTATCTGCCACTAATGATAATGTTAGATATCAGTATGTGTCTCACCTGTCTGTCACTAATGATAATGTTAGATATCAGTATGTGTCTCAACTATCTGTGCCACTAATGATAATGTTAGATATCAGTGCATGTCTCACCTATCTGCCACTAATGATAATGTTAGATATCAGTGCATGTCTCACCTATCTGCCACTAATGATAATGTTAGATATCAGTGCATGTCTCACCTATCTGCCACTAATGATAATGTTAGATATCAGTGCATGTCTCACCTATCTGCCACTAATGATAATGTTAGATATCAGTATGTGTCTCACCTATCTGCCACTAATGATAATGTTAGATATCAGTATGTGTCTCACCTATCAGCCACTAATGATAATGTTAGATATCAGTATGTGTCTCACCTATCTGCCACTAATGATAATGTTAGATATCAGTATGTGTCTCACCTATCTGCCACTAATGATAATGTTAGATATCAGTGCATGTCTCACCTATCTGCCACTAATGATAATGTTAGATATCAGTATGTGTCTCACCTATCTGCCACTAATGATAATGTTAGATATCAGTGCATGTCTCACCTATCTGCCACTAATGATAATGTTAGATATCAGTATGTGTCTCACCAATCTGCCACTAATGATAATGTTAGATATCAGTATGTGTCTCACCTATCTGCCACTAATGATAATGTTAGATATCAGTATGTGTCTCACCTATCTGCCACTAATGATAATGTTAGATATCAGTATGTGTCTCACCTATCTGTGTCACTAATGATAATGTTAGATATCAGTATGTGTCTCACCTATCTGTGTCACTAATGATAATGTTAGATATCAGTATGTGTCTCACCTATCTGTCACTAATGATAATGTTAGATATCAGTATGTGTCTCACCTATCTGTGTCACTAATGATATTGTTAGATATCAGTGCGTGTCTCACCTATCTGCCACTAATGATAATGTTAGATATCAGTATGTGTCTCACCTATCTGCCACTAATGATAATGTTAGATATCAGTATGTGTCTCACCTATCTGTGTCACCAATGATAATGTTAGATATCAGTATGTGTCTCACCTATCTGCCACTAATAGATAAGTAAGATATCCACTAATGATAATGTTAGATATCAGTATGTGTCTCACCTATCTGCCACTAATGATAATGTTAGATATCAGTATGTGTCTCACCTATCTGCCACTAATGATAATGTTAGATATCAGTATGTGTCTCACCTATCTGCCACTAATGATAATGTTAGATATCAGCATGTGTCTCACCTATCTGCCACTAATGATAATGTTAGATATCAGTATGTGTCTCACCTATCTGTGTCACTAATGATAATGTTAGATATCAGTATGTGTCTCACCTATCTGCCACTAATGATAATGTTAGATATCAGTGTGTGTCTCACCTATCTGCCACTAATGATAATGTTAGATATCAGTATGTGTCTCACCTATCTGCCACTAATGATAATGTTAGATATCAGTATGTGTCTCACCTATCTGCCACTAATGATAATGTTAGATATCAGTGCATGTCTCACCTATCTGCCACTAATGATAATGTTAGATATCAGTATGTGTCTCACCTATCTGCCACTAATGATAATGTTAGATATCAGCATGTGTCTCACCTATCTGCCACTAATGATAATGTTAGATATCAGTATGTGTCTCACCTATCTGTGTCACTAATGATAATGTTAGATATCAGTATGTGTCTCACCTATCTGCCACTAATGATAATGTTAGATATCAGTGTGTGTCTCACCTATCTGCCACTAATGATAATGTTAGATATCAGTGTGTGTCTCAGTGTCCCAATCTTCAGCAGCAAGCGAAGAGTTAAAACTCTGGTGGTACCAGTAACTGTCTGATTGTAACTTTTTCTTCTTCTTTCTCTCGCTTGAAATGGATTATCTATATCTGCAATGTTGTCTCTAATATAAACTTAACTGTCTTTTGTAATTCACTCAGCGACCCGTAAAGTTTGTCTTGCACCGTTGTTTCTCTTGATTGTAACTGATAACTTAAGATATCAGTGTGTCTCACCTGCCTATATCCCTCATGATAACTTAAGATATCAGTGTCTCAGCTCCCTATGTCCTTTATTTTCCAGCCTTGCCAGAATGCGTCAAGGATTCCGGCCTCTACTGGTGCCACCCTACTCCCAAAGCCATGCTTTAGTGAGCGACTCACGACGACCTTTCCTGTGCCTGGTAGTGACCCTGGTGGTGATTCTGCTGGTGATCACAATATTTGGCATGTCTGCCTGGAATGCCTATGAGCACAGGTTTGGAAAGAACACATTCGTGTTCTACAGCGGTGATGAGGTGGCTCTCAGCCAGACTGCCAGTGACTTCTCTGCCACATTTTGTGACAGTTATAAAGTAAGTAAAAAAAGAAACTGTCTCTACTGTAGGTACTTACCACTTCTTGGGAGCTGCTGATTGGCTAGATGCTCGACCATGGATTCGAAGGTCATGAGTACAAATCTTAATGAAGACAAACTTTCAAATTAAAAAAAAAAAATTCTTTGGCTTTGCTCCCAGTCTTAAATAGGTACCAGGTAAAGTCCTGAGAAGTAAAGGTGGCTGGCATGATATTGACCACTTCATCCACCGAGAACTGATTAGTCTGTAAAATATAGCTAGCCCAATACGCTTGAAGACTTTGAAAAGGTATCCTTTATTTATTCCTTTTGAGGGTGGTGTAGAACCATATGGGGGTAGGGATCTTGAACCTGAGGATTTAGGGCCATGTGTCTTGTCAACATAAAAACACATAGCTAGTGAGCTAGGGTAGTCATCACGAACTGTGGAAGTTGTGCTTTCAATTGTTGCCCCTGACAGAAACAGTTTCCACAATCTGTCTCAGGATTCAAACCACTTTTCCAACCACTTGATTAGCAGCTTATCATTAATAAGTAGTTAATAAAATTACAGTTGTTCTTATTTGCTAGGTTGTTCTGTTGCTTCATGGGGGACAGTGGCTTCTTTGCTGCATTTTGTGACACTTTTAGAGTAAGCACATGATATGATTACTATTGCAATTATAAATTTGGTAACCAAGACATTAAGCAGGTGTTTTGATACATATTTTCTAAATTTTGTGTTTGTTAAAAAGAAGTACTTTGTATAGTTACTTTTGTTTCCCGTGTGGGTTCCGGGGACCTATTGTAGGGAAAACAAGAATAGACCCACAGCCTCCCCAACAAGCATGACATAAGAGTTGACTAATTGGGGCTTCCTTCATAGTCAGAGTGCATCTCTCTGAGAGGCAAGGAACCATTTAGACTATTGAGACATTGAGTTTGGTGTACACTATCTCCTTTGCCACATTTTGTGTCAATTATTATTATAGAAATTACTAGAAGTCCAAGCTGACGTGAAAAAATCCTAGTCCTCACCGGGGATTGAAACCGGAACCTCTAGCACTCGGGGCGGACACCATGCCTCGAGACCACGCAGCCCTCTAACAAGCATGCTGTAAAAAGTGACTTCTCTGCCTGCATTGACCCCTAACCGTTTTGCCTCCAACCCTTTTGCCCCATTTGCCATGAAAGATGTCCTGTAGAGACACTTTTACACATTTCACATTAAAAAATTGGTGTAAAAATGTATTTATATTTGCTTTAAAAGCAATTTTACACAGCTCACTAAAAAGTAATTAGTAAATATGAGTAGAGTGAAGCGTTAAAGGTAATTCGTTCCCTTTGACATATAAATACTGTTTTTAGTGATTCATGCCATGATCCTGTCACCTCTATCACCCTTTTCCATCCCTTTAGGCATATAGGGCTCGACCTATATTTTATAGACCATTTGGCACTCGGTGGGTGATGTCAGCATCATGCCAACCACCTTTACTTCCTATTGTTTTAGCTGGTACCAATTTAAGGCTGGTCCGACCTGGGAGCCAAGGTAAATTTTGGGGAGAAAAAAGTATGTCTTTATCAGGACCTCAACCCACAGCCTTCGGGTCCACAGAGTGGCTACCTCAATCACTGAGGCTTACAGAACAATTTGACATGAACTTGGCTTTAAACAAAACTATATGTAGCTATAAAAAAAAAAACTATGTGTTTTGAAGAACAACTCCGAAAGTGCTATTTTTAGTTTATATTAACATCCTGACCTAAAAAAAAAAAATATTTGCTAACGCAGTCAACAACAGCACTAAATATGTGTTCTGTAAACTATGTATGACTGTGGACAAGTTGGAAAAAGTGACATTTACAGTGAATTGACCCCAACCGGACACATTGGTTTTGAGCCTTCTTGGAGTGGCAGGGTTAAAAGGGTGGTTGGCTTGTTGTATTGTGGTTTACAGTGAGACTGTGATATCTGCAGCATTCAGTACAACACTGATTTTAGCAAAACCCTAATTGTCTTTATTTTATGGTATGCTTGTTCTGGGAGGGTGAGTTCCCCCCCCCCCCCCCCCCCCCTACAATGGGCCTCGGAGCCCACACGGGGTGGAAAAGCCATCTAATTAGGAAGTTTTTTAAATTTGATGTTTTGTCCAAATGGAATACATATCACAGATTAGCTGTAAACCACAACTCAGCATGCCTTGCGCCTTTTTAGGAATGAATGCAGAAAAGGAAAAAAAATTGTGTAGTGGATACATCTGGGCTTTTTCATAAAGCAATCAACACTTTATAGGTGCTGTAGTCAGAACCATGTAAACTGCCTATATTTCCCAGGACATTTTCCATGTATCCTGTTGTAGCTTTGGTTGACCTAGGAGACATGGTCAATAAAAAAATAAAAATCAGCTTCGCCTCAGGTTGTCTTGGAAGTGTCTAACCAGTGCTCTGCTGCAGCTCCTCAGTGGAGCATAGGCCGCCAACCAGCATGCACCAAGTCGGACAATCATATGCCACCTCATGCAACTCACTTCATGCTCTTTTCTTGCAATGAGATGGAGGTGGGGGGCTGCATGGTCTCGAGGCATGGTGTCCGCCTTGAGTGCTAGAGTTTCCGAGGTTAATCCCCTGTAAGGGCTGGGATTTTTTCACGCAGACTTGGACTTCTAGTATTTTCCCTGATTTCTGGGTAGTGAGATCGGACGCCCGTGTGCATTGTTGCGCACGTAAAAAATCCCTTGTCAATTGGAAATCGAAAAAAAAGTAGCCTAAAAAAAGTAGCACTGCCCGGGCAAAATTTGGAGTTAAAAATCTACCCAAAGTATTTCAGCATTCTCGCCGGTGCTACAGAGCCTATGCACTGTGCTGAGCTTCTTCAGACAGCCTTGAGTTAGAAGAAAGAACGGAGAACATATGGGTTACTACCCATGTGCCATGATGTTGATCCGTTGTTCAAACCTGAAACTTCTTACAATGAGATTATGTGAATTACATTTTATCTGCTGTCTCAAACAGGTTTCTTTACAGGGAGCAGGCCAGGTTTTCCTCCTACCCAGTGCTGCTACAGTGAATGCAACTGCTGTTGAACATGTTCCTGTGAATATCCACCAGCTTCCCTACAGAGAGTTTAATGTTGTGCACAAGTTCCTGCTGCAGCAGTCGACAGTCAATGTGACTGCATGTAGAAGAGGAGGCTCTGTGTATTCAAGGGCTGAAATTATGCTCATTCAGGGTGAGTGCGAGGGGAAGTGTGTGAATAAGTGTAGGTGGGAGAGGAAGGGATGAAGAGGCAAAGGAAAAGAGAAACAGTGAAAGGAAAAGCTTACCACTGAATGGCTATAATCGCTGGCAGGAAGCTCTGGCTGTTCATGCATTTCTAGACTTTGGTCTTGTTGCAGAACTTATGTTTTGTGTGCACATTGGGTTTATACATCTGTCTTTTATGTGTGTAGACTTGTGTCCCTCACCTCTCAGACAGATGCAATCCAGCTGCAAAGAAAACACCCTGATTAGTCAACTTTTAATGCATGCTTGTTTCAATGGTGAGGTCAGTGGGTCTCTTCATATTTTCCCCACAAAATGGGACCTAGAACCCACTTGGTGGGTGCTGTGTGTGTGTGTTGCTCATATTTTTCTAGCCCATTCAACATTGAATAAATGATATTAGTGCCTTTATTTTCCAAAACATTTCCTGATATCAGTTTTAGACTAGGTTGACATGGAAACCCTGGTCTGGAGAAAACGAAATTCCCGTCTTCAGTAAATTTTAATACAGGTACCTGTTCTTCAAACTAAATCCCTTTGACTTCCATATATTGTTAAGCATGGCAAATGCTTGATTTGCTTTTTTTGTTCTTGATGTTACATCTTTTTCAAAATCTCCATCTGGAGTAACTTTACTTCCGAAGTATATAAATTCTGTAACTTCCTCTATTGCTTCATTATTTAACTCCGTGAGTCCCAGGGGGTTTAGCATCACAGGCCTAATGGGTAGTAAATAGAGACTAAAATCAACACATCATGCCTTCAGTGGGCTTCTAGGTAAGAACCTATGAACGTATGATGCGTTCCCTGGGACTCAAAGTTAAGATGATTGGATTTTCTGTTTTGTAATTATTTCTCATTACTTTAGTTTTACTAGTGTTATTTTGAGTCTTTTCTTAAGGGCTGTTGTTGAAAGTTTTTACATTTTTTGCTGAGTGTCCACATGAGGGCTGGATATAAGGCAGATGTCGTCTGCATAGTCCACATCCTTTCAACCAGATGTCAGTGACCACCTGATGCCTCTTTTTCTATCTCGTGTAGCTTCCTTTATCAGCCAGTCAGTGGCCACTTGAACAAAAATAGGGATAGTATGCATCCCTGTCTGAATCCTGTGTTGATAAAGAAACTTTCTGCTGTATAATTATCACAAACTATCTTGCATTGAAACTCTATGTAAATAGCTTTGATCAAATTTACTATTTTCTGTGGTACACCAAGTGACGCAAAAACTTCCATAGTGATTCCCTATGCAGGCTATCAAAGACTTTTTCAAAATCCACAAAGGTCATATAAACTGCACTATTCCATTTGTTACTTTGTTACATTAGTATCAGTAACTAGTAAAATCTTTAGCCAGATAATTCTTAAAAGAATGACTCAAGCACTTGATAGTATAATAAAGAAAGAGCAAGCAGTATTCAGAAAGGGGAAATCATGTATTGATCACATCTTAACACTGCGTCAAATAATTAGATACCTCTCCAGTTGTTACAGTTTCCTTAATCTCCTTTTTTTGGTAATTTAGTAATAATACCCTTTTTCCACTCCTATGGGATTTCTTCTTTGTTTCGGATTTCTTGAAAAATCTTTCACAGTAGTTTTGGCATTTCAATTACCTCCACTTTCAGCATTTCTGGGCAGATTCCATCACACCCAGGGGCTCTGTTAACCTTTTGAGCTTTAATCGCCTCCCTAACCTCTGCCTCTGAAAAAGGCTCTAGGCTTATCTGTAGGTCTTCCTAAGCCTCATGTTATCAGCAAGCACAGGTGGGTCTGGACAGTTTAGTAATTACTGGAAGTGTTCTTTCCACCTTTCTAATTTTTATTTCTCGGCTGTAATCATTTTCCCACTCTTTGTTTTTAAAGGCAAATTTTGGTGCGATACCACATTTCCTTTCGGCTTCTTAGTTATGTTGTACAATATTTTGATGTACTGCTTATTTGCTACTTTTGTTACTAGTTTTCCAATATATGAAAGTTTATCTGCTTTCGCTTCTGCTTTAACCTCATTGTTCCCTAGAGCATATTCTTTAGAAATTTTTTTTTAAATCTGGCTGATTTTGCATCTAACATTTGTCTTTTATTATCTTTCTGCTGTGCTATTTTCTCCCACGTTGATTGGGAAATCCACTCCTCTTTCTTTAGCCGCCTATATCCTATTATTTTCTGCCCTGCTAATTTGACTGCTTCATTATATTTGTCGAATACCATTTCTGTTTCTTCTTGTAAAATGCTGAATCTGTATTTGAGTTCTATCTTGAATTGCTGTTTGATATGTGTGTCCTGCAATTTTCCTACATCATATCGGTGCGGGTTTTGATCTCCTATTTTAGCTTTCCTTAGTTTTAACCTGATTTTTCCTATAAGTAAATTATGGTCACTCCCTATATCCACTGATCTACGTATTCTGACGTCTTGCAAGGAATGCCTCTGTTTTCCATTTATAAGATTATTCTCAATTTGGTTTTCCATGTGTCTATCTGGAGATTTCCATGTGACCTTATGAATTGTTTTATGAGGGAAGATTGTTCCTCCAATTATTAGGTCATTAGATTGGCTGAAGTCACATAATCTCTCCGTTGTTGGTCATTTTCCCTGTTCCATGTTTTCCCATTGTTCTCTTCCTCCCTGCCTTGTCCTTTCCTACCGGAGCACCATTAATATTACATCCTGCTTTGGGATGTCTTCTACTACTGTTTGTAGACTGTCGTAAAAGCTGTCTTTTGTCTCCTCTTCTGCACCCTCTGTTGGTTCGTAATAGACCAAGACAGATAATTTTGCAATTGTAGAATTAAACCTGGCATACAAAAGTCGTTCACTTCCAGGCTTCCATTCTATAAGATTGTTTGTTGTTGAGCCCCTTTTTAATTATTAATGCGACTCATTCAGTCTGTTGTTTATCAGCTCTACCTGGCCAGATTATGTTGTTTATCAGCTCTACCTGGCCAGATTATGTTGTTTATCAGCTCTACCTGGCCAGATTATGTTGTTGTCTGTATTGAGGTTTCTTTTTCCTGTCCCTGTCCAACATGCTTCTGTAATTCCTAAAATATATATATTGGGTAGGTGTATCTCATGAAGAACTTGTTCAACTTTTCCAGTTTGAAACAATGTTCTCACATCCAACACTTAGGGTGTTTTGGGTAGAAAGAAAATTCACTGTCGGGCTGTTAGCCTTCCTTTCAGCTTTGATCCCCAGCCGTCATTTCATCAAATATCTGGCAAGCTTCTCTTCTTTCAACTGGTTCAATGATTTCACTTATTCTTTTTTCTGTAACAAAGTGTTTTTTACGGTAATGGATTGTCAATCCTTTGCCCAACCCCCAACCTGAAGGACCAGGGTGCTAGTTTGGTCTGACTTTTCTTCTCAAGATCTGTTTGGCATGGTTAAACCTGCCAGGGGAACAAGTCCCCTGCCGGCATAGCTCAGAGAGTCATTAGGGTACTCAAGCCACCCTCCACGACAAGGCACCAGCACCATGGGATGGGAAAAAACAAAGCAAAGCAGCTCACTAAACAGCTTTAGGATGACAACTAAATAGCTTTAAGGTAACAATGAAGCAGCCAACTAAACAGCTTTAGGGTAACAGTGAAGCAGCCAACTAAACAGCTTTAGGGTAACAGTGAAGCAGCCAACTAAACAGCTTTAGGGTAACAGTGAAGCAGCCAACTAAACAGCTTTAGGGTAACAGTGAAGCAGCCAACTAAACAGCTTTAGGGTAACAGTGAAGCAGCCAACTAAACAGCTTTAGGGTAACAGTGAAGCAGCCCGCTAAACAGCTTTAGGGTAACAGTGAAGCAGCCCACTAAACAGCTTTAGGGTAACAGCGAAGCAGCCCACTAAACAGCTTTAGGAAGACAACAGCAAGAGTAAACAGCTCAGCAGCTTTAGGGTAAAAGCTAAAATTAAAGTTAAGAGGATTGACTGACTGAACTGACTTTCTACCCCACCAAGACATCACACAAACGACAAACACCCGACGACACAAAGTGCCACCATGTGGATGAGGACCGCCGTGGAGAGGTCCCAGAAACCGCGTTCAGACATTTGGCCATATATATGGCCTGCCTATATTGCGGCCCCTGGCAAAAGCCAGAGTAGGGCTTCAAATGACAAAAAAATTCGTCCTAAGAAGAACGAAGTTAGAATTGTATATTATCGCTTCTCGGCCTTTTGGCTAAGATCAAAGTGAGGATTGACTTCATTGCACCGGGTTTTATCTGATATGGCTCAGTTTCTCTTCACTGAACAGCTAGCCACCTGCCATAGCTAGCCACCTGCCAAGAGTGTTGCCCAAAGCACCTCCTAGCTGCGAGGATGATACTGAAAGATCTCCATTAAAAATGCACTCGCAAACTGAACTACGCAGCTGCAAAATTAACCTACGACTTTCAGAACGCGAGGCAAACCACTTAATCACTTTGTCACACAGACTCCTATAAGGCAAAGTTGGCAACTTTAGGATAACAGCAAGAGTAGACAACCGAAATCATATTTACTTCAGCAGTAACAATACACACAAAGTAATTTGAAAAAAAAAAGAAAAAGAAAAATTTGTAGTGTATCCACTGCAAAACCAACCCAAGCATGTTTTTGGCTCTTGTGATTTCTCAAAGCAATTAGAATATTTAAAAAACAAAAATGAAGCCACACTTTTTTATATTACCGTAACTGCTTGTTAACTTTTACGTTGTTGGACTTCCAGGTGACAAGAACTTCTACAGATGGAGACGAAACATTTATTGCAGTGACTGTGTCCTCAGACGTGTGCATATTCGTGATGATGCCGTCTGTGATCATGCAAGACAACTTCCCAGGCTGTACCATAAAATCACACGTGATGACCGATATTTCTTGTTTGTATTTAATGGTCGTCCAGATTCAAGACCACGCCTGCTTTCCTTGGGCATCTTGTTAAGTGGCATGATTTCAAGAACTCATTTTGATTTGTCTGATGCAGAAAAAACTTGCTATATTGTCAACTCCTCCAGCTGCATTTTCACACTTCCTTGGGGGTCAACCAAAGATGTGGTTGTAAAATTTGGTGGTCCAGACTCCGACAGCTTCCGCGACACCCTCAGCACAAGTTGCCAAGCACGGGTGGTCTTTTGGGTGTGCCTGTTTGGTATTTTGCCATTGGTGTGCATTTTTGTAACGCTGACTTCGGTATATTGCTTCTTGCGTAGAAAGAGAATCATTATCACGAGGTTCAGTAGAGGATGTAATGATGAGATGGCTAATGAAAGAACACGACTCTTGCAGAGACAGAATCAGCAGTCGCCAAATTATGTGCCACAGAATGATAACGGTGGAACAGTGGCAATTCAACAAGGGTGAAATATTGTAAAGTAAATGAAAGATATTCAGCACTGAGGGTAAAACATAGACTGGCTTTTAATCAGTTGCAACTGGTACTAATAGCATATCTTCTGTTCATTGGCTCCTAAAGAAGACTGACCACGTGTGGAAATGTCTCGAGTAAAGTAAATGAATGTTTTCTTCATCGGTGACCAACTGTGGTGGTAGATATCATGGCAGTGGAACAAGACAATTCATTTATGGTGATACATGTTAGATTAAATTACTTAGTTTTTTTCATCCGTGACTGACTCTGGCAGAAGGTATTAAGACAATGAAATAATGGCAATTTAGTTGGGGTGATACTCATTTGATTAAGTTACTATTTTTCATCAGTGACTGACTCTGGCAGAATATATGAAAGCGGTTAAATGATGGCAGTTCAGTAGGGATGATACATGTTAGATTAAATTACTTTTTTTTTTGGTTTTTTTTAATCAGTGACTGACTTTGGTAGAAGATAATATAGCCAGGGAAATGTTGGCAATTCACTTGGGTTGATACATGTCAGAAATTAAGAGCAGAATATGCCAGGCTAAGGCTGCATTTCACAGAATGAAGAACATCTTGTGCAACAGGTCCCTCTCTTTGGTTGTCCGAAAGAGAGTACTGAAATGTTATGTAGAACCTATATTGCTGTGTGAATCATGGAATCTGAATGCATAAATTTGAAAGACCTTGAAGGTGACGGAGATGTAATTTTTCAGACATATGTTAAGAATCCCTTGGACTGCCGGAGTAGCTAATGAGGATTGCTAGAAGGAAGTTAATGAAAGCAGATCAACATATACAGCTGTAAGGAAAAGAAAAGCATTGTTCTTTGGGCATATGATGAGGGGGAGAGGCTATGGAGAATGTTGTAATGACTTGGGAAGATAACCGGTAGAAATGGGAGAGGCAGACCAAGAGAGATGATGATGGATGGACTGTGATGGTAGCATGGACAATGGAGGGATATCATTGGTGGAACTGATCCAGAGAACAAGGGGCGAGATCTGTGGAGATGCATGAACACCTACGCCAGTCGGCAGGGCACGTGATGATGATGATACATGGTTGATGAAATTACTGTTTTTTTTAATCAGTGACTGACTTTGGCAGAAGATATAAAGGCATTTTAAACAATGGCAGTCAGGTTGGGTAAAATATTTCATAGAATGTCAATAATCTCTTCATCAGTGGTTGACTGTGGCATCAAATTTGAGGACAGCGGATTGATGGCAGTTCTGTTGGGGTGATATGCTACTGCTATCAGTAGTAAGTGGACAGTATGTTGTTCACCTCATACCGAGAAGCAGACAGAGAATCACCAAACAGGCACTGCAATGAGAAACAGACTGAACAAATGGGGACATACAAGAGAAATACTTAAGTGAACAGGAGTGCTGGACTGGTTTGGATTCATGTCATGGAAAGGATTGTACAGAATAGAATGGAATGGATGCCAGTCCTGTCCTATGGGTGTGAGTCATGAGCATTGACAACTGCTCACAGAATCCAGCTTCAGGCCTTAGAAATGAGATATCTGAGAGAGGTGGTCCAGGTGACAAGAAGGGGCAAAGTTCACGATCAGACAATATGTCAGGATCCTGAAACCCAGGCCTTACAAACTCGAGTGGATCAGTCACCGTTACGATGGTTTGGACATGCATGCAAAATGGGAGAAAATCAGCCACCATGACAGCCAAGGGAGCCTAAGAACCAGACCTCCAGGGCGACCGAGGGTCCACTGGGAAGACAAGAGCTGACATTCCCTTACTGATAGAGGACTAGAATTGAACAAAGCCAAAAGGAAAACTGCTACAAGTCTGGTGATCTCTCTGGCAAACCTCTACACCCCAAGGTAGAAGAGGAGCGACTGAGTAATTATAATAGAATGGAAGACTCAACTGCGAGCCCTATAAGACATAAAACATCATGACAAGATGATGATGATGATAATACACTTTCAGGTGAATGACTATTCCCTTCTTCATTCACTGACATTAGCAACATATATGAACATAATGCAACTGGCATTTCAATTAGAAGAAAAGACTTGTACCTGACTGTGTTTGCAACTGGCATTTCAGTTAGAATGAAAAACTTGTACACAACTGTGTTTTCTTAATCAGTAGTTTATTTTTGGTAGCAGAAAAACTTAAGTGCCTTAGCAATAGCACATTTGCCCTGTGTGTGGCTGAACTGGAAATCTGAATATTCCATTGTTGTACTGATGTAGACTTGTTTTGTGTGTGTGGCTACTCAGTCTGCACCAGTGGTACATTGAAAAGTGCTACAATGATCAAGGCAGAACAAATAGATTTATGTTTCTTGATTGTTCGCAGGTGGCTTGGCTACAATTCTAATAACACTTGTCTTAAAAATTTTGCATGGCTGCAATTCAAAAACAGTTTGTATGAGTTTGTTTTTGGGATCAACATTGATTGCGGCTTTTGCAAGATGTATTTTAATAGCGAATGCATGTTTTTACTTATCTGAATGACATTTTCAAACCCACAGTATGTTTCTCACTTTTTTTTCTACAAGTTTCTATATTAAGTCTTTATGCCTGTGCTGTTTTTTTGCCTTCATTTGCCAAATATTTACATTGTTGACTCAAAAAGTATGTCTTTCATTGTCTCTGTGATGGAGATAATATTTGTTTCCTGAAAGTTGACAGCTGCAGATTACCTTCTGATTATTGCCTCAAAATGTATGCTATCTGTATAGAATATGAAAAACTAAACTAAAAGGTATCACCACATACATGGCTAGAATTAGACATACATTTTAAGGTATTTCTACATGTAAGGCTAGAATTAGACAGACTAAACTTAAAGGTATTTCTACACACATGGCTAGAATTAGACAGAAACTTTAAGGTATCTCTACACATATGGCTAGAGTTAGACATACTAAACTTTAAGGTATTTCTACATGTAAGGCTAGAATTAGACTGACTAAACTTGAAGGTATTTCTACACACATGGCTAGAATTAGACAGAAACTTTAAGGTATCTCTACACAAATGGCTAGAGTTAGACTAAACTTTAAGGTATTTCTACATGTAAGGCTAGAATTAGACAGACTAAACTTTAAGGTATTTCTACATATATGGCTAATTAGAAAGAAACTAGAATAGAATATAAATTAGAAAGATTAAACCAATTTATGTTTTCATTTCTTGCTAGAATCAGAAAGACTTAACTGTAAGGTTTGCACACGGGTAGAATTAGAAAGATATAACTAAGGTATTTCTACTCCCAGGGATAGAAATGTAGAAAAAGAATGGGGGTGTATTGAGTCTGAGGATTTAAAATCTCATGGCTAGTGCAGCCACCACACACTTCCCAGGTTATATTCTTATTTTTGTCCTCCAACACAAAATAACTTCTATCACTTAACCAAGGAATTGAACCACAGACTCCTGCATGAGAAATCAGCTTTCTAACCACTTGGTCAGCTGCTCCTAACTCATGGGTAGAGTATGTACAAAATTAAACTATGAGGTATCATGGATACAATTTTATAAAAAAAAATACTTAACTGTAAGTTATTTCTATACTCGTGCATTTTGTGGGAAAGATTAAACTAAAAGGTATTTCTACAAGAACTGGAGCATTCAGAAAGACTAAACTAAAAAAAAAAAAAAAAGGTCTAAAGTAAGGTATTTCTAGATGAATGGGTACAATAGGAAAGACTAAACAAAACTGATCTATCTATCACCGGGTGAACAGAAAAAAGCCTTAAAATGACATGTGTATATGATGTTTATACACGTAACTGATTTTACACTATGACTCATTCTCAGTATTCAAATGCTATACAACTGTTTCATATTAGACTTTGTTCTGTATGATATTTCTTATCTGACTGTTTTATAAATATATATAAAAGCATGTTAAATGTTATCTATGTTTAATATGAATAAAGTTTTAAGGAAAAATGAATGTGGAATTTGTTCACTATCATCATCATCATCATCATCACTGATCATCTTTGAGGTTTGAACAACTGATCAACATCATGGCACACGTGTAGTAACCCAAAAGTTCTCCTTTCTTCTTCTAAGTTAAGTCTGAGTCCAAAGAAGCTCAGCACAGTGCACAGGCTCTGTAGCACCGGCAAGGATCCTGAAATACTTTAGGTAGATTTTTAACTCTAAATTTTTGCTCGGACAGCGCCGTTAGATTACTCTTTTCAATTCCCAACTGCCAAGGGATTCTTTACGCGTGCAACAATGCACACTATCATCCCATCTCACTACTCAGACCAGGGAGAATTACTAGAAGTCCAAGTCCACGTGAAAAAACCCCAACCCTTACCGGGGATTAAATCCAGAACGTCTAGCACCCAAGGCGGACACCATACCTCGAGACCACGCACCCTCACTGATCTTCTGTGATCATTTATTGTTCTGGTACTGAAACTGAGGTATTTTGGTCACATGTTAAGATCACAGTGGCCTGGAGACAACGGGGATGAAGGGTACATTTCTGGAAAATGAGGCAAAAGCCGATCTTTGCAAAACAATACAAGACATTGAAGATGCATTGACTATGAAAGCACATAGGGCTGGAGAATTGCCTAGAGAAAGAGAGACTTTCAGGAATGCAGTGAAGAGAGTGGCGTTTTGTAAAGAACCTGCTAAATGATGATGAGAGAAGCTGGTATTTCCTAAAGGGCTTGCCAACAATATTGTGAAAACCTCAGTCAGTCAAGTGCCATCTTGAAGGCTGGCTGCAAGGTATCTTCTAAACGCTCACTCTGTCTTTTGCTCTGATTGTACACTGTCTCAGATTGCTGACCATCTCTTGATGATGTTGTCCTCCCAGTTGTATCGCTGTCTGCCTCTGGCTAATTTACCATCAACTTTTCCTCTCATTTGGTTTTTATGAGTGTTATATTTTTTTAAAGTTTGCCAAAGTATATCACTCGTCTTTATTTGTTTTTCCACAGTGAATCTTTTTATTCCTAGTCTTTTCTTAACTTCTGTATTTGATCCCCTCCCTCCCCCCATGAAATATGACCTATACTTCTGTATATCGACACCCCTGGGTAGATTGTTGTCCTAATTACTTTGTGAATGCTTACCGTTCACAAAAAATTGCCAGCAGAATTGTGACAGCCTATTCTTCACCAAAGCACTTGCCAGCAGAACTGCCAAAGCCTACCGCTCACAGAAGACTTACCATTATAACTGTGAACGGCTAACTTTTCCCAGAAGGCCATAAAGGCTAGACGTCTCCAGGGTGAAAGGTTCTAATCTGCATCAAGACTGAGCCTGTAAACCAATCTTGAATCCCAAGACAACCCAGTCTAAAAGGGGTATAGGAGATGTGCCAAAAGTAAAGGCAGCCAGTAAGATGTTGACCCATAATCCCTGGCGTGCTGATTGATTCGTATGGATATACGTCTAGCACCATATGTCTGGACCACCACTTGTGAGGCGAAGACCCTTCACTGTATACAATCTTCTATGTGATATCATCATCATGTAGCAGGTCCTTTGCAGAACGTTGCTCTCTTCACGGTCTACCTGAAATAAACTCGGTCTCTCGCCAGCTCTGCCGCCTCGTTTACTTTCATATTTAAGGTGTCACTTATATCCTGTACCCATCTTTGTGTTCGTCGACCCCTGCCCCTCCTTTTTGGTACCATGCCTTTGGCTATTATTTGTTGTGTATTAACCAATCTTCCTTGATGTTCAGAACTTTTAAAATGTCAGTATTTCTTCTCTTCTTTGTCCACGGTATTCTGAGAATATTTCTGTAGCATTTAAGCTAAAAAATGCTATAGAAAGATTCTCAGAACACCGTGGACAAAGAAGAGAAGAAATACTGACATCCTATATCTACAGGATGTAGTAGCAGTAGTACACAGTATTTACTGTTTATAAACAGTTCTAATTGTCAGCAGCAGAAAAAACACAGTATTTACTGTTTATAAACAGTTCTAATTGTCAGCAGCAGAAAAAACACAGTATTTACTGTTTATAAACAGTGCTAATTGTCAGCAGCAGAAAAACACAGTATTTGTAAACTGTGGCTTAGGCGTTGCAAACATGCTTTGTTTAAATAATCTTTCAATTAATCCCAGCTGCAGGCGGTTTGGTAGTAGACTGCTTTGCATTGGTTTCGAAAGCGGTACTGAGAGGTGACCGTTCAGTAAGCAATGGCAAACTACTGAAAGTAAAATTTGCCTAGAAAAACCGCAACGCTAAAAAATGCTGGGCTTGACTCTGCAAAGTACTGTGATGGTAGCAGTAATAATCTGGAAATCTGCTAATCCTAGTTTCAGCTTCATAGCAAACGGGTCACCCCACAGATGCTCCGCTCCTGTGCCAACGAAAAACAAACGCAGCTCACAGTGTCACGCCATGCACTCAACTCAGAAGCTGGGCGACGAAACTACATCCTTCCAGCTACAAATGGAGCAAAAATGCAACGGCCACGTCGGCAAAAAAAAAAAAAATATTTGCCACGGCTTTGAAAAAAAAGGTGGCCGTGCCTAGCGTCCATTTTGACCGGAAGAATTATTGAGGGTTAATAAACGGTCACCCCAGCAGTACCTCATTATTAGCTGGGGAAGGGACTTAGGACATTACATCCACCAGCAGGCGTCGCCCCTACAACGATCTGCCTGCCATCAGTCTTTCTTGCAGTTTTCTTTGGGCACGAAGGAGACACCTTGAACTTGGGTTTCGTACTGCCGACTCCCTACTAAGATGTTATTTTATGTTTTGTTAAGTCGATTACAATTAATGTCACTGCCGACAAACTTGGAGGCATACCACACCTGCGTGCTCAGTTCTCCGACATTGGGCATACCCATGCGTGCTCAGTTCTCCGAAGCAGCCACCACTCCAAAGTAATTCTACTAATTGTCCCCGTGAGAAGCTGGTTATATTGTCTCCTTTCTCGGCCTCGAAGACGGCAAAGAGGTGCATCACCATGCTTAACTCCCATGTCACGCAATCGTGTTAGTGTCAGGGATTCCTCATTCTCCACTAGCCCAGTTTGTACAGCGTTGACTATATCTGCTCTGTCCATACTTTTTCCCGCAATCATTAGTGCAGTGCTTGCCAGTTGGTCTGCTCGCTCATTTCCCTTCACGCCCGCATGACCCGGTGTGTAGTTCCAGGTTACGGAGGTTAAGTGCGATTTCCTAATGCTTTCTATCCATTCAGAGCGCATACTGCCTGTTGCTATCTTCTGAAGCATATTCATTGAGTCTGAGACAATTACTACCTGTGTGGCGGTTTGCTCGGATACCCATGCTAAAGCTCTAGAAGCAGCGGCTATTTCCATTGTCATGCTTGACGTGGCTGTCTGGTAAGCGCCGCTGTCCTCGTGTATTGTTTTTCCCTTTCTTTGCACTGTGTATGCCCATGCTGACCTTGATCCGCGCTTCACGGATCCATCTGTGTAGATGATGGTATCTTCTGGGTCTGAATGCTGATCTATCAGTTCCCTTACTTCTGTGTCTATTGCCGCAGGAATTTGATCCCTGCAGTACCTTCCGAGTGTGATGACAACCTTAGAGATGCCATGCATGTCTACTGGTGTATTCGTCCATTCTTTTCCGTGGCTGATCACGTCTAGGTCACATACCTGCTGGATTAAATCCTCAGCCTTTGCCATCCAAAAGCGGCCTCTTTTGAGACGCGTTCCTTTTGTGTCGTGAATAGCTTTGTGTAATGGGTGGTTAACGTCTGCCGATACCCTCATGTAAGCCTTGACCTGTGCCACTTTGTATCTGCTTGTCATAGTCGACAGACCCAGGATATAACGCATGGCGTTGCAGGAGGTGTCTTTTGTGCAGCCGAGTATGAGTCTCATGGCCTCATTCTGTACTCGGTCCAGTCTTTCTAGCTGGGTTTTGCTGACAGTGAGGAGGCCAAGACCATAGTCAATGACGCTAAGCACAAGCCCTTGATAGAGAAGGAAAAGTAGACGTTCAATATCAGCTGCTGCTAGCACATTGAGTGCTGTCAAACCTTTCCTGGCTCTAAGTATGACGTTGTCTACGTGGCATTTGTATGACAAGCATCTGTCAAATGTCATGCCCAGGTATTTCATGGTGTCCGTTCTCTCGATGTCCACACCACAGATGCTTACGACTGGCGTTGGTGTACTCACGATGTGGGTATTCAGAGAGAACCATGTTAAGGTAGCAGTAGTAATAGAAGATACGTTTTTGTTGTTATAACAGAAGTAAATGTGGTTGTAGTTGTGATGGAAGTAGCTGTAATTGTAGTAGTAGCAGCATGAATAGATGTAGTGGTGTACCATGCCTTAGCCTTTTATTCAAGAGGAGTGAACTCTTGAAAGCTGAGTGGCGGAAAACTGCCTATTTCTTGGCCCATCCCCGATTTTAGATTTAAATTACTGCCCCTTATTAAAATTCTTCAGTTGACAGACCAAATCGGGAAATGACTGAAAAATGTGCTTTTGTTTTTAAAACCATGTACACTATTAGGTACTTTCCCTAATAAAAAGAGGGGAAAACGCAAGCCAAAACAATCCTCTACACGACACACTGTCCCGTTGTGGGTTCTGCCTCTCCACATAACAAGCGTGTCGTAAAAGACGACTAAAGAACCTGCCAACTGATGGCGACGTGAGAAGATGAAATGACCTAAACAACTTGACAACAATGTTGGGAAAGCCTCAGTAAATCAGGTGCCGTCTCCCCAATGAGGGTGGGCTGCAATGAAACTCCTCAAGCTCACCCGTCTTTCACTCTGGATGCACTCTTTCAGATTGCTGTTTGACTGTCTCTTGATGTTGCCCATCCGACTGTATCGATGTCTGTCTCTTGCCTTTTTACTAGGGCTGTACCGAATATTCGCTTCGTATTCGCTTCGGGGCCGAATAGTGGACCTACTAGCTATTCGGTATTCGGCCGAATAGTGGCGGTCGGGCCGAATACGAATAGTGATTTCTGCATACACTGCGATGGACTAAAATAACTCTCTCATTAACAATGTCACAATTTATAGCCGACTTTTCTTGATTTTCGCCGCGGCACCCCTGTCATACGCACCCAGTTTTAGAACCTCTGCTGTAATGCCTCGGAGTCAGGCGCTGTTACCACGCAAACGGGTCGCCGTTTTTCCCGCTACGAAAGATTTAGGCATCGCTACTGTTGTGTTAAAGAAGGCATGAAGAACCTTGAAAGTGTATCTGTGTGTGTGTGTGTGTGTGTGTGTGTGTGTGTGTGTGTGTGTGTGTGTGAGAGAGAGAGAGAGAGAGAGAGAGAGAGAGAGAAAGAGAAAGCATGCACTTTTTTTTTGTTCTTTCGGGATGTCTTTTCCCAAATCAAATTGAAGATATTGCAAACGAGAATATGAAGGTGCATTTAAATTACATTGAACGAACGCCTGAACGAAAAATGATTTAAATGCGAATTTGGCACATGGATAAAATCAGATGAAAGATGCATTACTAAAATAAAAAACAAAATAGGACTGGCTAAAAATTTAAAAGAAAGAACATCTTGTGCAATATATCGTTGTCTTGCTTGCTACATACATCCAGTTTTAACATATGGCTATGAGTCCTGGACAATCGGTAGCCAGGCCAAACAATTTTTTGAGGCCTCAGAGATGTGGTTTTACAGAACAATGCTTAAAATACCTTGGACAGCTTAAAAAAAGCAACCACTAGGTTTTGAATGAAGCGGGAGCCCGAAGACAACTAATCGCAGACATCAGAAGAAGACAGTCATCATATAGAAAGAGTGAAAATGGAACATGTGGTGACCACTGGAAAGATTTGTGGAAGGAGAAATAGAAAAAGACAACGAGAGAAGATTCTTGACAGTCGTTGCATGTCATGGAGGTGTGTCAGCACACAAACTGATACATGCTGCAGGAGATCGCAGATTGTGGCGAGGCCAAAATCGCCACACCAGTCGGCGAGGCACCTGATGAATATGATACACTATTCGTATTCGTATTCGGCCGAATAGTTGGTCCCACTATTCGTATTCGGCCGAATAGTGAAAACCACTATTCGGTACAGCCCTACTTTTTACCATAAACATTTCTTCTTAATACAGTTTTCTTTATGTGGGCTATATCTTTTAGTATGGCCAACATGTGTTACTTGTCATTTTTATCCCCTCCGTTAGCCTTCAGCAAATCTATTCTAGTTCCTAGGCTTTAGAGAATTTCTGTAAATGACTGGCTCCCCCCCCCTCCTTTCCCCCCACATGAAATATAACATATTCTTCTGTGCATCCACATCTTCACAAATCAAATTTCAATTCTCTAAAGTACTTGCCACCAGTGCTACTAGAGCCTACCGTTCCCCACAGTACTTGCCAGCAGTACTACTAGAGCCTACCGCTCCCCACAGTACTTGCCAGCAGTACTACTAGAGACTACCGTTCCCCAAAGTACTTGCCAGCAGCACTACAAGAGCCTACCGTTCCCCAAAGTACTTGACAGCAGTACTACTAGAGCCTACCGCTCCCCCAAAGTACTTGCCAGCAGTACTACTAGAGCCTACCGTTCCCCAAAGTACTTGCCAGTAGCACTACTATAGCCTACCGCTCCCCAAAGTACTAGCCAGCAGTACTACTAGAGACTACCGTTCCCCAAAGTACTTGCCAGTAGCACAACTATAGCCTACCGTTCCCCAAAGTACTTGCCAGCAGTACTACTAGAGACTACCGTTTCCCAAAGTACTTGCCAGCAGTACTACTAGAGCCTACCGTTCCCCACAGTACTTGCCAGCAGTACTACTAGAGCCTACCGCTCCCCCAAAGTACTTGCCAGCAGTACTACTAGAGCCTACCGCTCCCCAAAGTACTTGCCAGCAGTACTACTAAAGACTACCGTTCCCCAAAGTACTTGCCAGTAGCACTACTATTGCCTACCGCTCCCCCAAAGTACTTGCCAGCAGTACTACTAGAGCCTACCGCTCCCCAAAGTACTTGCCAGCAGTACTACTAGAGCCTACCGTTCCCCCAAAGTACTTGCCAGCAGTACTACTAGAGCCTACCGCTCCCCAAAGTACTTGCCAGCAGTACTACTAGAGCCTACCGTTCCCCCAAAGTACTTGCCAGCAGTACTACTAGAGCCTACCGTTCCCCCAAAGTACTTGCCAGCAGTACTACTAAAGACTACCGTTCCCAAAGTACTTGCCAGTAGCACTACAAGAGCCTACCGCTCCCCCAAAGTACTTGCCAGCAGTACTATATGAGTCCAACGTTTCCAACGCGGTTGTTACAACTGGTCTTTAATCCCAGGACGATCCAGTCTAAGCTGGGTATTAAAAAAAAAATGTAATAGAAGTAAAGGCAGCCAATAAGATGCTGACCTATCATCCGTGATGTGATGATTAATCTATAAAAATATACGTCTAGAACCAAATTATTTTGTTGCTTATATTTTGATCATAATATAGTGTTTTTTTTTTTTTTTTTTTAAACAGCAGTAATAGTGTTGCTCTAGCAGTATAATTATGATGTTAGCAGTAATAATTACATATATGTTTTTGATGTTATAACAGAAGTAAGTTTAGTAGTAGATGTGTTGGAAGTAGCTGTAATAGACAGCTAGTAATAGTTGTTGTTGTACCATGTGTTGAGTGAGGTTCAGTAAAATGATTTGCAAGCGGAGAAAACTCTTGAAAGCTTACTGGCAGAAAACTGCCTATTTTATGGCCCATCCCTGATTTTGAATTTTAATTATTTCCCCTTGCATTGTAAAGAAAAGATCACGGACTGACTAAAAAAAATTGACTTAGACAAACATGCGCAACTTGCGATGAGTCTTATCTAGGGTGACTCGGCTTCTCTGTGCGGGGCGACTGGAAGCCAGCATAATCATTGTACAGAGCAGAGTGTGAACCCCAGGGACAGACGATAATGGAGCTATGCAGCTTCGGGTTTTGTGCGACATTTTCGACAGCACATGGGAGTAAAGACGCTAAAACACGTCCATGTTGCCTTCGAGACAGAGATAGGAGACATTCTAAACTGATCCTTATAGGAACAATCAGTAGATGTATCTTGGAGTGGCTGCTGCATCAAAGGGCTGAGCACGCATGGAAATGTACAATGAGCAGTGACCTTGATTGTGATAACATAACAAATAAGGTAAAAGCAGCCATTCTGAGGAAAGAACCCGAGCCATTTTAAATAGAACCTAGAGTAATGAAGATGATGCTGTTGCCTTCACACAGCCCTTTAGGTGGATGGGGGACATTCAAAGGCTTTGGAAGAAGGCGGAGTAGATCAGAGGTCAGAGTCGGTTTAAGCAGACATGTTCCATTAAATTTTACAAGTGCGGTAAAAGGAGAGTAAGATTATTTTATTATTTCATTAAAAAGCAAACGGCTCGCCGAATGGCTAGAACATTAGGGTGTCATGCGGAAACACTGGATTCTCTGTAAGGTGATGGGCATTTTTCTTGTTTACCCCACAAGGAGAGGAAGGGGGGGTGGGGAGGGGGGGGGGTTGAGTTTCAAGAACGAAATCACATGCTCAGGGCCTTCCCGTATATGCTCTGTCCTCATCTTCAACAGCCAGTTGCAACTCTGAAGGTACCAGTAACTGGCCGATTGCATGTCCATCTCGTCTCTTCTTCGTGGAGTGTCGGTCAGATCTCCTGGTCACTCCCTGTTGCTTCATTCTCTTCAGACCACAATAATTTAACTGTGCCGCTGCACTGTTCACTCAATCCCAAAGGCTTTAATAACATCTAGCTTGTCATACATCAGTTTACCACCAAGTGATGCAGAAACAGCCAGTATATCTGTCTGTTAATTTCCAAACACACATGTATGCCTTGGAGAAAATATCAAAATGATGCTAACCAACTTGTACCTCTGAAACAATGCATACCACTGTTTGGAGCATACATGACTCTACGTTTCTCAGCATGCTTTGCGAGTCGATTACAATCAATAGACAGAAGGTTGTGCCCTAAGAATGCATATATTTTCAACTGTTCTATGCAATCTTTCTTTATCAATTGAGACGAAAAAGATCATTCTTAAAAGCTATATAAATCTTATCTTGATATTCTGAAGTTAATGAATGGACAGTTTAGTGTCTAGTGAAACATTATTTGAAAGCTTTGCAGATGTAGTTTTATAGACAAACAATGAGAACACCCTGGACAGATAAAAAGATTAAAGAGGAGGTCTTGAAAGAAACTGATCTAGTAGAGAACTGATTGCCCACAGAAGAAGAAGACAATCTACATACTTTAGTTATGTCATGAAAAGAAGACAACTTTTGTACATTGTGATAGTGGGAAAGTTTGAGGGAGGGGGGAGGGGGGGGGGGGGGGGGGAGGCAGAGGGAGAATGAGAGAGAAGATGCTGGGCAGTCTGACATTATGCCATGAAAGATCACCTGTGTTAGAAGTGACTGAAAGTACACGAGACAGAAGGTTGTGGATAGACGTGACTACCAATGCAAGACTAATTCAGCAGGGGTTCATTCGAATAGTGGTTCTGGGGTTTTGAACAACGGATCAACATCGTGGCACACTGATGTAACCCATAAGTGCTCCGTTCTTCTTGTAACTCAAGTCTAAGTCAGAAAAAGCTCAGCACAATGCACAGGCTCTGTAGCACCAGCGAGGATCCCGAAATACATTTGGTAGATTTTTGACTCCAAATTTTGCCCGAGCAGCGCCGTTAGGCTATTTTTTTCGATTTCCAACTGCCAAGGGATTTTTTTTTCGTGCGCAACAATGCACACGAGCGTCCGATCTCACTACCAAGGGAAGAAAAGGAAATTACTTGAAGTCCAAAAGTCCACGTGAAAAAAATTCCAGCCCTTAGTGGGGATTGAACCCGGAACCTCTAGCACTCGAGGCGGACACCATGCCTCGAGATCACGCAGCTCCCTGTAAAGGTTCTGGAAGATATTCAATACTGAGGGGGAATAGGTGGACTTTTAAACAGGTTGCAGCTGTTTGTTTGTTTTAGTGTCCAGAAGCTATGAGTTGTTAACCCTTAGGCTTGGTATTATGGATATCGCAACCTTTCGGCCTTGATTCCATTGTAAATACTGTAAATCTGGGAAAAAATGTGGCTTTCCTGCCTACCCCCGGGATTGAACGCGGACCACAAGGAGTTCGTCATCCGGTCTCCGCGCAATCCGGTTTAGTTAACTACGCTAGAGAGCCGGGCACAGGTTGCAGCTAGTACTATTACCATGATGATTCCTCACTAGCTACTGAGGAAAGGGAAGTCACCGTGAGTAGTAAGACGTGCTAATGATCCAGTGATTTTGCGGATTGGGGATTGAAGATTTCTGGCTGTGGATTGGGGATTGAAGATTCCTGGTTGACTGTGATGTGGGAAATGTGAGCTGTGGATACGGATTGTACGGATCTGTGTTTAGGTTTTATGGATTGGCTCGCGAGTTTAACATGGGAAAAAAGTTCTGGGAAATCAGGAGCGACATTAGATTGGTTTGATCTATTATCCCCTTCAGGGATGCTATTTGACTGTGATAATTGAATTTAAAAAAAAAATACTTTTTTGAGCAAAACAATGGAATAGAACACGTGTGGAAATGTCCCAAGTGAGGGATGTCAATTCCTGATTCATTCATTCACCACAATTCAACAATTCTATCACAAAAACTGAATAGTATTTATTTGTCTATAATGATGTCAGTATCTTGTATAAATGATTAAAAAAGTACAGAAACATCATCAGAATAACAAAATGTTAAATAAAATCACAGAAGAAGTAGCAAGAATAAGAAAGATGCTTGAGATCTGACACAAGGTTCAATAACCACAAAACAAGTTTGTTCAAATAAAACAAAATCGCTTTGATCAACAGATTGTCAGAACTGACTATTCAAGTTGAGAACCACTGGCAAGGACACATAGACAGACACTGTCACAATTAATATGAGTGTGTTTGTTTTAAATTCCCCCTTCCAAGACTGTATTCTGACAAGACTAACACTCAGTGACACAAAGAGCCACTGCCTGAGTGAGAATCCATCTTGAGCAAATCTCAGAAACCCTTATCAGGTAAAGTAAGTAAAGATCCCTTTTCACACACCTTTAGACGCATCGGGCATTTGGGAAGAGCACCCATATTTTTACAGATCATTGGGCACTAGGTGCTCAGCATTACGCCGGCCATCTTTACTTCCCCAGAACATACATCCTGGTACCCAATTTAGACTGGGTTGACCTGCGACGCCCCATACCATGATAAAAATCCACGATGCCAGCTGTGGGTTTTGAATCGCGGTACATTGGAATTACGAGTGAGACTTGCAAGGCTTAAGCCATACGCCAACCATAATCAGGTGCAGATTTAAAAAAAAAACTTTATTGCTTATCCTTCACAGAATCGTTTCTGAACCAACCCCAGGATTTTTTTAGCTGTCGTGGTTTCTCTAGGCAAGTTTTACGTTCAGTAGTTTGCCACTGCTTCTGAATGGTCAGCTCTCAGTACCACTGTCAAAACCAACACAAGACAAATCATCTGCAGGTTGGATCGAACCCGGCGCTACAAAGCGCGTTCACAATGCCTAAGCCATAGACGCCGGCAGAGATATTTAACACAGCTATATTAGGGCACCGACTGTTAAGAAATAATCTGTAGTCCAGTGTGGAGTGGGTTTGCCAGCAGGAATGTTGGTTAACCTTTAAAACAAAGCAACGGATTTCTCTCATGGAACAGACAAGGATGTATCATATATTGGTCAGTCAAGATGGATTTCAAACTGTTGTGTCCTTTAAAACAAAGCAATGGAGTACTCTCATGGAACAGACAAGAATGTATCATTCATGGGTCAGTCAAAATTGATTTCAAATTGTTGTGTTCTTTAAAACAAAGCAATGGAGTACTCTCATGGAACAGAAAAGGATGTATCATTTATGGGTCGAAATCTAGACAGATTTCAAACCGCTGTCTTCATTAAAACAAATCAATGGATTTCTTCATGCAGCAAGCAAGAATGTGTCTTTGTTAAGATGAATTTCAAACTGTTGTGTTCTCTGATTTGTCTTCTGCTGTCTCAGTTTTATCTAGTGACTACAGTGAGTTCACGCAGGCAGGAAGTCTCCAGAGATTTGTTCCAAAATCATCAGGTGTGCTGCAATGCAGCTTTACATGCATTCAAACATTTTCCATATTACATTTTGTCATCATCATCATAAACCACTTCTGCCATTAAGCGTCATGGGGAGGAATAATTTGCGATCCAGTGCAAGCTGTCTGCCACTGGCTATTGTCATGCCGTGAAGGCGTAGATTGTCTTTAATGTTGAGAGACTGAAATATCTATAGGCAACTTCGATTCTGCAAACTGCATTTTTCTTTGATGTGGGTAAACTGAAAGGGGAAAAAACTGCCCAAACCAATTTTACTGTGAAACACATTTTGTGAGATGTGAACACAAAATGCAATATATAGTTCACACTATTCTGAATATGTTTAACTCTTTGAGTCCTGGGGGTTTAGCATGAGAGCCCAAAGAGGTAGGCAAGACAGACGTAAAATCAGCACATCTTGTGCTTACTGGGCTTTTAGGTAGCAACCTATGAATGTATGATGCGTTCCTTGGGACTGAAAGAGTTGAATAAAAAAAACAATCACTCAAAGCAATGTAAAACCTTGCTCTACCTGATGATGAATACCCAGAGAATCTTTGGGTTCGTGACTATATGGATGGGTCAGTACAAAACACAAGCAGAAATGGAGGGGCAGGAGTGTATATTGAACATCCAAATAATACCAGATATACCGCCAAAATACCTACATGCCTACATGAAAGCACTGTCACAACTACGATGCAGAAGTTCAAGCCATCAAAATAGCAGCAGAGAAACTGTTAAATATACGTCATACTTCACAACTCGTGGTATTCCTGACAGATTCAAAAGCCGTACTTCAGGCATTACAGCCTGGAAAATTACCTATTACATCATTCCCCAAACTAGGCGAGGTGTAAGGTAACTATGCAGTGGACACTTGCACACTGTGGAGTACCTGGAAATGAAAGAGCTGGTAAACTAGCTAAGAAAGGTGCAGCTGAAGAACAACCTGACATACCAGTCTCTCATCACCAGAAAAAGAGAATAATCAAATCAATCAGAAAGCCCCCAAACCGGCACAAGACAATTACCATAATATGGACAGACCAGAGCAAGTTATTATTCTATGCCTTAGAACAGGGCACAATCGACTTCGTAGTATGTTTATAACAATTTTGCCCTAAGCATCTGCTTGTTACAGATACTTAGGGCAAAAAGGTTAGTATATCAACATTGATGATCTTTTCCATGATCATGTTCTGGGCAATGTCAAACCATAAAACACAACTGCTCATTACAACAAATAACAACTGATTCTTTAAATTATTAATTTCCAATCAACAGAAAATAACAATAAAGAAAACTCACTCTTGAAGTCAGTTGTAATACTGTTGTGAATACAAAGTGATTTTTTTAAGCCATAAAGTTCAAGTGTGGTTTAAACTTTAGATATATATGTGTGTGAGCATGCGTGCATGTACATATGTATGCACATGTATGCATGTACATATGTATGTATGTATGTATGTATGTATGTATGTATGTATGTATGTATGTATGTATGTATGTATGTATGTATGTATGTATGTATGTATGTATGTATGTATGTATGTACATATGTATGTACGTATGTATGTATGTATGTATGTATGTATGTATGTATGTATGTATGTATGTATGTATGTATGTATGTATGTATGTATGTATGTATGTATGTATGTATGCATGCATTCACACACACACATATATATATGTGGGTATAGATAAATAAGACATGTTGAACTGTAGTAAGTTTTGTAAACAAAATGATTTGTTCTTAAATTTGGATGTAGTTTTAAACTGTAATAACTTGAGATCTTATTAAAAAAAAAAATATAAAGAAATAGGTTGGCTACAAAAAAAAAAAATAAAGAAATGGGTTGGCTAAAAAAAAAAAAAAATTAAGAAATGGGTTGGCTAAAAAAAAAAAAAATTAAGAAATGGGTTGGCTACATAAAAAAAAAAAACTGTAGCAAACAATGGACCTCTAGAAATAGCCGTTCTTTTTTGCTGTTTATTTCCCTCTGCTATATCTTATATTGTTTGTCCATTTTATAAATTTGATGTCCTCTAACTTTTTTCCATCCATTCTTCTATTATGAATTTCACTAGAATGATAATGCTGTTCGATATGACAAAAATACATTGCCTTTCTCATTTTATATCATACAAAAGCATCCTTTTCATACAGAGTTGTTGCACCAGAGCCTGTTTGATTTCCACAAACAAGTGAATGAAAATATAAGAACTGCTGGTACTCCATATTAAAACCATGTTTTCAATAGAAAAAAATGATATTCTTTTGAAAAAGCATGATATTCTATAGAAAAACCATGTTATTCCACAGAAGTATCATGTTATTCCATTTAAAAAAACCATGCTATATATAAGACCCAACAAATGCAATCTGTAACCAAAATGAAAATAACACCTGATGCATGCAACAAACACAATTTATTTTTCACTGTTGAACTGGCAAAAAAATAAAATCATAAAGCACATCTGCATGCATGACAGAGAAAGGAAGAATTAAAACTGACATGAAAGAAGATTTTTTTAAAGCCAGGAAATGTTAAAAAAAAAAAAAAAAGTGCAAACAAAAGCAGCAGATTAAAATCCATAAGCACTGTTTGTAAAGGACGCCTGTCTAAACCTTTAGAAAACATAAATGAAAATCATATCATCATCACCATTATACTATTGTGTTATTTATACAACACATATGACATAAATGACAAAAACAGTATGCAACAGTTGGCATGCAAGTAGGGAAAAAAAACAAACATATTTAAAAAAAAAAAAAACAGCAACAAAGGAAGTGTGAGTGGGAAAACCAGCATTATGCCATATAATCTGCAGCCAAAGAAGCACTTCAAGACACCATAAATAACTCCCCAACATTATGGATAGATGAAGCACAGTTTAAGAAATAGACATGAAAAGTTTCCCCTCCTATGTTACACGTTATTCTTTGACGATGGCAATGAGCGTTTTCTTGTAGTCTCCGCTGGTGTCTCCCTTAATGAAGCTGGCCAGAGTTTTGCCATAGGTTTTCTGGAATTCATTTTTGATGATCACCATGTCGATCTGATAAACCAGGGAGAGAAACAGAGAGAAAGATAGTTTTATTTCTCTGATAATGTTTTCATATGGAATGCTAGAAAAAATATATTTTATTCAACTTCCACGGGTGCCAAGCCTTTTTGTATGCATGCATTTTCTTTGTGCTCGTGATCAGAGACCAGTTTTTAGGTCTATATTTCCATGTGTTTATGATCAAAGACCAGTTTTTAGGTCTATATTTCCATGTGTTTATGATCAAAGACCAGTTTTTAGGTCTATATTTCCATGTGTTTATGATCAAAGACCAGTTTTTAGGTCTATATTTCCATGTGTTTATGATCAAAGACCAGTTTTTAGGTCTATATTTCCATGTGTTTATGATCAAAGACCAGTTTTTAGGTCTAAATTTCCATGTGTTTGTGATTAGAGACCAGTTTTTAGGTCTATATATCTATGTGTTCATGTCCAGTGGTACAACTCTATAGTCCCAGGAGGCGGAAAGATGCCTATTTCTACTGCTGCTGCTGCTACTACAACTAGAAGTTAGTGGGAAAGAGAAAGGGTAACATATGGTATGAAATGAGTGTATCTATCTGCACATGCAGTCTACATGAAGTCTACTGTTCTATAATGCATGCACAGTTTCAATTCTCCTCAACGAGCTGTTATTCTTTGACGATGGCAACAAGTGTTTTCTCGTAGTCTCCGCCGGCATCCTCCTTGATGAAGCTAGCCAGGGTTTTGCTATAGGCTTTCTGGAATTCTTGTTTGATGATGACCATGTCAATCTAGCAAACCAGGGAGAGAAAGTATGGAAGGTTTTATGTCTGTCAGTGTTCCTCTCTTTTTGGGTTCGAATCTGAGCCCCAGGTGGATTTGGGAAAACAAAACAAGGCTGACTTTTGGCTTTCACATCAACTTAGCCAAAAAGGGGTACCATGAAATGCCCAGGGAAATAAAGGCAGTTTGCCTAATACTTACGATATCACTAATCGAGTGCCCAACTGGTCTATATAACTATGAATCTAGCAATGTGTGCTTGATGTGTCACAGAGAAAATTTTCTTTCTAGTGACCAATGTCAGAGGCGAAGACAATTTAAGAGTGTCTTTAAAATGTCAAAAAACAAGGCAACTGACCACCCAATACCATACTATCATCGCTAAGTTGGGAACTGAGATAGGCCGGGGCTAGCAAGCTTGCTATGTCCATCCACAAAGAGGAAAAAATCACACACACAAAAACTAGACCTAGGATCCTCTATGCTGGCTCGAATGTCTCGGGTTCAAATCTACACTGAGGCTGATTTATTTCTTCAAAATTGACTTCCTGGTTGTACCGGCCTAAAATGGGTACAGATAATATTCTGGGAAGTAGAAGCAGCTTGTATGATGTTGACAACACAACCCATAAGGTGCCAGTTGGTTTATAAAACTAATGGTCCAGTACCATATGCCCGAGGCACCAAAGGCAGATAAGGGTCACTAATTTTAAAAAAAACTATATCACTCTAGGAAAAATTCTCATTAAACTGTTTCACCACTGACAGTTATGACTCATCACTTTGAGACACTTCTCATCAACCCATATCACTCTGAGACACATTTTCTCATCAACCCATTTTACCCAGAGACACAATTTTCTCATCAACCCATCTCACCCTGAGACACAATTTTTCATCAACCAGTCCCACCCTGAGACACAATTTCTCATCCACCCATCTCACTCTGAGACACAATTTCTCATCAACCAGTCCCACTCTGAGACACAATTTCTCATCAACCCATCTCACTCTGAGACACAATTTCTCATCAACCCATCTCACCCTGAGACACAATTTCTCATCAACCAGTCCCACTCTGAGACACAATTTCTCATCAACCCATCTCACCCTGAGATACAATTTTTCATCAACCAGTCCCACTCTGAGACACAATTTCTCATCAACCCATCTCACCCTGAGACACAATTTTTCATCAACCAGTCCCACTCTGAGACACAATTTCTCATCAACCAGTCCCACTCTGAGACACAATTTCTCATCAACCCATCTCACACTAAGATACAATTTCTCATCAACCCATCTCACCCTGAGACACAATTTTTCATCAACCAGTCCCACTCTGAGACACAATTTCTCATCAACCCATCTCACCCTGAGACACAATTTTTCATCAACCAGTCCCACTCTGAGACACAATTTCTCATCAACCAGTCCCACTCTGAGACACACTTTCTCATCAACCCATTTTACCCAGAGATACAATTTCTCATCAACCCATCTCACCCTGAGACACAATTTTTCATCAACCAGTCCCACTCTGAGACACAATTTCTTATCATATGATTTCACTCTGAGTCAAATGTTTTTATTAACTTGTCTCACCCTGACAGACAAATGTCATTAACTTACTTCATAAGGAGACATAATTTCTCATCAACCAGTCTTATTATGAGACATTTTTTCATACACCTGTCTCACTCAGATACACCGTGACTCATCAATCTACCTTACTCTGACTTATCAATCTACTTTAGACTCATTAATCTACCTTACTCTGACTCATCAATCTACCTCTCTCTGCCTCATTAATCTACCGTACCCTGACTTATTAATCTACTTTACTCTGACTCATCAGTCTACCTCACCCTGACTCATCAATCCACATCACAATCTCTATCACTCTGACTTATCAATCAACCTTTCTCTGACTCATCAGGCCACCTCCATCTGAGTCATCAGTCTACCTCAATCTAACTTATCAATCAACCCCTCTCTGACTCACTGGTCTACATTCATCTGTCATCAGTCTACCTCAATCTAACTTATCAATCAACCCCTATCTGACTCATCGGTCCACATTCATCTGTCGACAGTCTACCTCACTCTGACTTATCAATCAACCCCTTTCTGACTCACTGGTCTACCTTCATCTGTCATCAGTCTAACTCACTCTGACTTATCAATCAGCCCCTCTCTGACTCATTGGTCTACCTTCATCTGTCATCAGTCAACCTCAGTCTGACTTATCAATCAACCCATCTCTGACTCATCGGTCCACACTCATCTGTCATCAGTCTACCTCAATCTGTCTTATCAATCAACCCCTCTCTGACTCATCGGTCCACACTCATTTGTCATCAGTCTACCTCAATCTGACTTTTCAATCAACCCCTCTCTGACTCATCGGTCCAAACTCATCTGTCATCAGTCTACCTCAATCTGACTTATCAATCAACCACTCTCTGACTCATCGGTCCACACTCATCTGTCATCAGTCTAACTCAATCTGTCTTATCAATCAACCCCTCTCTGACTCATCGGTCCACATTCATCTGTCATCAGTCTACCTGAATCTGACTTATCAATCAACCCCTCTCTGACTCATTTGTCCACATTCATCTGTCATCAGTCTACCTCAGTCTGACTTATCTATTAACCTCTCTCTGACTCATCAATCCACCTCTGACTCATCAATCTACCTCTCTCTGACTTAGCAACCTACCTCTCTATGATGCATCAAACTACCCTACTCCAGAGCACTATGACACATCAACCTACCTCATTCAGAAACACTATTACTACTTAACCTAGCTCACTGTGAACCACTATGATTCATCACCATATCTCACATAGAGACACCATGAACAAACAACTTACCTCACTGCGAGACACAATTATCCTGATGAGAGCTCTGTCATTAGTTCCAGCCCCTTTCATACTTTCGTAAAGACGTTCAGCAAAATAATGACCAGGATTTTTGGCAGCTTTCACTGAAAAACAAAATAAAATTGAGTTTAACACACACAAAATTCTGATTTCTTCTTTTGCTTCTGTCATTTCGCTTCTACACTAGACGCAGAATGAGATCCCTGGTGTATATTATACAGAGACCACATCATGAATGATGAAGTTTTTCTGATAACTAAACCTAACCACTATTCAACACAGATCTGAGCCTCACACACCAAGTCACTGTGAGGGATATCTGTCCTGCTTCATTTTTCAGATTCCCTGTGTGGGTTCCGGGGTCCTATTAAAGGGAAAACAAGAATAGACCCACTGCCTACGCACAAGCATGTCATAAGAGTCTTCTTTTAAAGTCTGAGTACATCTGCCTGAGAGGCAAGGAACCAGCAGTCTGCATACAGATGAGTAAAACAGATGCACACACAACACTCAGGTTCTGGAACAGGACTGCAGTCCAAAAGTGGATGAACAACTAGAACTTTGCACCAGAGTTTACAGATGGTGAACGCAAAGAAGAAGAAGAACATGTATGTATGGATGGTATTCATGTAAACCAATCAACTTGTCTCCTGAGGAAACAACACAGGATAAACGTTACCAACAAAAGATGTACGGTGCCTCCTTAACTCTGCTAGACAGTAGGACGCTTCATGGACAGGGGTAGAGTATCCACTTAGGTGCACCAGGTACATATCACAAAATTGCCCACATCATGCCAGGTGCGAGATTTTGTGTTGACTCCCTTTCATGCCGTCGTCCGTTCCTACGAGCTGCTGTATATTCTAGGGCGTTAGCATGCGCATTCCTTTGATACACACGCCGCATAAAATCGGTTACCGTTCGTTCGAGGCCCAACATGATGAAACTCTGCAGCTCTATTTCAGGGCAGCCGACACTGAGCGAAAGGGGTCTTTTGTGTGTGCGTGTGCACGGCTGAGTGTTCAACTAGTTTTCTTTTCTCTGTAAGCTATCATTTCTTGTGTAACCGGCACTGGTTTGAGATTTGGTGACATTTTTGGGGCGGGCTCTGAAAAAGGCCATCTGGGGGTGGGTAGAAGGGAGTGTCCTAAAAAGAAATTCAGCTTGAAGTTCAGGTCATCAAGTAAGCCGCAGTGACAGCGATGAAGATGTAACACACATGGCTCACAACATGGAAAACAGAATGTGCTGGCAGCTCAAAGCATTGAATATAGACTGCTTACAGCATTGAAAATAACAAAACAGGAATGAAAATGCGGGGCCGTTCAAAACATGGAATACAGAATGTTTATAGCGTTGAAAATAATGAAACATCAATGGAAATAACATGACACAGCTAGGCGTACAGCCTGTGGCAAATCTCATGCCCGGCATGATGCGGGTAAGTTTGTGACATATACCGGTGCACCTACTCCCAAACACGGTCAGGTGGTCAGGAAGGTGATGGATACAAATGTTGAGCAGCTGAAAAGTTTTCAGAACTAATCATCATTCTAACTGTGCTAGGCAGAAGACACCATTGCAGCCACAATGGGAGAGGACACAACCCACCCAGAATGGGCCCTGGTCTCACAGAAAGAAACTGCAACCTACTGTGAGTATTTCTGCAAAAATAGTGCGTTCCTGGAAGTGGCGGAGTTGTAGTTTTACAGACAAATGATGAGAACACACTGGACAGAATATAAGATTTATGAAGATGTCTTGAAAGAAACTGACTCACAAAGAGAACTGATTGAACACATCAGAAGGATGTAGTCTGCATTCTTTGGTCATGTCAGGAGACAGAGAAAACTGGAATTCAGCATGACAGTGGGAAAGTTGGAGGGGAAAAGAGACAGAGGGAGACTGACAGAGAAGATGGTTGACAGTCCGACATCATGGCACGGATATTTATCTGTGTCAAAGCTGACTGAAAGTAGATGAGACAGAAGGTTGTGAATAGACATGACTGCCAATGCCACATGAGACTGACTATAAAGAAAAGTTATGTTTGTACTGAAACCAACAGTAATTAGACACATGCACACAAAACCCTTTAAAAAAAAAGCACAGTGACATACTGATTTGTTGAACTCTCACCTACTGCCAGAAGCCCCCGCTCCAGGTTGCCGCTAGTTTCGGATACGATGGCCTTCTCAATGTCCTTGCCACTGACAACCCTGTACTGGTTGAAAGTCTCCTGCAGCTGGGGGAAGCTGCGCAGACACAGGATACGGTTGAAGGTGGCTTCATCAGTGCCGACTTTCTTCTCCCCTGCCTGAGGATTTAAAGATTAATGCAATCCTTTAGTTATTCAGTTAGTTATTCTTTCCTCTTGAGCCCAGGGCAGAGGTCATAGCTCTCCAAGTCTGGCGATTTGTTGCCACCTGTTTTAGGTCTTGGATGTTTGCCAGGCCCATGGTTGAGCCTTCTCTGAAGATGGTTCTACGTTGGGTCTCTCTTGGTTGTCCCTGTTTCTTTTTCCTTCTGGTGTCCATAGCAACGCCAATGTAGTTTTATCGGTGCTTTCTTATAAAACTGGATACATTGTCTTGTTTGGTCTCTAGTCTTACTAGCGTATTGAATCTGAAATCTGTCCCCTGAAGATTTAGTTTTCTTCTAAGACATTTTTTCTCAAAACTGTCTAATATTTTATCTAGAGCTATCCGTTGCTTTCCCACTCTCACATTCATAAGTTAGCACTGGAATCACACAGGAGTTCAAGATCTTGAGTTTTGTGTTGTTGCTGAGAGTCTTTGACTTCCAGATGTTTGACAGTTTGTTAAAGGCACTAGATGGAAGTGCAATTCTAGATGATATTTCTGGTGCCGAATCCCCTATAGACATCATCTTACTCTATGCTACAGCAATCCTTTAGCAGAACAAAAATTACTTTTTTTCAAACGATCATTAACTGGGCATATAGGCCTACATTGCATTTCGCCCTTCCAACCACCTGTCTTTCACACACTATTTGCCTTTTGTCTAATTACTGTTAAGCTGACTCAGCAATATACAAGGGTAAGTCAGCAAGTCATTCACAAATGGTTATGGGATGGCAGGAATATGTAGTTGGTAGTTTCTAAAGGTGTCATTAGGTGACAGCAACATCGGACTTTAGGTCTGCGTTCATAGGTGATGTTAGGTCTTGTTTGTGCATTCACAACACAGAATCAAAATGTTGACTGTACACTCAAAGAACAATGTGCTGTTGAGCATTTTCTGGGGGGCAAAAGGACTGCCTGCAAAAGACATTCATACGGAAATAAAATGCTTCCTGTTTATGCTGACAAATGTTTATCCTGTACAGCAGTGCATAGCTGGGTGAAAAAAAATTTCTCAACAACACTCTAAAATCATTGATGAAGTCTGATCTGTTCGTCCTATTGAGACTGCAACAGACTTATCCATGCAGCAGATGGAGGAGATAATTAGAGGTGAAAGGTGAGTAAGGGTTGACTCTGTAGCAGCTGCAATAGGGTGCTCACATGGTTCAGCATACAATATAATGCATGATTGATTGAAATTTAAGACACGTGTGCTCAAGGTGGGTACCTAGACAATTGATGGATGAACACAAAATGAACAGATTAGGCCTGTCCTTACAACATCTCTGTTGATAGGCAGATGAAGGAGAAGACATGCTGAACAGAATTATTACTGGGGACGAATCAAGGATGCATCACTACCAGCCTGAATCATAGCGCGCTTCAATTCAATGGAAACACCTTTCTTCACCTTGTGTTAAAAAATGTAAGCTTACACCATCAGCAGGGAAGATTAGGCTGACAGTGTTCTGGGATTGTCAAGGAGAGTTTTTAACCAATTTAAAAAAAAAGAGGCTACAATGTAAATGCTGATTCATACTGTAAAGTTCTATCGATGCTTCATGATGCAATTTGAAGAAAACGTCCAGGCCTGCTGACTATAGAAGCACTGATCCTTTATGACAATGTCAGACCTAATACGCCTCGGTTAACTCAGTAAGAAATTAACCATCCAGGGTGGGAACTTCTCGAACATCCATCTTACAGCCACGCCTTAGCCCCTAGCGATTTCCACCTTTTTGGTCCACTGAAAACCCACCTTGGCAAAGACATTTCACAAATGATGCAGAAAGTGAATGTGAAGTGAAAATGTGGTTTATAAAACAGAGCACACAGTTCTATGCAGCAGGTTTAGGAGGACTGATAAAATGAAGGGACAAGTGCATCAATTTTGGTGCAAATTATGTTGAAAAATAAAGGGACTGTGTGTGTAAAAAAAAAAATGGTTTTCAAGTTGTTATCCTTTTTTTTTTTAGACAACCATTTGTGACTAATTTATTGACTTCCCTTCGTACATACTATGAATACTTTTTACAAAGACACACACACAAAAACTAAGAGAAATACATTACACCGTTCAGCTATTAAATAGGGCTAGGAGAGAAAAAAAAAAGGAGACAAAACAGATGCCTTTCTTTCATTCAACAAACCTGGAAGAGTTCAAGAGCTTCCTTCTTGGCCAGCTCCACATCCACCTGTGGCCTCTCTTCCCTCGCACCAGTCACCAGAGAGGTCAGGAGACGCTTGAAGTCACCACTGGTGTCAGACTGGATGTCCCGCTCCAGGTCTCGTTTAAACACTGAAATTGTCATAATTAATGAACTGCACATTGATTTGTTAGACGTTTCATTAACCAACACAGAACAGGCGTCATCAGTCATTTTACACTTGTGGAGCTTTTGAGGAGGAGATCCGAGCACCTATGGATCTGTCCGGAGTGCTGTGATGATAATCCTTTCTAATCACTAATCACATTCATTGTTTGATTCAGTGAACACACTACTTAACAAATTCCAGTGAAAAATAAGGTGAGGGAAAGCTACTGCCACTTGATAGGACATGTGATGAGAGAGAGAAAAATTAAAACATTCTAGCAAAAAACTAGAATGCATAAGAAACAGCATGGTCAAAGGAATAAAGACAGATCAAAATGCAAATGGATAAGAGGATTGTGAAAGCAAAGACAGGGAGCATGTGGCACAAGCTGCATGTGATGGGGAGTAATAGGAACACTCCTCCCCCTTTCCAACAAGCAAGCTGTAAAATATGAATAATTAGGGGTTTTCTAAAATCAGATATGTTGGGCCAATAAAAATAAAAAAAAAGGCACAGATCTCACAGTCTAGCTGTAAACCACAACGCAATGTACCTACCACCCTTTTAACAGTGACTGCATAAGTTATCAGGTTTTCTCAAAGTGTGCCCTATCTGACGCCGCTGACTTCCCTCACCTCCTGACTGGATTTTGTTTAGTTTTCTCCCAGAGCCCCTGACTTCCGTCACCTCCTGACTGGATTTTGTTTGGTTTTCTCCCAGAGCCCCTGACTTCCCTCACCTCCTGACTGATGGATTTTGTCCTAGAGCCCCTGACTTCCCTCACCTCCTGACTGGATTTTGTTTAGTTTTCTCCCAGAGCCCCTGACTTCCCTCACCTCCTGACTGGATTTTGTTTGGTTTTCTTCCAGAGCCCCTGACTTCCCTCACCTCCTGACTGGATTTTGTTTGGTTTTCTCCTAGAGCCCCTGACTTCCCTCACCTCCTGACTGGATTTTGTTTGGTTTTCTCCTAGAGCCCCAGCCCTACACTGGTTATCTCTTTTACTATGTTGTGATTTCTTATATTCTTTCAGACACTAGTCACTGACTATTTGTATTTTACGAACAACTGTTGCAGTTCTTCTCCATGTTTCAGCTCAAAACAACAGTACTGACTAAATATTTTAAGTCTGGCACTAACTGACTTTACTTCCTATGGTATTTTCAGGTACCAATTTTAAACTAGGTCGACCTGGCAGTCATAGGTCAATTATAAAAATCTCACTCAATGCAAATTTAAACCAGAACGAGGTTAAAGGGTTAACTAAAAAGACACACATGACCTTTAAAATAAACGCTATTATTTTCATACTGGTAATCAGATGCAAGATCAGAGATTAGAGCTTTTGATCAAATGTCAAACATCTGGGTAAGCTAACCAGGTGATCAAATGCCTGATGAAGTAACGCAGCCACGCTGTAAACATGCACAACACAAATTACGTTACTCGGACGAACGATAAAGAGGAAAAAGAAGAATGTCAAACATTACAGCTTGAAACAACCCTGAGAAATTACAAAGATACACCTGAGTAAACAGGTCAAACACAAAGAGAAAAAGTATCAGGTCACATATAAACATAACCAGCATCTGGTCACATATAAACAGAACAATCATTTGGTTACTTATAAACAGAACAAGCATTTGGTACCATATAAACAGAACTAGCGCTTGGTCATACGCAAACAGAACAAACATCTGGTCAAATAAAAATATGTGGTTTGTCCCAAGGCTTTTTTTTATTAGCTGGCAATGCTGTGAAACTTACAAATTTTGTACTGGCTTTTAATTTCTGCAATCTCTGCATTACTTCGGGTAGAAAGTATTTCAATAAGAGTGTCCTCATTTGTGCCTGCACCCTGACAAACAGATCAAATAAACAACCAGTAAAAGACAGTGTTTTCCAAATTAATAATAATCACATTTTCTGACAGGAAGCAGTTTCATTTTTGTACTAGGACACTCTGGAGTAAGAGAAAATTATTGAGCAGACTGGCTTGCTGGCAGGGCCATGGGAGGCACTGGACTGGGTCGAGGTTCTCACTGCTCTTAATGAGGCAGATGAGAGGTGATTCATGTGTCGACAGTGAACTGGCAACCTTGACAAGTCTACAAGAACTTCATATCAAAAGAGGTGTTACTAGATTTGAACACTATAAAGGCAGCCACAGAAGAAAATTACAGAAATTCATTAACTGGTGCCTGCGCAGAATAGGGGGAATTAAATGGTATGATAGAATAATTAATGTAGAGCTTTGGGAGAGAACTAAACAGGCTCCAGTGGACTAAGAGGTGAGGAAAAGATGCTGGCGTTGGACAGGACACAAACTGAGAAAACAGGAGAACAGCATAACTAGAATGTCTTTGCATTGGAACCCACATGGGCATAGGAATAAAGGAAGGCCAAAAAACACATGGAGAAGAGAGCTGGAGAATGAAGTTAGAAAGATGGGGAGGACATAGGGAGAGCTCCATGCAATGGCAAAGGATAGAACGACTTGGTGTGAGTTGGTTGAGGGCCTATGCTCCATTGGGGGATAGAAAGGCAGAAGAAAGCAGAAGAATAGCAAACTAATGCAGAACAGGCCGAGGGAAATAGTGAAGATGAGATCTGAGCCCTTTTGGACTTGTCTGGTGTGCAATGAGCCTGGCTGGTCAATACACTAAGGTCATTATACATCATATAAGGCTTGCTGTCAATTCCACCAATATGTTTATCTTGTGCAGTGTTTCAATATTGTGCATGAGGAGTCTAGTCTGGGTCCTCTAGCTTTTTCACACCAACCTTCATCACAGAGTTTCTCTTAGTATGTAACCTATAGTAAGTAAAGCATCCTGTATACGACAGTGGCACATCGGGTTGATAAATCTTGACTCAAATTTTAAAGGCCTCGTGGATAATGTGGTCAAAATCCCCTCAGCCCTTTTACTTCCTAGGACATTACCTGATACCCATTTTAGGTTGTGCTGACCTGGAAGCCAAGATCAATTCTGAAGAAAATCAGCCTTGATGTGGATTGAAATGCAAGACATTTGACCCGGCGGGTGAGGGCCTAGTCACTATACTATTGTGCTATGAAAAGAAAAAGATATGTCAATGAATGTATGTTATGTTATACAAGTAAAAGTAAGTAAAAGAGCAGTTTTCATGTAATCAGGCCTGTGGGTATCAGATTCTATCTAGCCATATATATTTACAGACTAACCAGCATTCTAGTTCTTGGTTTAGAAATAGTTAAAATGTAAAGTAGAAGAATCCAAATTCCATGCCATCTGACAGCATAAAAACTATACTGTACTGTGGAGACCATGCATCATGATCCCTCTCTCTGCCTACCTTGCTTGGTTAATCCAAAGGACGGCAACACCAATAGCTTTGGAACAAAGCATGCAGCTGAAGCTGTCAGACGAAAGAACAGCGCTCTCAGACAGTACTTATATCAGTAATAAGCCCGGCTTGCTAGCGTAGTTGGCTAAACCTGACTTCGCGACGACCGGGTGACAAACTCCTTGTGGTCCGGGTTCACGCCAGGGGGTAGGCAGAAAAGCCACATTTCTCCCAGATCTACGGTATTTATCATGGAATCAAGGCCAAAGGGTTGCGATATCCATAGAACCAAACCAAAGGATTAAGAACTCATGGTTTCTGGATATTTAAAAAAAAAACATTTACCAGTAATAAAGGAAAGAGGTTTAATCAAAAAAGTATTGTTAAAAAGAAAAAAGAAACTCAGCTATCCAATGGCGATAACCGTTATTTTATGTTCATTTTAGAAGCTATGCATTTTTTTTTTTAAACAGTAAAACTTCTTTGGATAACAGCATTGTTTTTAACAAAGTAAAGGATCGATGGTGTAAAAAGTAAAAGATGGTGCATTAAATATATGGTGCCATATTGACTGAATTGTGCACGTGTATTGGAACATGTAGTGGCAGTAAACAGCAGCTGAAAGAAATAACAACCATTTAGAAACATTTTGCAGCATAAAGAAGATACACACACACACACATATATATATATATATATATATATATAATGGATATGTAGGAATTGTTGGTACAGGTCATAATATAAACAACCTATGTTTTGCTAACACTGTCTTAATAGAATGAACAAAAGGAATTGATAAGATATGGTAGTGGCAGAAAGTGAAAGAATGGGCCTCAGCCTGAATAACAGAAAGACATCAAAGAAATGAAAAGTGCCTAAATGTATAAGAAAAGTCAATGGCATTATTTTAGAACAAGTATGGAAACTGAGGGAAACTACCACATTAATATCCCAAGAAACTTATCATGGAAGCCAAAAATGACGGAAGCTAAAATATTTTGGTCATATCAAGCGTCACGACAGATTGGAGAAAATAACAGCAGAAGGCATGGTACCAGGAAGGAGGAGCAGGGCCAACCAACACAAAGATGGGCACAGGATACAATTGACTCCTTAAGTATGAAAGTGCATGAGGTGGGAGAGCTGGCGAAAGACCGGGTTTCTTTCAGGCAGACTGTGATAAGAGCGACGTTCAAAAGGACCTGCTATATGATGATGATGGAAATTTAAGTATCTAGGTACATGAATAACATCAGATGGAAGATATATTACAGTGATTAAAAAAAAAACATAAAAAAAAACCAGAAGAGGACAGTCAAAATGTGCATTTTATAAAATAAAGAACTTATGCAATAAATCCATGTCATAGGAGCTTAGAAAAAGAATTCTTGCATGTTAAACAGAGCTAGTTTTAACAAATGGTTATGAATCCTGGACAATTAATCAACAAGGAAAACAATTTCTTAAAGCCTCAGAGATGTGGTGGTACAGAAGAATCCTTAAAATCCCTTGAACAGTCAAAAGGAGTAACCCAGATGTTTTGAAGGAGATAAGGGCATGAAGACAACTTATTACAAACATCAAAAAGAGACAGTCATCATTGTTTATTCACGTTATGAGAAAAAGGAAACTGGAGCATGTTGTGACCACTACAAAAATCTCTGGAAAAGAGACAGAGGTAGACAACATGAGAAGATTCTTAATAAACCTCGCCCCAATATGGGATACAATTCTATGTTATTCTAAAGGCTCACAGCAGCTGTAGTTGGGAGCCCTAATTTAACCTAAGGGATGAACAGGGTTTATGGGACTTGTACCCGGGTGATTGTCATCCGAATAGAGCCAATTTGTTTCAGCGGGTGTTTATCACTCGTTGTGTGGCCGTGGTGGTGTTGAAAGTCAGATTCTTTACAGCCTTTTGTCATGGGATGGAGGGGTGTCAGCACATGAACTGATAATGATGTTAAAGAACACACAGGCAAAACCACTCACACCAGTCAACAAGGCACTTGATGAAGACAAAAACACTCAATGAGAATTAGGGCATGCCTTCTGTGGTGCAGTCTTATTATTATTTGCTTACATGAGAACCCCTGTAACACAAGGCTTTGCTGATCATTACTACAACAAAATTTATATTCTGAGGTCGTGTATAAAAGAGAAGCACTGGCTGAGTAAACTATCAAAACTATAGTAAATTTCATAAGCTTTATGAAGGAAAAATTACCACTTCATAGTTAAAGACCTGTTGCAGTGTGTACTTAATTCAGAGTATTCTACAAAAAGTGAGGTAACATTGACTAATGGTAAAAGAAGCAATCATTTCAAACCAATTCCAACGGCTATAAAAATTTCATTGTATCTTCATGTTATATACACTTTAGAAATGACATCTTCTGCATGGCATTAATGTACAAAGTATCACCAAGAGAATATTATTTTGATGGAGAATTGACATTGATGAGCAATTTCGGAACAATATGCCTAGAAGTCACGAACACTGTATGAGTGTTTAATTCTGCACTGTATATCCCTCATTCTTGATCGTAGTGCCGTCCATACAGGAAAACAGGTTACCTAATTAACATAGTTAGTTAGTTAGTCTTTCCATTTGAGCCTAGGGTGGCGCATAAGTCATAGCTCTGAATGTCTGGTGGTTTGATGCCACCTGTTTTAGATCTTAGAGGTTTATTAAACCCATGGTTGAGCCTTCCCTGATGATGGTTCTATATAGGGTCTCTCTTGTCTTCACCTTCTGGTGTCCACATGATGGCTTGGTCCATAGACTACCCCAATATCATCTGTTATATAAGTGGAATGGGGTGTATAAATTGTAGTTAGCCAGATTTAAATCCGAAAAGTGGCTATTTGAGTCAGTGGGTATCAATCTTCCAGGCTGGTGTTCTGAGGGAGAAACACTAACATCATCATCAAATCAGCAGATAATTTACAGAAAGTCGCTCTCGTCACGGCACAGCTGAAAGTCCCTCTTTCTCTAGCCAATTTTCCAGCCCTATGTGTCCTCACGCCTTATTACAGGTTTTCCAAAACGTCTTATGATGAATCTTTGGACCCATCAAAGATGCAAATGGCAGGGAATGGAAAGTGAGAAGCAACAACAAAATTCATAGTCTGTTTACATCACCATTGATAACTGGCATCATGAGAGCTTATAGACTGAAATGGTTGGGGCATATTGAGAGAATGTCAGATGACAGAGAAGTAAAACTGTATATACAAGGGAGATGAATGGTCGTAGACCGCGAGGCAGACCAAGAAGATGATGGAGAGATAATGTCCAGAAAGACCTGCAAACACTTGGTGTTACCAACTGGAAAGAGAAGGCCAACCTGAGAGATGAATGGAGGTGGGTGATATCTGCAGCAATGAACCTCAAAGGTTCAAAATGCTGAAGAAAAAGAAGAAGAAGATGTGTCCTCACACCAATGCATCTTCAAATGTCCTGTATCCTCCTTCAATGAGATCTGCCTCGTTTTGCAGAAACTGTACCCTCTATCACCATTTTCTTCAGGCCACCATGACACTCAACATGGCAAAAATACCTTAGCTTTTGGGACCGGATGCTGTTTATGAGCCAATTCTCTTCTATGCTTAGATCATGTAGGATGTCAGCGTTTTTCTTCTTCTTGGTCCATGGTATTCTGATAATTTTTCTGTAACATTTCAGTTCATAAGCTTTCTCTTATTTTTTCTTTCTTCAATGACTGAGTAAGAGGCCATGATTCACGTCCATCTGCATACACATAAGCCAGATCTGTAAAACAGATAGATGTGTATGTAGAGCTCAGGTTCTGAAGCAAGACCGAAGTCCAGAAGTACATAAATAACCAGGAATTTCCATAGCAGTTTACAGCTGGGGAATGGGTAGAAGAAGAAGAATCTGATACCTGTTTTTTTTAATGAAACTGAGTCTACCAAAGAAACCCTACAGGTGTGAGCAAATCCTGACACTTCTCAATACTGCTGCTGTTTGCATTCACCGGCTGTAAACCCGGCGGAAAGACCTGGTTGTTCATCCATTCCTGAACTGTGGCTTTGTTCCAGGACCTGAGTTTTGCATGTGCACCCGTTTTAGGGACCTTGCTCATTTGTATGCAGACTGCTGGTTCCTTGCCTCTCAGGCAGATACACTCCGACTTTGAAGGAAGCCCCAATTAGTCGACTCTTGCGACATGATTTTTGGGGAAGCAGTGTGTTTATTCCTGTTTTCCCACCAATGGGACCCCAGAACCCACACGGGGATTCTCACTACTGAATGAATTCCATATTAATAAAAATACATTTTCTAAATCTTATTATACAATAAGGAAATGCAAGGAACATTAAAGTCTTTCAGATCATTCTCAGGGGCTTTTACAAAGTGGCATAAGATTCACACTGTGAAAGAGACTGCTGTTTCTTCTTTTCTCTAATTTCTGTTCAGCCTTTCAGGGTCAAGATCTGAAAAGGCCTTCGGCACGCCTGGTGAGTGTGGCTAGCAAGACCCACCTGCATGTTTGACTGCACAAAGCCTGGGCAGTTTTATGACACCCTCAGATATTTCATCTATCCATCATTTGTGTAGGCAACCTTTAGATCTGCTTCTGACCTATCTAAGTGACAGGGCTCTTTGCTGTGGGCTGTCCTGTGGCATCCTGATATTTGCCTGAACCATTTGACCTTATATCTATTAGTATAAATTAGCCCTGGTCTGTCCCCACTTGTCCCACTTTGTCCTTAAGAAGGAAAAGAGGGGCTTTTGAGCTGAAATGCTATAGAAATATTCTCAGAATACCATGACAAAGAAGACAAGAAATACTGATATTCTAAAAGATCTGAACATCAACGAAGATTGGCTAAAAAATGGTTTCCTGTTTCAGAAGCAGAAACATTTTGGTCATGTCAAGCGCCACGGCGGACTTGAAAAAAATCATAGCTGACGGCATAGTAACCCAACATAAGGATGGGCACAGGATACAGGATACAAGTGACTCCTTGAATATGAAAGTACACAAGGTGGGAGAGCTGGCAAGAGACTGATTTTCTTTCAGGCAGACAATGATGACAACGATGTTCTGCAAAGGACCTGCTATATGATGATTTATCTCCACCTGATTCCTGATAGTTTGTTTCTAATACTTTCTCCTTAAGCTCCACCTTGTAATATTCTTAAAAGACAGCACTGGTTTCAGGGCAATCAACTCCATTATGAAAAGAACACAATGACAACATTTTAAAAACAAAATTCTGTAAATTATAACAAGTCTTGTCTCTCACCTTGATTGCTTCATTGCATTCATTTGCATCATAAATACGAGGATGGTCCAGTAATGCAATGGCTATCGTTTCAAACTTCCCACTCAGCTCCGATTTGAGGTCAGATCGAAGGTCCTGGCAAAATGAAAGAAAAACATTAATAATACAGTAAAAAAAAAAAAAACAGTAAAACATTTTGTTTTTAGCGAAATAAAAGTATAACATGAACAAAATAGTTCAACAGTAGTGACATATTTGAATGTAATACTGTTACACCCTTTGGTAAAAGAGAAAGATTTTAAACATGACTAATAACAAAATTGCACCGTAGCTTACAGCAGGATGGGGAACGAATGGCTCTCTTCATTGTGTGGCCTGCAAAATCAGTTGATATGGACCAAAAAAAATTTTTTTTTTATCAAACAACACATAAAATAGGTAAAACAGAGTCTATGGGAAGCAAAGATGGCCGGTGTGATATTGTCCAGATCATAATGAGTACTGAACGGTCTAACGATATAGGATTAGCTCCCTGTACCCAATGTCTCTGTTCGGGTTTATCAAGATTTCAGGACAGCAGACCTCAAAACCCTGTAATATCACCCGGGACTACGTCAGGGTTCTGCAATTTCATCAGTGCTCTTCAATGTGTATACAAGCAAGATGGCAAAACTTGAAGCACTGGGTGTTTGAAGGATACTGACATTTGCAGATGATGTTCTTGCATATAGGCAGGGAAGTAATAGGCAACGGAAAACCCAAGAGCTACAGGCAACAGTAGACACAGTGACTGATGGGTGTGAAGAGATGAGTGCTGTGATTGGTGTGCAGAGATGGGTGCTGTCATCACTCAGAAAAAATGGCTGTTTTGTGGTGGTCTCTGGACAATAGAATTGTAATAGCTAAAGCTTAAAGCCTTACAAGTAATGACAGAAATATGAAAACAGAAAGCAAATTGAGGCATCTGGCTATCATTTTCGATTGAAGCCTGTCCTTTAGGGATCATGTTGAGGCAGTTGTGGTGAAATGCCAAAAAAGGACTCAATGCTCTCAAGATCATGGCAGTAATAGACATGGAACAAAGAATGCTGTTCACAATTGTCGCGTGCGGATGTGCACCAGAACGCACCGGTACTGAGTAAGCAAATAAGACGTCAAAACAATACGTCAGGTTGTGAAGGAATTGTATTCTAGGAGATGAAAGTCGAAGTTTGACCAAGGCGGACGGAAGTCCGGCCCTGGTGTGGATCCTTGAGGATGCTTTACCCCGGGATGCCACGGTGGATCCTTGAGAACGTTTTACCCCGGGATGCCACAGTTCGGCAGTAAGCCGGTATACTTTGCAGTTGATGTTTACAGTCCGAAGATGACTGTCTGGATCTCAAGGTCGAACTGCGACCTATCGTGAGGACATATCAGTCCATGGATGTATGAGCGGGCTTTTGTTGATATGCTTGAATGAATCTTGATTAGTAACTGCACAATTTCTCCTTGTGTTGATCATCGTTATTGTCAATACACAAATGGAACTTTTAAAGAGAGTTCTTGTTTAGCTACGTTTGGAAGCTTCAGCATTCATCATGTTGTGTTACTCTTGGCCAGTGGCATGTTAAGTGTTGATGCCATTTGTTACATTGAGACACCCCCTAGTCACTTTGGTGCGCCGCACATCACCACGCAGCCTTTACAGCACGTCACACTGTAGCTCAAGCTTACGCTCGTCACAACAATGTTCCAGCATGTGATCCTGTCGGTGATAGGTAATGGGCCTGAATGCTTACCATATCAAAGAGTCAGCTGATGAAACCTGAATGTGTACAGAATGAAGCCATGGGTAATTCTGGGATGTACAGGACATACCTTGTTAATATGTGTGTCATATATACTTACACTGCCTACTATTGCAGACAGGTGCAAAGTTCTGCAGGCAAAGTCATATCTAAAAGTAGCTGCAGACAAGAAGCACCTATTGCATGAAGCTCTATGTACAGCTAAGGATCACCGACTGAAAAGAGGAAGGTCTTGGATGGCGCAAGTTGAAGACACAACTAGACATGTGTGCAGGCTTGATAAATTTGAGTGCGTAGAGAAGTGGGTCAATGTAGAGAAGTGGGTCAATGTAGAGAAGTGGGGCAATGTAGAGAAGTGGGTCAATGTAGAGAAGTGGGTCAATGTAGAGAAGTGGGTCAATGTAGAGAAGTGGGTCAATAGAGAAGTGGGTCAATGTAGAGAAGTGGGTCAATGTAGAGAAGTGGGTCAATGTAGAGAAGTGGGTCAATGTAGAGAAGTGGGTCAATGTAGAGAAGTGGGTCAATGTAGAGAAGTGGGTCAATGTAGAGAAGTGGGTCAATGTAGAGAAGTGGGTCAATGTGGAGAAGTGGGTCAATGTGTCCAAGCAAGAATCAGACTTGTGTAGGGTTTCAATCACTCTTTAGGCCAGGAGTGCAGGGACTGGCCAGCTGATGCTGCAGAATCAGAAGTTCAAGAAATAATTCACAATTCCCGTTAAGGTGATGTGATTATCTATACTCTGTGTCGAGAGACAAACTAAGTGCATGGGGGTACATAGCAAAAGCGAATTGATGTCGCTTGGTGCAGCAAAGCCTGGCATATGATATCACAATGTCTTGTTTAATAATGGAGGTGGAGGCAGTCACTGCTGCCTTCCGCTAGCTTGAGAATCAGCTGTACGGACGGACACGAGGTAATCCTAACTAACTCCCAGAGCATGGTGAAAAAGGTAGGGACAGGCATGCTCCGTGCATAGTGGCAAGCATTGCGTCAGAGGTCCCGGGTAGTTAGCGTCCTTTGGATAATTTTTCCAGATTATGCCGGTGTGTTGGGAAGCGAGCAGGCAGATAGAGTGACTCGTTCGGCACCACTTGGTGGTAAACTGATGTATGACAAGCTAAATGTAGTGAGGGCCCTTTGGGAGCGAGTGGCACAAATAGATTATATGGTCTCATGAGAATGGCGCTGCGAAGAGTAACCAGGGAATCTGACCGACGCTCAACACTCAGCGGAACTGCGAGACAGATATACAATCAGTTACTGGTGCCATCGAAACTGGAACTCTTCGCTTGCTGATGAAGATGGGGACGAAGCACTTATGGAATTGTCCTGCGTGCTGTGATGTCGATTCTTAATTGAACACTCAAAATTCAGGACAGAAATCTGATTCATGTTTCCTGTACAGTTACGGAAAGCTGAAGGTGAAGAATACGTTAATTCTGCTATGTAGCCCTGTCATTCGGCTTAGAAGCTACAGCTTTCACAAAAACTAGGCCACGATATTATGCTGTGAGGCGACGGGAAACTGTCCTCTTTTCCATTACAAATAGAGCACCTGCTTCTCGCTCAGTAAATCAAAACGTTTGTTCCCCCACGGTGAACAGCGAAAAAAAAATTATTATTGGTGTTTTCCGGCAATAGTAAGAGATTACGGCCTCTCCATGCAGTCTTACCAAAGACAACAGTGGTATTTATATTGAATAACAGAATATTTATATTAAATCAAAGCAAGGCAAAATGGCGACAGTTTGGAACCCGCACCACTTCCACCCAAAATGAACTATATAAATTCTCACTCAACAACGACGATGTCTGGGCAGTCAATAGCTACAAAGACATGGACCATTATTTCTCAAAGGGTGACACATGGTAGCAATGACATTTAGGACAGGACTCCGGAGCATGTGCGCTCAGTCAACAATAATTTTCAGGTAGGCTTGGAAAGAGGGGGGGAGGGGGGGGGGGGTGTTAGGTCTATCCTCCCCTCCCAGCCATGTATATATCTTCTTTTGTTTTTAAGTATTTGTTTTAAATATTTGTATTTTTACAAATTATTTCTTATTTTTTAACATAATGTCATATTTATTTGACATTCTTCTTTTTCTTATATTCAATGTCGTGTGGCGTGGGTAGTCACGATGTCTATCCACAACATTCTAGCTCGTGTACTTTCAATCAACTATGACCTAGATGATTTAAGCACACAATAACGACTGTTGTTATTAATATTATTATTACTGTTCACTTGAATAAGTTCTAACCCCCCCCCCCCAACCCCTAGACAATTATAAGCGGTTGCCTCATCCCCTCCTAACGATTTCTTTGCGACGACGCCGCTGATCCAGGAATGTTCTCACTGCCAAAATACTGCTCAATTTAGCTGATATATTATAACAATACTGACATTTAAAAAAATGTCAGCACTCTTCACAAGTAACTAAGGCACCGTAAAGCAACCGCCAACAATGTAAATTCCATTCTTTAATTTTTCTAGTAACTAATATAGACTAACTGAGGCTTCGTGAAGCTTAGTGATAGTCAACCCCACACAGGAAGATTCGGAAACCATTTATTTTCACACACACACACACACACAAACGTTGCTCCCTCCAGATTTACAGTCTCTATGATTAATAACTCAAGGATGAGAATCAAACAGCTACAAATTTCGTAAACCGAGTTCAGCCCTACTGCCATATAGCACCGTTATACAGGGGCACAACAAAACGACTAGGAAGTAATTTAACGTGTAGTCCAGGTCGGGTGGGTTTGACTGTAGACTTGTTCACGACAAGCTGCATTTTAACAGACGAAACATTCTCTGGGATGACGTAGCCAGTCTGGTGCTAAACTTCCTTAGTAACCTCTAACAACGTGCATGAGATGTTTTCAGTGTTACCAGTCTTTGCTTTCATCCCAGTAACGAACGGCATGCTTCTGATGTGCCAGCCTCAGGAGAGTTTCAGAACCGCTGAGCTAGAGATTAGTGGAAAGAAAACCCCGCCGGACTGCCTCGATTTGTGTCACAGAAAGATATCAGCACCAGAAGAACCAACACAGAAACAGACAAAAAGGGACTAAATGACACGGGCGACAGTGCTACTCCCGCCTCTAAACCAGTCTACAGAGTGTCACTGAAGTTTCCAGACATAGGAAAAATAAACATTTTTAGTTTCCAGACATTTGGGATGCAAATTATTTCTATTTACATAATATATTTTATAATCTTGTCGAATACCCTTGTTATGAAAAAAAAAAAAAAAAAACGATGCGTGTTCTCCACTGCTGAGGTTACGATTACGTTAGGGAAATGTTTATTTTTCCTACATACGGAAACTAACGGGACACCCTGTAGAATTGGGCCGAACTTCAGGAAGACGGATCGATATCAGCAACAGTAGCGGGCTAGTTACGTTACCAGGGTTACACCAGTACATAGGCGCCGCAGCTTAGGTACACTAGACAACAGGGACGCGCGCACAAAGAACACTATGGGGTGAGGGACGGCACAGTCCATTATACATTTTTCAAGGGCGCCTCAAGGAGCCTACTTACGCCTGATATAAGTAGTATTCAATAAAATTCTTCAGTTTGTATCCCCCCCCCCCCCCTTTTTCAACACGGGGAAGCCTGGAGTTCCCCGCAAAGTCCAATATAATAAGAATATTACAGTTTGAAATGAGCACGTACTAACCCTAACATCCCTATAATATTGGACTTTTCGGGGAACTCCGGGATTCCCCGTATCTGGAGTGAACAACCAATAAAGAACCTATAATAATAATGATAATATTGCTTGAACGTGATGATTTTTTTTCGCAAACAAGCCAAGCCAAACAGACCCCCCCCCCCCCCCACGACAAAAATGCTATGGGGATGGGGGAGGGGTTCAAAGTATCTAAACACCCAGGTGCGGCGCCCCTGCAACAGTGTAGCACAACTCAGTGATCCTCAACCTTTTCTACATCCGCGGCCCATCAAAACAGTTAAAACTGCTTCGCGTCCTACATGAGAGCTAACCAAACATGAGAGAAAAACAAACATAGATAGCAGTTTATTTGGTAAAACTGATGTCGCAAAATTACACATTTCAGCTAATGCGACATCTGTTGCTGCTTAGAGGTAAGAAAATCTACAATAACATCTATTCGATTTCTCCGTTTGGTTTTTATGACCGACATTAAAGAGAAAGCCTTTAACGCAAACAAAAAGCCCCAGATATTTTAATCCTAGAGACTGAGAAAGAAAAACCACCGACTCTACCTCGTTACATGATTATGACGTTTTTTGGGGTCCCACAGAGCCACGGCCCACGGTTTGAACAACACTGGCATAGACTATTCCAGTGGATGGTAGTCTTCTTCTTCGGAATGCCCGAGCTGATTATCTGTAACCAGAGCTTGGGTAGCGTGCACGTCCGTTTTACAGATCTGGATTATCGCTGTGCAGACTGCTGGTTTCACGTCTCTCATGCACAGGCACACCAACTTTGAAGGAAACGTCTTCACTTTATCTTGGAGTCAAATTTAATGGGAGCTCACGTGGAGCAAGCATATAGACAATGTGGAAGGCGGGGAGGGGGGAGGAGACGACCAGGGTTACTTATAAAACTGGCAGGGACAAGTTGCGGAGCGAAGGTAAAAACCCTAAAGAAAGTTTATAATGGAGCGATGGGAATCAACTTAGGGTTTGGTGCAACAGCTTGGTCTACAATTGTAATAGTGCAAAATCCAGCCCTCAGACTGACTCATTATATGATCTATGAAAGCAGCACCGATATAAGAGATGCAGAAAATAACTGCAATGCCGACAGTGCCCCATAGAAGAGACACTAAAACTATGATGCAGATGGAGAAGTTTAATAGTACGCAGTCAAGATTAGATGAACTGGCATTGGGGTGTCTCAAAAGTAGCAGCGTTGTCCATCGGAGAAAAGACTTAGAAGACAGTATCAAGCAGATCTACCCATGAGAACAAAACCGCTGAAACCGACCCTAAACCATGTACCCTGGGAGCAAGTCAGCGACACAATACAGAAAATGACTTCAGTCAACGGGCTCACAGCTGGAGATGAGTCCAGTGACCTTCAAAAGCGATCAGCTGCTCTTGGGTGTGGCCCAGGAGAGCTATCCCGGACAGTCATGAAAGCATGCTTATACAGAAGGACCGACAACTAGTGCGGTTATGAACGGGGATGCTGACATCTGTGTCCCCATACCCAGATAATCATCTCCCCACAAAAGTATATACCCACTGGTCGGTTCTGTTTGCACAGCAAAGATCATGGCGCTGGAGCAGGCTGTCAAAATGTTACACGACACCGGTTCTGACTGCCACCGAGTGGTTATCTTCACATGCGCTATCGGTGCTCCAAGCCCTCGAGAGTGGAAAACTCCCTCACCTAAAATCTCAACTTAGGAAAGATGGCTGCCCAAAAGCGTACTGTACTCCAGTGGGTACAAACCCACTTTAGTATGCCAGGAAGTGAAACCGCGGAAAGACTTAGCAAGAAAGGGGCAGAATGTGAACAGGAAGATAATGCAGTAACATATTTTGAGAAGAAAAGAGCTATCCGGTCTACTGGAGGTGAACAGCGTCTGGCCAGAGATGGCTACCACTTACCTGACAAACGCGGGCAGGTCATTATTCTACGCCTCAGGACAGGACATAGCAAACTGTACAAACATATGCACAGGCTTCGTCTAAGTCAAGTAGTTCGACACTGTGCTCATGTGGGCTGTGTGTCCTGCAAGAATGTCCTTGTACAGCCCATTTAGAAGGGAATTCTGACCCACTGTGTGAAAATTGCACTCAAAGTTTATGTAACTAAAAGAGAGGAGCGGCTGGCCGAACGGTTAGAACGCTAAGCTCAAGCGGGAGACCCAGGTTGAATCCTCGGTTAGGCTAGGAATTTTTTTGTCGGGGGCAAAATAAAACCTCACCTGCACAGTCGTGGCGACAGCACTAGCCATGCAGCCGTAAATCCTCAGACTCAAAGACACCCTCCCCCCAACCTTCTGCCTACACCGCAAAAGTGGTAAAATAAAGGCTGTAACAGGCACTAACAGGAAACTCCTAAAAAGTGTCAAGTGAACTTATCTGAACTTGTCTGTCGGTGAAAATCTAAAGCGATCATAAGAAGAAGAATCACACTGGTCAGGTCTCGGTTGGGAACCTGACTCTAAGATGACTGCGGGAAGGAGTGGATAGGTTTTGATCAGTATGTGCCTCTGTCACTGTGTACCACCACTTGTGGTTCAGCAACACTACATCCCGAGATGTAGCTAATGTGTGCACTCCTTTTTAGTATATGTAAGGAGAAGAATATCTGTATCAAAAATGACTGACAGTATATGTAAGGAGAAGAATATCTGTATAAAAAAAGACTGACAGTATATGTAAGGACAAGAATATATGTATCAGAAATGACTGACGGTATATGTAAGGACAAGAATATATGTATCAGAAATGACTGACGGTATATGTAAGGAGAAGAATATCTGTATCAGAAATGACTGACAGTATATGTAAGGACAAGAATATATGTATCAGAAATGACTGACAGTATATGTAAGGAGAATAATATCTGTATCATAAATTATAGACAGTTCATGTAAGGAGAAGCAAATCTGTATCAGAAATGACTGACTTGTAAGGAGAAGAATGTATCAGACATGACTGACAGTACTTGTGACTGCTACTGCTTTTCACCTCCTCACTTCCGTCATTAATAATGATTAATAACTGTTATTAGTATAAGTACCAGCAGTATCATTACCATGAGACAATTCCCGTATCTCCTTAACAACGCACTTGGTTGATCTTCCTTCTCTCAATACCTCCCCAACAATGAACCATAGAACCACTCCAATTGTTCTCTTCACAAAGACGAGCCACTCAAGAAATAATGTTCAAGGTATCGATGCACGAACCACGAAATGCCATTTCCTGACATGTCTACACAAGAAATTGTTTCCCCACTAGAAAGAGTATGAGCAATGTATTGTATTGTTCTGTATTGTATTGTACATAAGGCGTTAAATTAGTGATGACTAAATCTAGGAAACCTCAGACAAGTGTGCGAGAGGGAATAAAAGGAAGTCACGAAATAAATAATGCACAGGATTTTAAAAAAAAAGGAGAGTTGTGTGGGTGGCCACGTATATACTATGTCCTTCGTGTCTCTTTTATAAATATTCGTTTCTGTCTTTGGCTAGCTGGATCATCGGTGTTAGCAAGAGTGGCTGCGTGGTCTCGAGCTACGGTGTCCGCCTCGAGTGCTAAAGGTTCCGGGTTCAATACCCGGTAAGGGCTGGGATTTTTTCACGTGGACTTCCATTAATTCCCCCTGGTATCAGGGTAGTAAGATGGGACGCCCGTGTGCATTGTGGCGCACGTAAAAAAATCCCCTGACAGTTGGTTGTAAATCAAAAAGAGTAGCCCAACGGCGCTGCCTGGGCAAAATTTGGACTTAAAAATCTACCCAAAGTATTCCAGGATCCTCGCCTGTGCTACAGAGCCTGTTCACTGTGTTGATCTTCTTCGGACTCAGACTTGAGTTAGAAGAAGAATGGAGCATTTATGGGTTACTACCCGTGTGCTATGATGTTGATCCGTTGTTCAAAAATCTCCAAAAACGTTGTTGTTAGGAGTTATAACACGATTTTAAATGACGATAGTAGGTTAGTTGCGTATCCTTTACAGGACGTTGCAGAACCAACCCCAACAGCCTCTGACTGTTGTGTGGTTTTTCTAGGCAAATTTACGTCCAGTAGTTTGCCATTGCTTCCTGGACGGTCGCTTCTCTTGTCGGCACTGTCGAAACCAACGCAAGGCGCATGGCCCACAGCTGGGATCGAACCCAGCATCCCTGCATTACGAAGCGTTAAATGCCGATATACTAGGCACATTTTGAGAAGAAGCGGAAAGAGAGATCGCCAACTGAAATCAGAAAAGTGGCAGTTAAAGAAACGAGGACGCCTGAGAAAACCCCCCGGGCGAACATCGATAAGAGACCATATGTGCTGGACTGTAGCCCATCATATCGATAAGATTACACATTACAGAATGGAAAGGAGAATTTGACCGCCAGCCTGGAAAGGAGGATTCGACTGCCAGCCTAATAGGACGTATGGTGATGATATACTCCAATCAAAACAATGTGGTCCGATGTGTTGGTTATTCGATCTATGTTTGGTTATTAAACATTATGTAACCTATAGTGCTATTTTGTTGCTGGTCCTAACATAAACAGCCTGCGTTGTGCTGATGACACAGTCTTGATAGCAGTAAGTCTGAAAGAACTACATGAATTGAAAGATACGGTGAGGGTAGTTATAATATGGGCCTTAGGTGAATAACGGAAAGACAGAAGTAATGGTGATTTCAAAGAAAAGAATAGTGCCTAAATGTATAATAAACCCAAAGGCGTTTAGCATAAGTAAAGAAATTTAAGTATCTAGGTACATAGATAACATCCGATGGAAGATGTCACAGAGTTAAGGAAATAGAATATGACACGCCGAGTAAGTACACAGGATGCCAAAGATCCAATGCACTTATATACCAACTGACACCATTTTGAGACATCAAAATATAAGTATAATTGCCAAGAAACATGATATAAACAGCATATTCATACCAACACTGTGCTATCAGTGCCAGACGTGGACATTATCAAAGGCTAACCTATGTAAAATTAACCCAAGTGAAATAACATGCCAGAAAAAAGCTGCCAACTTAATCATCCGAGACAAAGTTATAAATTAAATTATCAGAAAGACTGTGGGAATAACAGCATGCAGGAAATACAGTGAGAAACAGACATTCAAATGGTTTGGTCATCTAGGAATAATGCAAGCAGAACAACTACCAGGCGCTACAACTACCTGGCTTTCTACAAATTTTCCCAACTGTCCAAGGTACCTGTAGAAAACACGATATCGGTTACAAATACTCAACTCTCCAGAGAAGACATTGCGTGTCTGAGATACGAGGCTAAGGCACTATTTTCACCGTTAACCTTAAAAAGGCTTCACTCATTGTCGAATGCCCTTCTTATCTTGTTGCATGATGTCTGGGACAATTCGACGATGTAATTCAGAGAGTCGCCCCACTTACTCTAATTATTCTTATGAATAGATCGAACATAATAGAAGAAATTCAGTGGTGAGTCTTATCACTAATTACACACACGCGCACGCACACACATACTCTAAAAACACATAGAACATTGAGCCAATGCCATCTTCAATATATGCAAGAAGGGCTTCGATTGAGGTTAACTGAAAACTAAATTTAAAATTGAAAGTAAAATCACTGGAACTTCAGCCTTCTGTCATGTATCCATGACTGCCAATAACTACTTTAAAGAAGTCAAGCCGTGACAGTGATATTACTTTAGTACTGTCACTACTTTGAAAATGACACTACACTAATAGTAAAAGATGTACAGTGGAACCTCGCTTAACGAGCATAATTCGTTCCAGAATCATACCCGTTAAGTGAAACACTCGTTATGCGGAAAACAATTTTTCATAAAATTAATGTAAAATACGATAATGCGTTCCATGCCAAAAAAAAAAAAAAAAAAAAACTCACAAAATGCTATGTTTAACGTTTATTTAAAGAAAATTATATACATATTGTTAAGGAGAGTGAATCGTCTTCATCTTTTCTTCAAACCAGGAACGAACCCACTTGTAATGCGAATTCAATTTGCAGGAAAAAAAGTCGAAATAATTATGATACATACCAAATTTTTTTTTTACTAGAAAGATGTCCAGAGACATTTGTTTTTGTCGACGCTTTAAAATTTAGCGAAAATGCGACACAGCATTATCATTTAAAAAATTTGCAGCGCGCATAACCACTTCCTTATTAGGGTGATGCTTCTCAATGTAAGATGCAACAGTTTCCCGTGCTTTCCACATTTCTCTTATTTCGCCAGAAAATTGTTGATTTTCTGTTACCTCCTCCTCTGACAAACTTCCTTCTAAAACTTCTTGCTGTGAAACAAAATGCAACTCCATAAGCTGTTCGGTGGTCAGCTCTTGGCTGTGCTCTTCCACAAGCTCTTCGATATCACCGTTATCCACCTACAATCCCATGATAGTGGCCAAAGACACAATCTTGTTGACTACAGGTTCTACAAGTACTGTCTCGAACCCCTCAAAGTCACAAATCGACAACACTATCTGGCCAAATCTTCTCCCAAGAAGAAGTTAGGTTTTCTTGGTAACCCCTTCCCCCCGCGTTGTCGATCATCTTGAGGCAGGCAACGATGTGGAAGTGATTTTTCCAAAACTCTTTGAGAGTGAGGTTGACCGCTGGTCCCCTCAGTCTCCTGAAAACAATGCTCAAAGAGTGCTTTAGTGTAGAGCTTCTTAAAGTTAGAAATAACTTGCAGGTCCATGGCCTGGAGTAACAGAGTAGCTGGTGCTGGGAGGCAGAAATTGGATCTTGCTGAACTTAAATTCTTCAGGGATGTCATCTTGTAGGTCTGGAAAATTCCTGTATATATATCACAATATAACGCAAGTTTGAGAAAATGTGTGATCACAAGCGACACTACGATGCTACTGGAACGAGTGCTAAACAGACTGCGCACAATCCGGCACTTTCCCTCTCCTCGCGACTTGTTATGCGAAACGTCGCTCGTTAAGCAAGTCATTCTTTTAAAATTTATTTTGCTCGTTATGCGAATTACTCGTTATGAGATGTTCTCGTTAAGCGAGGTTCTACTGTATGTCTTCTTGCTCATTTTGTGTATGGTGCAGCTGCTATCTGTGAACACCTAATGATAATTTCGTTCCTTTCTTTGGGCGGTTTTTGACTTTTACACAAACACACCCCCACCCACCCACACACACACACACACACAAGAGGTCTAAGAACTACACATAGGCTGAACATGCACGGCAAATTTGAGACACGTCTATATGATGGCGTGATCTTGATGCAGTGACAGAAGGATGGGACGGTTGAACTGATATAAAAGGAGGAGGAGGGTGAGAGGAGGAGGAGGAAGAAGAAGAAGAAAAAGAAAAAGAAGAAGAAGAAAAAGAAGAAGAAGAAAAAGAAGAAGGTGATGGCTGTTTGTGGTTTTACTAGATTTGCCATTGCTTTCTGAACGATCAAAATCAATCCAATGCGAGTTGCTAACAACAGGTCGCAGCGGAATTGAACCCAGTAAGATGTCCATAAATCCCCCCCCCCCCCATACCCCCTTTCCATAAAACAATAGCTGAGGAATTGATGCTGGTGCTGGATATGACACACACACTGTGAAAAACTTATAACAATATAACTATAACGCCTCTGCACTAGAAACCAATGAATCAAACAAATAAAGGCGAAGGAACACATGAACGAGAGATTTAGTGAATGAAGTGGGGGGGGGGGGGGGGTCAAGAAAATACGTTGTAAGCTGCACACCTTAGCAAAGGATAGCAGCAAGTTGGTAAAAGGTGTTTTGTTCTAGTGAGATATAAAAGGAAGAAAAAGAAGAGGAAGAAGGCTGAAGTCATGTCACATATTAAAACATCAACTACAATGTAATCATGGTCCTATGACCAATTTACTAATTAAAACCTGGTGCCAGAACAAAGAAACCCTTATCAACTCCCGCAACTCAACATCTTCAAGGATTAACTCCAGCATCGTGCACACACAACACTTTATTTTCCGTGCAGCGGTACTTTTCGACCATGACCCACATTTTCTCCCAGGAAGAGCACTTAACGCAGTGGTTCTCAACTTTCCAAATATCGCGACACTTTAATACAGTTCCTTGTGTTGTTGTGACCCCCCCCCCCCCCCCCCAACCATAACATTATTTTCGTTGTTTCTTCATAACTCGGTGCTTTCCCAATATCTCCCCCCAGCATGACGTCACAGGACAGTCCAATATTTTCAAGGATGGTAAGAGCGGGGTTTCCCGCTTTCTGATGCCTTTAACTACCCCAAAACATCAAAAAGTGGGCCTAACCCCCAACCCACCTACGTCCATCAAGACAGTGCAGCCTAGGTCCCACGACTGCATGCAGCCTAGGTCCCACGACTGCATGCAGCCTAGGTCCCACGACTGCATGCAGCCTAGGTCTCACGGCTGCATGCAGCCTATCTACCACTCCTTTAAATATTCACGTTTGGGGGGAAGGGGATTTGGGAAAGAACCCATAACTCCAGTGAATACGTGTTTTCCGATGGTCTCAGGCGACCTCTGTAAAAGGCTCGTTTGACCCCAAAAGTGTCGCAACCCATAGGCTGAGAGCCGCTGATTCAACGGAAGGCAAGTTATCATGACCTATTTATTCAATACTGGCATGGTTATAAAACGTGGGCAAAACATACCGGCACTTATCATGTTTATCTGCTACCGTCCATTATGGGACGCCATTTTTCGTTATTTTACAGCCCTGCTCCGGTTGTTGTCGAGGGCCCTAATATAACCTAACGGCTTGAAGGAGGTTTCTGGGACTTGCGCCCGGTGTGCTGGGAAATTAGCAGGTAGACAGACTGACCGGTTCTGCACCGCTTGGTGGTGAACTGATGTGTGACAGACTGGATGTACTGACAGCACTTTGGGAACGACTGAAAGGTGCGGAGGCACAGACAGATCATTACGATCTGAGGAGAATGGTGCTGCCAGGAGTTACAAGGGGATCTGGCCGGCGCTCAACACTCCAGAGAAAGGCGAGACTGATATACACTCAGATAGTTAATGGTACCATCGGAATTGGACCTCTTCGGAGCGGTTATGGGGGTGTCCCAAGTGCTGTGATGGCGATTCTCAATTCAACATTCAGCCCAGGGCTGGTAACTAAGAAGTGGGTACCGTACCGATGTAACTAGCAAATTTACTGCAAGAGCAAGAACAGACCGTGTTGGAGAATTCCTGTATTCAACCTTCACTGTGTAGAAAGTGTCTGACTGGCTGAATGGAGAAACTATGGATCAATGGTTCAACCAGCAGTATAAGGCAGGACTTTCGTGTTATCCTGGCAAAGCTTGAAGATACAAAGGGGGACATGATTCCTGTTCCTACTATAAATCATAAAGGACATATGGTGCTTGCCTGTTATTTCTGGATCAATTACTCATCAAGAACGTGGCATGTGATCCATATCTCACCCGCCGCCATTCTCTTTCCCCCCCCCCCCCCCCCCCCCCCCCTTAGTCATTTCTTGGTTCCAAAAAGGTATAACAATTTCACGCGCTTCGTTATACCAACAACAACAAGTTAATACAACAAACTATTTTTACATTCCAGAAATCAATATAGCAAATTGTCTTTTTACATTTCAGGCTACAATGGAATAAATATTCAGTGGTTCCGGTGACCTCATTATGTCGTGACTGAGAAAATGTAAAGGGTCTGACAAATATCAGGGCTCTGCATTTTATCAATACCAATGTTCACCCTGCCCATGTGTTACCGAAGCCGATAAGAGAAGCGAGGAATGCTAACATCGTCATCATCTGCCCTGCAGATGAGCGTAGGCCCGTATTCAAGGGGAGAGGTGGAGAGGGGTTCTTTAAGCTAGGGTGGTCGCCAAGTACTGACAGAATGAAAGAAAAACTACAACCTTACCGAAGACTCGAACATGAGTCTTCCACATGAAAGCCCTGGTACCCACTCAAGGCTGAGTCAACCTGGGGGCCAAGATTATTTGCGAAAAAAAAAAAAAAGCAAAAAAAAAAAAAAAAAACACAGCCAGTTGCCGCCACGACTTGAACCCATGACTTTCCGATTCGCAGGCGAGCATCTAGCCGCTATACCATTCGGCTCCCTATAATTTTAGCGTATAGTGAGAAAAACACGCATCCATAATTATAGTGTTTAGTGAGTCATAGTTGTTAAACCTAAACCTTAGTTTACAACTGAATCAACCCGTCAGGGCCGTGCTATAGATAAGTGCCTCTGTTTGATATGGATTACCCACGCAGCTGTTAGGCCGTTAGGGTTTGAAATGCCACGCTATCGTATGCTAGCTACAGTCCGCTTCCATTATTTCCTTTCTAATTATCGCTTATTCAATTTGCCGGTGTTCTACACTGTTTCAGGGGCGCCAAAAAAGAAATCATAAGGGGACAAAAAAAAGGGGCTGGGGGGGGGGATAAGTCCTTTTAGAAATTTTATAGGCAGTGAAAGGCTGCTTATGGGACACACTTTAACTGCTTAATAATCTTCTTTATGGAGCAGAATGCTGGAGAATGATCAAAAAGGACGCTCACTAGCTATCCACCTTCCACCATCTTAGTTGGTTAGTTGCGTATCCTTTACAGGTCATTGCAGAACCAACCCCAATATTTTTTGGATGTTGTGGTTTCTTTTGGGACAAATTTCACGCCCAGTAGTTTGCCACTGTTGGCTGGACGGTCGGCTCTCGACACAACTGTCGAAACCAACGCAAGGCCCGTAGCTGGGATCGAACCTGGCACCCCCGCATTACAAGGTGCTTTCGCAACGCCTAAGGTGGACATGTTACTAAAAGGAACAGACAGGAGAACTTGGTCACAACTGACAAGACGGGATTGGGGGAGGGGGGGGGGTGGAGAGAAAGGGGAAGACAAAGAGATAAATAACTGGATGGCACACATAATGAAAATTGGCAGCTATGAACCTCTTTTAACTAGACTGAAAAGGAAGAAACTGCAGTGGTACGGACATGTAATCAGATCTAACGGTCTCTCAAAAAAAAAAAAAAAACTGCACAGGGCACAGAAGAGGAGAAGATGTAAACCAAGAAAGGTCTGGACACAGAACTTGACTGATTGGACAGGCCTTAGGCATGCAACCATCGCATCTGACCGTCAGAGGTGGAGGGGGCTGATCAAACAGACAACAGCAACTGGTGACCCAACGACACGCAGTAATATAGGATAATGATGATGACGAATAGCACTGTCTTTACGATATTCTTGCCTGTTCGAAGTTTTTGTTGTTGTTCGAATCCGCATCCTATCGAATCTTTATAATTGGCTAGGGATTCCCAAGTAAACAGCCTGAAATTGGTACTAGAAAATATCTCTGAAAATAAAGGCGATACTGACCACATAGCTCTTCCCTTTTTAGCGTTTACCTGCTGTAAACTCCGGTGAAAAGTGGAAATCCATATAACTGATCTGGCTTATTTGTATACAGATTGATGGTTCCTAGCCTCTCATGCGAAAGCCCTGCGACTTCGAAGTAAACACTCCTAATTAATAGCCTTCTACGACATGCTTGTTGGAGGGAGTGGGTCTAATACCGCCCCTTCCTAAGCCCCCACCCCCATGAGGCCTCAGAACCGACACAGGGATACTACATCACTGATACAATACCGACTGATCTATGAAAAACCTACGATCACTCCATGCCTGATGAACTAATGGCGTGAAGAGAGTTTCTCTTAGTTTAAGTTACTGCAATTATGTATCCAAAGACTCCTCCTAGTGTCAGCTTGGATACATTTTACTGTACGTTGAAAACCCGTTTGCTCTTTCTGACGTTGGTTTTTATCATCAAGCGTGTAAAACGATTAAATCAGCTGAGATTACGAGATACACCGTTAGTCTTCGAGATATAAATCATTCTTCTTCGTTTGTGTCTGCTCTCACAATGGGGGTGGTTGGTAGGATGTGTTGTGGTTTACATCAAGGCTGCGTTATCTGCGCCTTTCGGCCCAACATGTCCGATTTTAACTAGCTCCCTAATCAGTCGCCTTTGACGAAAGTTTGCGAGACACAGACGGAGACATGTATGGGTATTCTCGACTTACAATTGAGATCTACTAAAATAAACAATGTCACACTGTTAGGATCTAAGAGCCAAACAAATCACCGGGGATAATAGTTGAGTCTCAATGACGCTTGTGTATGGAGCAGGCGGTCGCGTGTTCGAATCCCAAATAGCTTATTAGTCAACTGGGCTATCTTCCGAATAACGGGCAGTAAAGATGACGGCCGCAAAATATCCTTTCGAGCCTCAGTCACGTTTCAATTGCGCACTTTCGGCGACTTAATTTGCGGTTTTACGGCGACTACCGCCACGAGTCTCCTACGTCGCTCACGCAGCGTGGATTGGGGCTAAACTAGATGGCTAGGACCCACGAGCAGCAGCTTCCGCATCTCCTGCAGCTTTGCTCGTGAGTCCTAGCCATTAGCGGCGTGGGGAACTTCGTGGCCGTGGCGGTAGTCGCCGGAAAACCGCAAATTAAGTCGCGTGACTGAGGCTCGAAAGGATATTTTGCGGCCGCCATCTTTACCGCCCGTTATTCAGAGGATAGCCGTCAACTGTAAGCAATAAATAGGAAACTGCCCAGGATATACGCCTCACAACACTGTGACGGAAAAAAGCATTAACAACACTTCTTAAAATTCATGTCGTGCAGCGGCGTTGTTGTGACTGTACAAAGCCTACAGTCTCGTACACTGTAATTCGTTTTTGATACCGTTGTTTATAGAGCTATGGTAATAAAGCCAACTAACGTCCCTCTTTGTCCTCGCCTGCCTCTCTTCCCCTTCAACTCTGCTGTCATGACGTACTCTGGTTTTCCCTTTCCCGTGACATTATCTAAAATAATACTCCATATACACAGTTACAAAGGTCAGGAGTTACTAAACAATATAATTACTGATTAAAAAAATAAATAAACAAGCCCTCCATTAACTGAAACAATAACAGACATTGTACATTATAGTTTATAACCCAGAAATGCCGAACAAGATATAAAAGTAAAAATATTTAGCAGCATTTCAATAGCCAAGCTTCTGCTATGAGAATGCATAATTTTCCAGATGTCATGCACGTAGTCACATAATTCCCAGCCCAGTTGTGTACTCAACCCACATACACAACCATCCTGTATTGAAAACAGTACAAATGTTGCTCTGACACGGAGCACAATGACCGAATCTCTATACGGCGTAGTTGTATGACCTGTTGAAAGTACTGCAAGTGTTAGTGAATCAAGCATTTTGAAAGGGAAAACAACATCAGATATGGCAATACACCAAGGATATCAGCATTTCCGTAGGCGTCCCACGATGCTGTGACCTAGCGGTTGTGAACGCATTTTCATAATTCTCATAAACCATGGTTCGATGTTGGCTGTAAGCGATTATGGAGAAGACTGCTTTGCGTTGGTTTCGAGAATGGCATCAGCATCGAACCGTGCAGAAAGCAATGGCAAATGACTAAACACAAAAACAACTGCGATGTGTGTTACAAAAATATGTACAAGTGTTGCTATGATATGCAGCACAATGGCCAACTCCCCACGAGGCGTAATTTTGCGACATGAACATACTACAAGTGATCGCGTCTACATTATTTTGATATGGAAAACAAAAGCAGACATAAAAATATAACAAAGATTCCCATACAGTTTATGGCATCTGACAAGAATGCCCTGGTACCAACTACCGCGGAAGGCAACGATAAAGAAATATAATAAGCACATAGCAAGGGGAGGACCACGCAAAATAAGGAAGTCTTAAAGAAGTGAAGATCAATGTATACAACACAGAAAGAGCAGACAGAAGAATCTCACATTACCTTCCCCTTCCTCCAGATTTCGAGGAGGTAACTGGAGGAAGGGAAGGGGAAGATAAAGTTTACTTTGCCATGACTCGTTCAGTACCGTTGATGTAACTGGAGGACGGGAAGTGGAAGATACAGTTTACTTTGCCTTGACTCGTTCAGTTCTGTTTATGTAACTGTGGGAAGGGAAGTGGAAGATAGTTTACTTTGCCTTGACTCGTTCAGTCCCGCTGAGGTAACTGGGGAAAGGGAAGTGGAAGATCCAGTTTACTTTGTCTTGACTCATTCAGTCCCGCTGAGGTAACTGGAGGACGGGCAGTGGAAGATACCGTTTACTTTGCCTTGATTCGTTCAATCCCGCTGAGGTAACTGGGGGAAGGGAAGTGGAAGATACAGTTTACTTTGCCTTAACTCGTTCAGTCCCGATCAACGTAAGAAGTGTGTCCCAAACATCACGTCACGCGCCTTTTCCCCGTTTACATTTGGTAAAGGAATACTAATAAATTCTAGTTAACCCAGTGGCTACTTCTGTTATCCCCATTTTACATGCACAACGTAACCCTTGGCTTATTAGGGTGGCGGAGGTGTATTGGTAGAAGCACTATCACATCAAACCCGCCATCCTTCTGTCTTCTGCGTGATGAATAAGTGTTTGATAACTGTCATGTCCATTTCATGATGTTGTCATTCCAGGTTCTTCTTTGCCCTTCACTTCTTCGACTACCCCCCCCTCCCCCCCCACCTTTCCAATGTTACTATCCTAATTTTATTCAGTACAGTTTTATTTTTTTAAACAAATGAAAAGAGTGAGGACATGCTTGCAAGATTAGTCCAGGATGAAAGAGTTAACTGTTAGTACGGGCCCCTGCAGCTTTAGTTTGTTCATTTCGAAACGACTGTCACTTTAAACAATTCACAGACCTCTAAACAAAATAAGTAATTGATCTGGTGAAAAGAAATAGTGTAAGAAATGGAACTGAGTGGGATTAGTGCAACAGATGGATAAGACACCAGAGATTACAACAACAACAAAACTATACGGCGTAAGAGAGAGTCAATAAACGCATGTTGATTTAGTTGGGACCAAATGAGCTAATGCATACTGCCGGGAATTGATTCACACTCACTGAAGGTTAAGGCAACAGTATCAATTAGAAGGCACATTAAACAACAGAAAGAACCATGAAATCTACCATCAAATTGTTGTGCTGTTGTCCCATGGAGAGGGGGCAAAGAGGGGGGGGGGGGGGACCAGGCGAACTTTTAATAAGGTCGCAACTGGCACCATCATTATGGGAACTCTTGGCTACTGAGAAAGGGGACGGGGCACATATGGGAATGTCCCGAGTGCGGTGATGTCAATTCTTGATTTATTTATTCATTGGCGTACCACTGAGCTTTCTAATAACTGTGTTGTGTCTAGTTACTGCTGGGTACCAAATGGTTTAATACAGGGCTGGGTATAAACTCCTCCAATTGTGTTTTCTTTAAAAAAAAAAGACAGTGTTTTCCACTAACTTTAGCTCCAAAGTTGTGTTTTTCATGTGGAAGGCCTTTCATTTGTGCAGCGGTTGTGTCGTGGTATTCAATATAGCCGGTTGCCGGTTTACGTTTGAGCTGGTGAAATACCTTATGTAATAATTCTACGTGTGTGAGCCGCGTTAGCGCAGTCGATAGGAGGCTCGCTTTCAAATCGCTGCCGCCACGGTCGGTGTTCGAAACCGGGCGGTTCCCGGGGTTCACCCAGCCTCTAGGAAATGGGTACCAGAGCTGACACTCTGGAGTGAATGGATGAATGTCGCTGCAGCTACGGAGTTACGTGCGGACGGTGACACAGGCGGACAGTTTCTTATCAGCTATCCGTACTGGTGGTAGAGCACTTATGGTTTATAACCGTGTGAAATGACGCTGGTTCCCATACCCCGACTTTTGTTTATTTCAATCAATGACAAACTGCATTTCTGGTGGCGACTGTTGGCTTTGGCATCTCTAGCCACTGCCATTTGCATTCACCGCGAGCGCATATTTTTGGACTGGTTTAGGGCTAATTATTGTTCACCAGTTTTTTTTTTTCCAAAAGCGACAACGAGGGACATTTCATTTGAATTTCAGTGGCACCAGATCGAAGCGAGTATGGGAAAACCCGACTGCAGTGAAGTTAAAACCTCGACCAAGACTAGACTAAGACTTGCACAAAAGACACTTTAGGACTTGTTTTCGCTGTATGTCCTTTTTTTTTTGGGCCTGTATTACAACAATCAGAAAGAGACAAACATTGTTCTTTGGCCACATAATGAGAAGAGAGACATTGGAGAACACCGTGACAACGGGAAAGATCAGTGGAAAGAGGGGTAGAGGAAGACCAAGAGAGATGATGCTGAATGGGCTGAAACGATGGCATATAGGAATATCATCAAGAGAGCCATTCCAGGCAACCAGGGATTGTGATCTGTGGAGAAGCATGAGCGCCTACGCCAGATGGCAGGGCACTGGATGATTATGATTAACATCTAAATTTCTATTATAATTTTTAAATGTATTGATGTAAATACTATTCTTTATTTATACATTCATTACCGCATCACTCGATATGTGCGCGGTGTGTTTCAACGGACGAACAACATCGGGCCGTCAAGCAGGATGTTTTAACTAGAGCTTAAATTCTGGAAATGACTTTTACTAAGAAAATCGTGAGAAGGGTTACTTTCAGGTTGTCGCATTTTCTGAGACACACGGTATTACGGTGTCACTAAAGAGAATACAGTGGAAAGTCGCTTAACGAGCAAAATTCGTTCCAGAACCATACTCGTTAGGCGAAACACGCGTTATGCGAAACAATTTTTCTCATATAAGTTAATGTAAAACACGATAATGCGTTACATGTCGAAATAAATACTCACAAAATGCTATGTATAACGGTTATTCAAAGAAAAGTATATACATATTATTAAGGAGAGTGAATCATCTTCAACTGTTCTTCAAACACGGAATTAACCCTCCTGGAATGCGAATTCGATTTAAGAAAAAAAAAAGTCGAAATAATTATGATACATTAGCTAATTATTATTTTTTTACTAGAAAGATGTCCAGAGACATTTGTTTTTGCCGATGCTTCCAATTTTTGAGAAAATGCGACACAGCATTATCATTAAATAAATTTGCAACGCGCATAGCCACTTCATTATTAGGGTGATGCTTCTCAGTGTAAGATACAACAGTTTGCCTTCTCTTCCTCCTCTGACAAACTTTTCTCCAAAACTTCATGCTGTAAAATACAACGCAAATCCATAAGCTTTTCTGTGATCAGCTCTTGGCTGTGCTCTTCCAAAAGCTCTCCGATATCACTGTTACCCACCTACAATCCCATAATAGTGGCCAAAGACACAAAGACTACAGGTCCCTCGGGTACTGCCTCGAACCCTTCAAAGTCACAAATCGACAACGCTCTCCGGCCAAAGCTTCTTCCAAGCAGAAGTTAGGGTTCTCTTGGTAACTCCTTCCTCCGCCTTGTCGATCATCTTCAGGCAGGCAACGATGTGGAAGTGATTTTTCCAAAACTCTTTGAGAGTGAGGTAGGTCCCTTCAGTCACCTGAAAACAATGCACGAAGAGTGCTTTAGTGTACAGTTTCTTAAAGTTAGAAATAACTTGCTGGTCCATGGGCTGGAGTAACGGAGTGGTGTTGGGAGGCAGAAACTGGATCTTGATGAACTTAAATTCTTCAGGGAGGTCATCTTGTAGGCCTGGAGAATTCATGTACATATATCACAATATAACACAAGTTTGAGCAAATGTGTGATCACAAGCGAGACTACGATGCTACTGGAACTAGTGCTAAATACCGACTGATGTAACATGAGCACAGTTCGGGACTTTCGTTCTCCTCGCAACTCGTTATGCGAAACGTCGCTCGTTAAGCAAGTCATTTTTTTACAATTTGTTTTCCTCGTTATGCGAATTACTCGTTATGCGAGGTGCTCGTTAAGCGAGGTGCTCGTTAAGCGAGGTTCTACTGTATTAAAGTATACGGCTACCATTCTTCATCCTCCTCTCCTTCTGCATTCGCTCTTAGTTTCTACCATATCTGCAACTTTCTGTTCAACACATTATATTTTAGCCAAACTTTAAAGAGTCGTTGAGAAACTTGACAACATCTAGCTTGTCATACATCGTTTACCGTTGGTATGAGAGGTCTTAGGGGGTACTTTATTGTTTATTCACCCCAAACAAAGTTATTACGGAGTTTCCGAGAAAGTTCAATATTCTAGAGGTGTTATGGATGAGGGTTATGGTTGGTGTTGGACTTAGGGGTAGGGTTAGTCGGTGTCTCTGAGGCGGTCAGGTCTGACAAAGATGATAACCCTAATCTATAACCCCCCCCCCCCCCCCCCCTTTTTTTCCCCTAGAATACTTATCTTTCCCGGAAACTCCGGGATTTTCTTTGTCTGGGGGTAAATTAAAAATAAAGTACGGTTAGGACTTCAGATAACGTAGGCTCCGACACACATGGTGGGGTGATCGCTTTACTCCACTTGTCATTTTTCCGTACAAAACAATTTATAGAAAATGTTAAATAATGACTGACATCCTTTTTATTCAGAGGCTGGATCGACATATACGCTGTACTAGTCAGAAAAACCCACCGTGCATCTGCTAGAAATTGGACGAGAAATACTATCTAGAGATGAACAACACTAATTACCATACCATTGTTGCTCAAGTAACAGAAAGTGTACTGATCGGCACTCACTTGATTGTGCCATTTCAATGGTTTGAAATGAATTCTGTCCCTATTCCATAGTTGTGGATTTCAAGCTGTACGATAGACATGGCCAATAAGACACCTTTATTCGGGGGTGCCTAGTTGACCATGTTCTTAGTGCACTTGTATCCATGGCAAGGCGCACACGCCGTCTGGAGGTGACAGGTTCAATTCCCGGCACGGTAACCATAGCTTTCGATTTTTATGTTGTCTAGTTTGTTCTTCTAACTTTCTACTTCTTTCTTTGAGTGCCGATCAATACACTTTCTGTTACTTGATTAATTCATTATATTTAACGGCCTCAAAGGTCCCCCCCCCCTTCTCTGTTTATTTATAGGAATGACGTATGCACTGTTGCTCAGCACCACGAGTATGTATCTCCGTGTTCCTACTCCAACCCGACAGCCGCCAAAGTTGAAAACAATGACTGATATTTTGTGTGTGCTGGGTTTTTAACCTATACCTGTTCTTCTTCAGCATTCCGAGCCCCTGAGGTTTATTTCTGCAGATATCACCCGTCTCCATTCATCTCTCTGGTTGGCCTTCTATTTCCAGTTGGTGACATCAAGTGTTTGTAGGTCTGTCTGGATATTATCTTTCCAACGTCTTCTTGGTCTGCCTCGTGGTCTACGACAATTCAGCTGCCTTGTGTATTCAATTTTTAATTCTCTGTCATCGGACACTCTCAATAGGCCCCAGCCATTTAAGTCTATTAGCCCTCATAATGCCAGCGATCAATGGTGATTTAAATAGATATGAATTTCATTATTGCTTTTCACTCTCCATTCCCCACTGTTTGCAATCAGCCGACAGCCATGGTTTAGCCCTATGGCTTGGTCTGTTTGGGGCTGCTTCCCCGCGTCGGCGTTGCATAAAGCACGAACTTCGTCGTTTTATTATCGATACCAAGGAATCTCCGAAACACCGGTACTCGCGAGCCAAAGGAGAGAATCCTTAACTGAAGAGGGGGAACTCCCTTTAACGGATCAGGCAAACAGCATTAAAAAAAAAACGTTGCCACGGAGACGACCCCCGCCCAATTCAACGGTTCTATTTTTATCTTCCGACAACACGGAAAGCACGATTCAAAATTAACACTTCTGGAACAGTCATCATTTCCCTAAAACTAGGTAAAACAGATGGAATTCTGCCTTCAGGTAGGTAGAAACTTGCACTGCTTCAAAGAGATAAACCTGTTGGAAACGTTTTGTATTCTGCTTTAGTCATGAATATCTGTTAAAGGGATCGTGTTTCATGTTTGCTCGCATAATTCTGGAAGTCTTCGTGCATTAGCGGCTAAGTGATATCTCTCGAATTTTATTCTAGCTGATGTATGCACGTGTAGAGTATACAGGGAGATCTAGACTGCACGATAGCTTTCATCGAAATAGTTGGCCTCTTAAGTTTTCTGACAGACGTGTCGAAAATAACAATAATACTAATAATAATAATAAGAAGAAGAAGAAGAAAAAGGAAGGAAGAGCAAGGAAAAAAAGAAGAAAACAAAGAATAAGAAGACGAAGAAGAAGAAGAAGAAGAAGAAGAAGAAGAAGAAGAAGAAGAAGAAGAAGAAGAAGAAGAAGAAGAAGAAGAAGAAGAAGAAGAAGAAGAAGAAGAAGAAGAAGGATGAGAAAAGAAGAAGAACTAAGATTAGCTTGGAAAATGTGATCACATGACAATGCGAAACACGAACTCAGGCCTGATGCGTTATTTGAGTAATCGTAGATAGCCAACAATGACTGTCTACACTTATCGACACGGCATATGATGCTGTTGATGAATTGAAGCTGATCCTTTATGAAAAAACTGACCAACCACTTAACTTCTTAAAGTCAGCTGAAGGGATGACTGTTGTACAATTGTTCGCAGCAATGACAGAGTGCAAATACAACAAATCCCACAACACACACCTACCATCACGAACACGAAAGCTTGCCTGTGGTTTCTTGGCCTGCAATGATCGCTGCTTAACTTTGACAGATTTCACTAACGTCTACTAGTAAGTTAGTCGACAGTTTATCCTCATTGCACGTCGAACCACTCAGTCCATGAGTACTCGGATCCCACAGCGTGTAGCGGCTGACGACACCAGTTCTGTGTTGGTTTATTCTTCTTCTTTGGCTACCCGTGTGGTGTTCTTGTTTGGCGACACCCCGTTTAACTTGCTGTTCTTGCAGTTTGACCACGGTTGCAGATTCACAGTTCTCAATTGGTTCACGCAAACGTATTAAATCTTGTAGAGCATTCCGTATATCAGCCTGGTCCATAGCTTGTCCGGCTTTCACAGTAACCTTACCTGCAAGTCTAGCAGCTTGCTCATTTCGTTGTATTACACATTTCCTAGAACGAAAATGAAACTAACTCCTACTGGCTCGAGGAACGCAACATGAGTAACCGAACTTAATTAATGAATACCAGTTAACATGCAATGTGCAATTTTAGATCTTACATTTGGTCATTAACCACACTTTTTAATTTACAACGGGAAAACACTGTTTTGACAAAATATATATGGCAAGTGGACAACTGACATGACTTGCTTTGTCCAAACGTACATTTGTTCCTCTCTATTCCCCCTCTCCCTTTTTCCGTTAAGATTATTCGGCACTCTTTTAAATATGGGTCCCAAATTATTCGCTGCGGAAAAACATCCTTTTGTGAGCCTCAAGAGGTTATGTAGTAAAAACATTTAGGTCAACATCACAATCAGTTCACTTCTGCCGTTACTGCTCGATGAATACCAATGTTTAGACGTTAAGCTAAGCGCGGTGGGGAGGAGTAATTTTAGATCCATTGAAGCGTAGTGGGGGAGAATTAGAGAGTTTGGTTCACGTGAAATTATATAATAACGCGAGACACAGTTCGTAGTGTTCTTATTCCATATTTGTAACTATATGACCTTTTGAGGCCCTGAATGGGATTTTATTTAACAGTGAAACATTTAGGACCGGTATTCGGAAGAGTGCCGATTAGCCGATTATTCAGTGGATTAATTTTACGATTCGCCTTGCATGTCGTAATGTGGGTTATAGTACGGCCTGGCCTGTTGTACCCAATACTGACACTCTTCGTTCTCGACCTCGTTAGGTTGTTAGATACAGATGAGTTATTGCAACACAATCATGCTTATTGTGTTACACCGGGTGTGTATCACAGAACCCAAATTATGACTACAGTACAACGCGCGTGAAACCACCAGAACAGTGCTTGCAGTACAAAGCATTAATGGGACTTACGAATGTTGAGCAAACCCGGAAGAGCAATACAGATATGGATTAGTAGACTCGTTGGGTTTTAAATAGTCAAACAAAGTAAAGGACCCTTTTCAGCTACGGTGCACCAGACAAAGTGCCAGATCCATAACACCAATCACCACTCAATGGATAATGTGATTAAGACTCGCTGGCCTCCTTGACTTCTCATGACATTTCCTGGTATCCATGTTAGGAATCCGAGAAGTTCCCAGAGACAGTCCAACATAGGACAGGGACACTCGGGGGGGGGGGGGGGGGGGGGGGGGGGGGGGGGGGGGGGGGGGGGGAGGGGGGGGGGTAAGGGTTAGAGTTAATCATAGTCGGTGCTCATTTAACACTTATATTATTGGACTTTTCCCAAGAACCCTCTAGCTACTTTCGGAGTCTCCGAGATGGAGTGAGCTAAAATAAGAGGACCCATTTATGTCAGATCGACCTGGGAGCACAGATTAATTTTTGTTTAAATCGCCTACATGATTAATAACTAGAGTAGGGTTTTCACATATTATGGTTAAGGAGACATGGTATAAGGCTAAACATGATTAAAGAGCCATGGTATAGAGCTATGGTATAAGGATATACATGATTAAGGAGCCATGGTATAGAGCTACGGTGTGAGGATACACATGATTAAAGGAGCCATGGTATAGAGCTATGGTATAAGGATATACATGATTAAGGAGCCATGGTATAGAGCTACGGTGTAAGTAAAACCATGCTGCAAGAAGATCACTCGGTTAACCCAAACCACGCCCATCTCTAGAGTTGGCCGTACCCAAACACACTTTGATTTTATCAGCAGGGGTTCGTTATTATTCTTAGTCCCTGGTTAGCAAGTATTTTTTTTACAAGAACTAAATTTTTCGGTTTCCTGGAACACCTCTTAACGAGGTTTCAGTGTATGCTTATGCCCCATACAAATGGCTGGGGAAGTTTGCAGTGTTAAATAACGTAATACGTAGTTAAGGAGGGAAACGGCTATTTTAGGATCGTTATTCATAAGCAAACAGGCCACGCCACTGGATTGCAAAATTACAGTCAACAGCGCACAACCGTTGTCAGGTGGGTCAGAGCTGGCACAATGACTCTTAACTGGGGCGATATCACCCCAGAACAGTGGTTCTTAACCTTCCTAACGCCGCGACCCTTCAATACAGTTCGTCTTGTTGTGGTGGCCCTCAATCATATAATTATTTTCGTTGCTACTTTAGAACTTCAGTCAATATGCGTGTTCCGATGGTCTTAGGCGACCCCCGTGAATGGGTCGTTCGACCTTCAAAAGGGTCGCGAATCAGAGGCCGAGAACCGCTGCCTTGGAACACCTGTTACAATACTAGCGTGGCACGACGATTTTCACCTGCAACAATACAACCTTGGCATACGGATTCACAATAACAGCAAATGCTACAAACCGCACAGTGGTTCTCAAATAAGTCAATACTATAGCAACACAATCGTTCACAACTGGAACAATACAACCTTGGCATTCGGGTTCTCATCACAGTGGTTCTCAAATATTTCAGTACCATAGCAACACATTCGTTCACAACTGGAACAATACAACCTTGGCTTCAAACAGGACAATATTACAGCATCGTCATCAAGTGCCTTGCCAGCTGGCGTAGGTGTTCATGCAACTCTCGGTCTTTGGTGTTCTGGATCACTTCCACTGATGATATTCCTCCATCATTACAGCAGCGGTTCACAAATAAGACAATACTACTAAAGCACAACGATTCTCAATTGGAACAATCTTCCTTTACTTGCACTGTTCTATCGGGGACAGCAGAACAATCATTCCCAGAGGAGACAATACAATACTGGCATACCAGTTCTGAAAAAGGGCAATATGACATTAGCATATCACTTCTCAACTAGAACACAACACTGACACAATTGTTCTCAAACGGGACAATACTACAGCATCAGGACACGAATCTCAAAGGAGACAAGAATTTCGCCCCCCCCCCCCACTTTTTTTAAAACTGGGTCAAGCCACATTTTGCGGGGACAAGTATATTTATTGTATGTAATTTTAACAGTAATTTTCCAGTTATCTGAAGGTAATCTTCCAGCTCTCTGAAATTTTACTGCTAACAGTATGATGGATGTATTATAATCCAGGAATTCCATTCTTATAGCTCAACTCAGAATTATTAATATTATGTATTTCAGGTAGAAACTATATAAATATATTAGGTTTTTAATTATGAAACCATAACAGCTGGACAGATATTTACAACTTGAACCAGCAGTACCTCAATATGCCAAATTTAACTTGTTCAGTCCCCATATAATATTACCTAACCCTTTCACTGTCAGCAGGTTTCATAGAAGATTAAAATGATGAATGACAAATCATGGCTTTACCTTGAAACTGGCAAAAGTTGTTGTGACCATGGCGGAGGCCAGATTATTTTAGCATGTTCATACCAAATGTTAAAAGTAAAGGAGCACATTATACAACAGAGGGATATCAAGGAGTAAATTTACATCACATATCAGGCATTGCCTGGGATTGAAAGAGTGAAACTATCCAATGAAGTTTTTCTTTAAACCAATACATTTTAAAGCAGTTCAAAAAATAACATTATGGGAAAGAGGTTTAAACTAACAAATGGGATGGAATGGGTTAATGTAACAGGCAGATGGATTACAAGGAGTTAAGAAACCAGGTGATGCTAAGAGCAGCTCAATAATTCAGGCAGCATTCACTGATACTGAATGTTAACACTTGAGCGCTGGAAACTGCCATAGGTAAGTTATAATGGAATGTGACAGAAGCTGCAAGATGGCATGTGGTACAGTAACACCTGGATCTGAAATATCTATTAATCTTGGAAAACTGACATCTGACAATATTCATCAGGTGCTTTGCCAGCTGACGTAGATGAGTAAGCTTCTTCACATTTGATCTGCAACTTCTTCTTCTTCTTCTTCACATTCACCGGCTGTAAATTCCAGCTGAAAATTGTGGCTGTCCACACTGGACTTAAGTCTTGTTCCAGAACCTGAGTTTTGTGTGTGCATCCATTTTATACGTACGCAGGATGTTGGTTCCTTGCCTCTCGAGCTGATGCACTCTGACTTCAAAGGAAACCCCCAATTAGTATACTCTTACAACATGCTTGTCAAGGAGGCAGTGGGTCTATTCTTGTTTTTGCCACAATGGGTATCTGGAACCCACATGGCGAAGAGATCTGTAACTTTATGTGTTAGTTACAGATTGGCTTTTCTCCATGCCAAGATGAAGGACTGTTAAGAATATCTGATAGCTCTCTTTCCCTTAGCCTTGGTAGCATAGTGGACAGATGCTCGACTGACAGCTAGAAGATCTAGGGTTCAAATCCAAATCGAGGCAGCATATTTTTCCAAACTAACTTTGGCTCCCAGGTCGACCGAGCCTAAAATGGCTGCCAGGTAATGTCCTGGGAAGTAAAGGCAGCCAGCAGGATACTGACCACATCAAGCCATAAACTGCCGATTGATCTATAAAAAATAAGTTTAGCACTATATGCCTTATGTGACAACAGCATGAAAAAGGTACTTTACATATTTTTTTTTTGGCTCTCTTCCCTCTCCTTCTCTTTCTTCCTGTCCTTCTTGCTCTCTTTTTCTTGCTATGTCTAACACTCAATATGTTTCCATGTGCAAGATATGATGCAAGAAATAAACATTTTGCTGATTAAATGCAGAATGTTTTTCTTTCTTTAAGTATTCACCCTTCTCTTGTATTTCACCTTTAAACAGAACACAGCCCTTCAATGAATGCACAACCTGTTTCTATGCTTGTTAAAGACTTGTTGGGTTACACAGTTTTATAGAGTGACTGGGTTTTACAGCTTTAAGGAGTGACTAGGTTTTACAGCTTTACCAAGTGATTGGATTTCACAGCTAACGTCTGTCTCATATCAAATATCCTTAGTCGTCTTTTACAACAAGCACAATATGCTACAGTGTTTATTATTCTTGGTTTTCTGGTTTGCTGGAATCTTTCCATCATTTGAGACAATAGCGTTATTTTTGTGCTATCAGAAGAAATGAGAATGAAATTCCTCCTCTTCATAGCACAAAAGCCTGGGGAGTATTGTAGAAACCATATACTTCCCTTGTGAGTCCTATTTTAAGACAGTTGGTTGCCTTTGGTGCAGCATGTATATTTTAGGTGTTTTAATTTTTTTTTTAAACTAAAATGTACCCAAAAACAGATATTCTCTGTTAAATACTCTGTAATGTGTCTTTTCAGGTTACATAAGAACATACGCAATAACATACTTTTTCTTGTCTGACGTGACAATAATGTGGTGGAATTGTGAAGTTATATGAAGCTCAAAATGACGTTATGGGCAAAAAAGAAGTTCAAAAACTTAAAACGGTCCTTATGAAAATGTTCTTGAAATTTGCCCAGACAGATCATTGCTTGCTTTCTTGTGATACATTCAATACACACACAGTAACATAGAAGAACAAAGAATCCCAAATTTCGCAAACAAGGCAAATAAATTTAGGTTTATATATGTATAAATTCTATAGCAGAATACCTGGATGGAAAGTGAGAAAAAGACCAGAGAAGATATATGCAAAAAGTGAAAGAATCTATTCATCAAGCCACTCAAGACACACAAGACAAATACAGAAAACCAGAACACTAGTCTACAGTCAGGTAGCAGTGTGAAGATAAAAGAAGTGGAAGAAGAATGCACAAATAGAAGTTTAGGCAAAAAGAAAAACAAAAATGTGTCAAAGCCACATCACAGAGACATTGAAAAACACAGGGACTCCTTTCTTACACACAACAGGGGACAGCTGTTGAGAGCATGAGACTGAAGAGTGGCAAGATTAGATGAGATAATGCCATTCAACGGATCAACATCATGACATACGGGTGTAACACATAAGTGCTCCATTCTACTTCTAACTCAAGCCTGTCTGAAGAATCTTAGTGCAGTGCACGAACTCCACTGCACCAGTGAGGTTCCTGAAACACTTTGGGTAGATTTTTAACTCCAAGTTTTGCCCTGGCAGTGCCGTTAGGCTTCTCTTTTTTGATTTCCAACTGCTAAGGCCTTTTTAACATGTGGAACAATACACACCGGCTTCCGATCTTACTACCCAGAGACCAGGGGAAATTACTAGAAGTCAACATAAAAGGATCCCAGCCTTTACCGGGGTCTGAAGCTGGGACCTCCAGAACTTGAGGCAGATGCTATACTTCGAGACCACCTAGGCCCCTGCTTCCCCTCCCCCCCCCCCCCCCCCCAAGGGTTAAGTAACCTGATACAAATGGCAATTTACAGACCAACAAAGTAATTGGAGAGGTAATTTAATTAACTGAAAGTAAGTAGAGATTTTTATTAAAACCCTTGCTGAAGTAATAACTATAGGAACAGATATCCAATACTCAATACATCAGGGTCTGATTTCCGCAGTGGGCAGTTTTTTTAAAGGGATAAATTGCACTGACTGTTTCAGACAGTGGTATGAGAGTCACATCATGGAAGAGTTTATAGCCTCACTGCTTAACCCTTTTGCCCCAAGAGTGCTTTAACAAAAAATGGGTCATAAACCTGTAGGAATTTCTGGAAAAACCTTTAAAAAACAACTTTTATATAGATAACTAACAAATTGTTTTTAAAAGTTTTTAACAATTGTCAAACTTTGATGTATGTATATATATATGTGTGTGTGTATATATATACATATATATATAGTGACACCATTTGTCTATATGATTGCAGGTTCGAGACAGTCATGCGCAAATTACCATGAGTACTCCTAAAATTTATCACTCCGCTGAACTGAAACATATTTAGTGCTAACTAAGCCTACAATTACTGTGTCCGCAATATTTAAACCAGTGTTCTCCAACCTTTTACCACCCGCAACCCACCAGAAGTGGGAAAATTGTGTTCTGGCCCACCTGACATCTAACCAAACACAGACACAAAAACATCTGTTAAATCCTACGTCACATAATTACACATTTCAGCTGAGGCAGCATGTGAACAGAAAGAGAATGCAGTAACATTCTATCAGAAGAAAAGGGCCATCCAGTCTATCAGAAGTGCACACAGTCTGGCCAGAAATGACTACCACTTACTTGACCAGTATGGGCAGGTCATCATTCTACGCCTCTGGACAGGACATAACAAACTTAACAAGCATATGTAGAAGCTTCATCTAAGTAGTCCACCACTGTGTCCTTGTAGTGCAGACTACAGAACACGTCCTGCAAGAATGTCCCTTGTATAACCCATTAAAAAGGGAATACCCACCCAGTGAGTCAACACTGTACTCAAAGTTGTATGGAACTCAAATGGAACTCCTGAAAACAGTCAAATTTATCACAAGAAATTGTCTGTTGGTGTAAATCAGAAAGCGAATACAGAAGAAGAAGAAGAAGCTGATGCAACATATTTTTATTCTTATCCTTGATGTTTTACTACTACAGACTGCAATCCTGGAAGAGATAAACAACCTATCCCACCCCATTACATGACTGGGAAAAACTGCTGCTAGCCAACCTGGCATTTTCCACTTCCCTCCAGTGGGCCATGGCCCACCTGTTGAAAAACACTGATTTAAACTGTACAGAAATGTCCATAAGCAAAAACTCACTGCTGTTTTTATTAGAGATTTTTCCACATAATCGCAGTTCCAAAATTACAGAAAATGTATCACCCCGTAGTTGCTCCATTCCTGCACAAACAAAAACCACACTGAATGTCCATCACTATCCCTTGTGAAAAAAAAAATCATACTGATTTCAGTCTTAGCAAATCCAACTGCATACACGTGCATTTTATGCATAAGGTAGTCATCAGAAGTGCCAAGACAAACAGTCTGACACTAGAAATGCAGTTCATCATCGATGGAAGCAGCAGTTACAGCAGATAAGCAATTATTCGCATAAAGCTCCACCAGTTCTCTGACTACAATCTGTTCATCATTTTATGAATCTACAGTTCACAGAACAAACCATGGTGTATACAGTCAAAATGCATTACAAATGAAATCTGCAGCTCACAGTGTCATGCCATGAACTCAACTCAATAGGTGGGTGATGGAACTATATCCTTTCAACCTACATATGGAGGAAAATGCAACAGCTAACCACTGAAAGTCATGGTGTAGTGGTTAGGCGCTTGTCTGTGGATCGGAAAGTCCTGGCGGAACCTGACTTTTTAAAAAATGACCTTAGTTCTCAGGTCAACCCAGCCTTGAGTGGGTACCAGGTATAGTCCTAGGAAGTAAAGGCGGCCGGCGTGATGTTGACCACATCACCCACCAAGTGCTGATTGGTCTATAAAATACAGGTCTAGCTTTATATGGTCAATACGCCTGAAGGTGTGGAAAAGGGGCCTTTACTTGCTTACTTTACTGATAAAAGATAAAAAAACATCATCAAACACTTAAATCCAAACTGACATAGAAAACCTCTACCCTGACTCAATCAAAGCAGACAGAAATCTCAACTTGCTACTCAGCTCTCCAAATAAACAGACACAGAATACATACCCGCCCATGCATCTGTTTGTACTTCTTCTCAATCTCTAGTCGCTGAGCATTACAATGTGATGTCAGGACTTGAATAATGGCATCCTCGTTTGTGCCTGACAAAAATGTAACAATGAAGTATAACTTAGAAAAGAATTAAATAATCAAGTCATAATTTGTCTTATACAGCATCTACTTTTTCTTTCATACTATACCTGTGTCCAATATGAACACCTTAATCACTATAAGATCTTTAAAAGTAAAATTACCCTTTTCCATGCCTTTCAGGTGTATTGAGTTAATAGGGCAAGACCTATATTATAGAGACCAAACGGTACTTGGTGGGTGATGTGGTTAGCATAAAGCCGGCCGCCTTTACTTCCCAGGACTGTAACTGGTACCCAATCAAGGCTGGGTTTTCCTGTGTGGGTTCCAGAACCTGAGTGTTGTGTATGCATCCGTTTGACAGATCTGACACATTTGTGTGCAAACTGTTGGTTCTTTGCCTCTCAGACAGATGCACTCAGACTTTGAAGGAAGCTCCCAATTAGTTGACTCTTACGACATGCTTTTGGGTAGGCAGTGGGTCTATTCTTGTTTTCCCTATAAAAAGGCCCAGGTTAATGTGTTATCTCTGTAGATGTCAATAAATTTCCCAGTTTTGTAGAAAACATTTTAGGCCTTTCCCTTGCATAGCAAAACCCAATTTAACCCCCCCCCCCCCCCACACACACACACTTGTATGCAGGCATGTACACATGCACACAAACACACACCCACACAGAATATTCTTGCACTGGAACTTACATGGACAAAGAAATAAAGGCCAGACAGACAGACACACACAGACAGACAGACAGACACACATAGACAGACAGACAGAGACAGGCAGGCACGCACACACAAATCATTCTGTTCCTGATTTTCTCCCTCCAGACATCATGGCTCATGACATTCTGTTCCCATGAATCCACCTCAATACTGGCATCATTCATGTCCCAGTTGCAAACATCTTTATTACAAACACAAAGACCTCCACAAAACAAATGCAAAGACTAGATATTTTAACTTACCCAAGCCTTTCATAGCCTTCCTTAGAGCCTCAGCTGCCTTTTCTGGATCAAATGGGTTAGCTGGCTGGACAGTGCCCTTTCAAGAGAAATACAAGAAGGAAGTTATAAGACTTGATCCCTGTGTGGATTGCCATTTTGTGTGTGTGTGTGTGGGGGGGGGGGTGGAAGAAGCATCGGGGGGGGGGGGGGGGGGGGGGGGGGCTATCACCCTCATTGCAAGCATATTGTTAAAAAGCGACTAATCACGGGTGTTTCATTTTCTAAGATGAGCAACCAGAACTTTCAGGGTACCATCGGTATGGAAATTCCTCATTGGCTGTTGAGGAGAGAAATGGAACTAATATGTCCTGAACACTTTAATGCCCAGTCTTTCCTCAGATAAACTCACGATTAAAATATTAGCTCCCAGGTCGACCTAGCCTAAAATGGTTAACAGGGTAATGTCCTGGAAGTAAAGGCGACCAACAAAATGCTGACCACATAACCTACTGAGTGCCCATTGGTCTATAAAAATATGAGTATGGCATCATATGCCAGGTGCGCCATTGGTCTAAAAACGATCCTTTACTTTTATTAAAATGTAATCTCAGACTTGTACTGATTTAAAAATAAAAAAAAATAAAAACTAAAAATTCCTTTCTCTACACTGGACTGAACTTTAACCATGGTCATCTTGGTAAGTTAGGGAACTAACTACTATGCCACCATAAATGTATGTGTGTGTGTACTAGGGCTGTACCAAATAGTGATGTTAACTATTCGGCCGAATCAAAAAGTGGGACCAACTATTCGGCCAAATGCGAATAGTGAATCATCATCATCAGGTGACTTGCCGACTGGCGTGTGCGATCATGCCTCTCCACAATATGCTATCTCCTGCAGGGTGTATCAGTTCGTGTGCTGACACACCTCCATGCCTTGCAACAAGACTGTCAAGAATCTTCTATCATTGTCTTCCTCTATCCCTCCTTCCACAGATCTTTCCAGTGGTCACCAAATGTTCCATTTCCCCTATTCTCATAACATGGCTGAAAAATGACAACTGTATCCTTCTGATGTCTGTGATTAGTTGTCTTCGGGCTCCCGCCTCTTTCAAAACCATCGTTCGCTCGGCCGTTCGTTCGATGTAATATAAACACACCTTCATATTCTCGTTAGCAATATCTTCAAATTTGATTTGGGTGAAGACACCCTGAAAAAACAAAAAATGCATGATCTCTCTCTTTCTCCCTTTCTCTCACACACACAGACACACACACGCACGCACACACACAATGCGGTTGGCATTTTATGCAGTTTGTACCACACAACCGGGTTGCAGTTTCCCCCGCTACGACAGACTAAGGCAACAGAAACTATTGTGTAAATGAGAGAGTTATTTCAGTCCATCACAGTGTATGCAGAAACGGGAGTAAGGTAACCACTATTCGTATTCAGCCTGACCGCAACTATTTGGCCGAATACCGAATAGTTATTAGGTCTACTATTTGGCCCCGAAGCGAATATGAAGCAGCTAGACACTGGTTTGCAGATTGGAAGGTCGTGGGTTCCCTCCTGACTTTGTTCAAAAATGACCTTGACTCCCAGGCTGATGCAGCCTTGAGTGGGTACCAGGTGCAGTGCCGGGAAGTAAAAGTGGCCAGCGTGATGCTGACCACATTACCCATTTGGTGCCGATTGGTCTATAAAAATATAGGTCTAGCCCTATATGCCTAATGGGACCTTTACTTTTTTGTAACCACCAAAACAGAGCAAATTGTTTCGTGGCCCACTTGACAGCTAACCAAACACGTAACTAAAGCAAATGTAAACAGCACTTTTTTTGTGACATCCGATGTCACAAAATTATCATATTCATCTCATGTGACATATGCTGCTGCTGCCTGTCTGGGTTTAGGGTCGCCATTGTAGGGAAAACATAAATAGACCCATTGTCCATTCCAACAAGCATGTCGTAGAAGTCGACTAACTGGGGAGTTCCTTCGAAGTCACAGTGCATCTGCCAGAGCGACAAGGAACAACTAATTGCACACAAATAAGCCAATAAAATGGATTACGCGCAAAAGCCAAAGTCTAAATGGAAAAAATAACCATGACTTTCTCCCAGAGCTTACAGCGGGTGAACAAAGAAGAATATGCTGTTGCATAGAGGTTAGATAATCTAACCGTTATGTGACTGGAGCATTGTTTATGATAAATGAATCTCTGCAATAACATCCATCTGATTTTTCTGGTTGGTTTTTAATAACTTGATTTATTTGGCTGAATAAGGTTGCTGGGATTTGCACTAGTTTGATGCTCAACCTTGAGATGTTGATCCTACAGGCTGCAAAGTAAAGTAAATAAAGGACCCTTTTCCTCGCCTTCAGGCGTATAGGGCATATAGGGCTAGACCTACATTTTTATAGACCAATCGGCACAAGATGGGTGATGTGGTCATCATCACGCCGGCCGCCTTTACTTCCCTGGACCCACTCAAGGCTGGTTGGACCTGGGAACCATCGGTATGGAAATTCCTCATTGGCTGTTGAGGAGAGAAATGGAACTAATATGTCCTGAACACTTTAATGCCCAGTCTTTCCTCAGATAAACTCACGATTAAAATATTAGCTCCCAGGTCGACCTAGCCTAAAATGGTTAACAGGGTAATGTCCTGGAAGTAAAGGCGACCAACAAAATGCTGACCACATAACCTACTGAGTGCCCATTGGTCTATAAAAATATGAGTATGGCATCATATGCCAGGTGCGCCATTGGTCTAAAAACGATCCTTTACTTTTATTAAAATGTAATCTCAGACTTGTACTGATTTAAAAATAAAAAAAAATAAAAACTAAAAATTCCTTTCTCTACACTGGACTGAACTTTAACCATGGTCATCTTGGTAAGTTAGGGAACTAACTACTATGCCACCATAAATGTATGTGTGTGTGTACTAGGGCTGTACCAAATAGTGATTTTAACTATTCGGCCGAATCAAAAAGTGGGACCAACTATTCGGCCAAATGCGAATAGTGAATCATCATCATCAGGTGACTTGCCGACTGGCGTGTGCGATCATGCCTCTCCACAATATGCTATCTCCTGCAGGGTGTATCAGTTCGTGTGCTGACACACCTCCATGCCTTGCAACAAGACTGTCAAGAATCTTCTATCATTGTCTTCCTCTATCCCTCCTTCCACAGATCTTTCCAGTGGTCACCAAATGTTCCATTTCCCCTATTCTCATAACATGGCTGAAAAATGACAACTGTATCCTTCTGATGTCTGTGATTAGTTGTCTTCGGGCTCCCGCCTCTTTCAAAACCATCGTTCGCTCGGCCGTTCGTTCGATGTAATATAAACACACCTTCATATTCTCGTTAGCAATATCTTCAAATTTGATTTGGGTGAAGACACCCTGAAAAAACAAAAAATGCATGATCTCTCTCTTTCTCCCTTTCTCTCACACACACAGACACACACACGCACGCACACACACAATGCGGTTGGCATTTTATGCAGTTTGTACCACACAACCGGGTTGCAGTTTCCCCCGCTACGACAGACTAAGGCAACAGAAACTATTGTGTAAATGAGAGAGTTATTTCAGTCCATCACAGTGTATGCAGAAAAACGGGAGTAAGGTAACCACTATTCGTATTCAGCCTGACCGCAACTATTTGGCCGAATACCGAATAGTTATTAGGTCTACTATTTGGCCCCGAAGCGAATATGAAGCAGCTAGACACTGGTTTGCAGATTGGAAGGTCGTGGGTTCCCTCCTGACTTTGTTCAAAAATGACCTTGACTCCCAGGCTGATGCAGCCTTGAGTGGGTACCAGGTGCAGTGCCGGGAAGTAAAAGTGGCCAGCGTGATGCTGACCACATTACCCATTTGGTGCCGATTGGTCTATAAAAATATAGGTCTAGCCCTATATGCCTAATGGGACCTTTACTTTTTTGTAACCACCAAAACAGAGCAAATTGTTTCGTGGCCCACTTGACAGCTAACCAAACACGTAACTAAAGCAAATGTAAACAGCACTTTTTTTGTGACATCCGATGTCACAAAATTATCATATTCATCTCATGTGACATATGCTGCTGCTGCCTGTCTGGATTTAGGGTCGCCATTGTAGGGAAAACATAAATAGACCCATTGTCCATTCCAACAAGCATGTCGTAGAAGTCGACTAACTGGGGAGTTCCTTCGAAGTCACAGTGCATCTGCCAGAGCGACAAGGAACAACTAATTGCACACAAATAAGCCAATAAAATGGATTACGCGCAAAAGCCAAAGTCTAAATGGAAAAAATAACCATGACTTTCTCCCAGAGCTTACAGCGGGTGAACAAAGAAGAATATGCTGTTGCATAGAGGTTAGATAATCTAACCGTTATGTGACTGGAGCATTGTTTATGATAAATGAATCTCTGCAATAACATCCATCTGATTTTTTCTGGTTGGTTTTTAATAACTTGATTTATTTGGCTGAATAAGGTTGCTGGGATTTGCACTAGTTTGATGCTCAACCTTGAGATGTTGATCCTACAGGCTGCAAAGTAAAGTAAATAAAGGACCCTTTTCCTCGCCTTCAGGCGTATAGGGCATATAGGGCTAGACCTACATTTTTATAGACCAATCGGCACAAGATGGGTGATGTGGTCATCATCACGCCGGCCGCCTTTACTTCCCTGGACCCACTCAAGGCTGGTTGGACCTGGGAACCAAGATCATTTCTGAAAATAGTCAGGCTCCGACAGGCTGCAAAGCTGGAAGAGAAAATCTACCTACTCTACACCATTATATGAAAAGACAAAACAGTTTTTTGGTAGCCTCACCTGGACATTTCCAAAGCCCTCCATTGGGTTGTGAACCACCGGTTAAAGAACACTGATCTAGAGGGCCCCAACTCCATAAGAACATTTTTAGAGGGCTGAGCCTCCTAAAAAGATTTGTAACAAGTCTAAACAACTCCTTCTAACCATGTACAGAGATAATCATTTAGGTATTCATATATTTCTTATGATTTTAATTTTAATGCAATATTATATTTATTTGCCAATTAGCAGTTTTATTATTACTGTACACTTTTGAGTCCCTTTTGGAGAAATTAATAAGATGGTTGAGCTCCCCCTTCCCCCCCCCCCCCTTTCCTTTTCTGGTCCCATCAATGTGTTTGTGTTGGCACTGATGCTCCACTCTTTTTTAAGTATATGTACTTGAGCATGAGATCTAAGCTAACTCAAGCCAGCCGAAACTATCTTTTATAATTTCCAGCAGTTCACTTCATTACCTCAATAATATTAATATTATTCGGCGAATTCTCTTTTCCTGACGAGGTTTTTGCGGTGTAAAACTAGTAAAAGTGGTTAATGTTATCAATTTTTAATGTCAAAAGTTTATAAACTTCACTAACTTTCAAGTCTGACTTAATTAACTTGTTAACATTAGTTCTTATTTGTTAGTATTATAAAAAAAAATTATTTAATATCGTGGTGCAGCAAAAAGATCTTTGGTAAATAACGTTTGCTGGTGTTTCCTATCTGCGCTCAGAATTATCTTTATGAGCTTGAATCTACAAGTCGGGAAGTGAGAAGGCGTTGCCTGCAATCAATCTTTTCCTACTTAACTTAAATGTTCGTAGTCAAAACCTAGCTTAAAACAAAAATTAAATTAACTCACCCATTGAGTTGGATAAACGGGAGGAGGTATTGACATTTTCAAAGCAACAAACTGGATGAGAGAAAGTCAAAATGTATATATTTCCACAGAAACTGTTGAGGCTTTATACACTCCGGTAACCTTGTTTGAAAAGTTTCAATCGATTGAAGCTGGCGTCGGCAGTCGGCAGACGTCGCTACGTCTGCGCAGTTGCTGTTTGAATGTGCTAGTTGAATTGATTGCAGCGGGAGCTACCGGAAAATGAAAAGGTGTGGTCGACCACGGTTGTTACTTGATCATCGGGTCGCCAATTGGCTTGCCGGTAGACGACTTCGTCGCCAGTCGGGACAGTAAGTCCTTTTCAGGGCGTGGAATACTACGCCATTTTATATGGCACACATACACTAGTCACAATGCTAACCTATTGAATACTGAATGAAGAATCGACATCACAGCACTCGGGACACTCCCATAAGTGCTCCGTCCCCATCGTCAGCAGCAAGCGTTCCAATTCCTATGACACCAGTAGCTGTCTGATTATATATCCGTCTCATCCTTTCCCTGAGTTTTGAGCGTCAGCCACATCCCCTGGTAACTCCTTGCAGCACCATTCTCCTCAGACCGTAACAGTGCATCCACACTGTTCACTCGTTCCCGAAGGGCTCTCACAATATCTAGCTTGTCATACACAAATTTACCCTTAAGTGGTGCAGAGCCGGCTAGTCTATCTTTTTGATCATTTCCCAACACACCAGCGTGACCTGGAGAAAATATCCAAAGGATGCCAACTACCCGGGACCTCTGAATTGATGCTTGTCACTATGCACAGAGTTTGCCTGAATCCACCTTTCTCAACATGCTCTGTGAGTCAGTTACAATCACGGCACGTGTGTACAGCTGATTCTCAAGCTAGCAGAAGGCAACGGAGACGGCCTCTACATCCATTCTCACACTAGACTTTGTGATATCACGTGCAAGGCTTTTCTGCACTGAGCAACGTCTATTCCATTTTGCTATTTCACTGAAGTGTACAACAAATTTAAGATTGGGCAATCAGCCATGTGTACCTGTGGACTGGCACCTGCGACAACAGATCACATCCTCCAAGACTGTCCTAGATTCAAGGCTTCCAGGCAAAACTTCAGGCCAAAAGAGACACTTGTGGAAGTCAAACTTTACGGGCCGCTTAGTGAATTACAAAAGACAGTGAAATTCATACTAGAGACAGCATTGCAGATATAGATAATTTATTTCATGCGAACGAAAGAAGAAGAAAAATTACATTGAAACTCCTCCAAGGGGATAGGCCTACTGATTGATCGTGATGATTTTTTTAAAGCAAAGCACGAAGGGCGTCTCTAGATACAGTGGGCTGTAGGTCGATTTACCCTACTGACCTGGCGCTATGATCGTGACGGTGGTATGATTTGTGTGCTTGTTTATTACCAATGTAGTTTGCTGCGGCATCTGGTGATAACCGTTAGAGAGCGAAGGGTGATCAATCTCACTTATCGACATGGATATGATAAGACAACATCTAGTGAATTGAGGTGGAGGCGGTCACCTTAGCCAGAGAAAGGCTACAGAGCCATTTGCACGCACATGTCGTTTTTTTTTTTTACTCAAAGAGCATGTTAAGAAAGGTGGAGACGGATATGCTCCGTGCTAAGAGCCTTATGGAATTCCATAAAAGATAATCAACACAATTTCTCTCCTCTATAAAGACTTTTCCTGCAGTATAAAAAGTTACAATAAATCTTTTCCAGTAAAGACAAGGTGTAAGACAGGAATGAGTTATGTCACCCCTCCCCTTCAATCTTGTGATTGATTTGATACTAAAGAACACAGTAGACAAGGCATCAAGAGGCATACGGTGGACTCCATTCACCAAGCTTGAGGACCTTGATTTTGCAGATGATATAGCACTCCTATCACATAAACATGAACATATACAAGAGAAAAGTAACAGACTACTCAGCACAGCAGCAATAGTGGGACTGAGAATAAATACAAAGAAAACTAAGATCATGACAAAAGTCCAAACCAACAACCAGTGTCCATAAATAACCAAACACTTAAAAATGTAGAACATTTCACATATCTTGGCAGTGTGGTGTCCCTACTGGGAGGGACAGAGAAAGACATACAGTCACACCTGAACAAAGCTACAGCTGCTTTTGGAAGGATAAGTCAAATCTGGAAATCCAACAGTTACTGCAGGGGAGCGAAACTCCGACTCCTCGAGAGCGTCGTTTTGCCAGTTTTTCTTTGTGGAGCAGAATACTGGAGAATGACCAAAAAATATGCACACAAACTATCTACCTTCCACCACACAAGTCTACGTAGAATTATCAAAATTTTCTGGCCACATATAATCTCAAACACTAAACTACTTCTAGTCACAAACCAAGAAACCATAGACAGTATGATAACCAAGAGAAGATGAAAATAGCTTGGCCACGTTATGAGAATGAATCCTGATATACTTGCCAAAACAGCTCTCATATAGATATCAGAGGGACAGAGAAAAAGGGGTGTCCAAAAAAGAGCATAGAGACGAACGATGGAAAGTGACCTGAGTGCGGCATCTCTGACATGGAAAACTGCACTGAAGATTGCGCAGGACAGGAAAGTATGGAAAGTCCTCTCTGAAGCCCCATCTGCCACTAGGCATAAATAGAATTGAATGTATTAATTGTATACCATGGTAGGAATATAGATTATCATATTCAGTATGTTTTAAATGTACTTTCAAGAAATTATAGGTAGACTCCGTAGTCTTTTTTCTGTGGATAATTAAAGTGATCTGGGATACCATAATTCTGTCTTAAGATATCTTGGTAATCTTAGTTGTATGGCAAAGGGGTCACCAAATAGTTGCTCAGCTCTTAAGAAATATTAACACCTCATATAGTAACCCTTGTTCTTGTGAGGTACTGTTTAATCCTTTCCTGTAGTTCTCTAGAGTTTAGAGCCATCTACTCCCAGTATGTTTTCTGTTGTCTTAGGCTTACTGCAACGGAACACATATTCATTAAGGGGAGTCCTTTGAAATTCATATTTTATTGTAAATAGTGTTTAATGTCATTACCAGACATAAAAAAATGTTTTCTACTATATAGAAATAAGCTACGCCAATTTGCATTTTCAACTATCTCTTATTTTTAGTTCACTCGTTATTTGACATTTTTTAGTTGTAGCCTTAAACAATTTGTAGGCATGTCTTCATTTTAAGCTCCCATTCCACATCCTTATCCATCATTTTGTTATCCTTTTTTTTTTTTTGAATTACTGATTTTAAATTACCCTTAATATTAAGGTCACAGCTACATGTATTTTATTATTATTTGCTACACACTGTCTGTCCTTTCATTTTCTTCAATTCTCACATGTGCTAGCATCCATATAATTAGTACCGAACAACTTCTTGTTTTTAGATAAGTTGTAGCCAAGACGATCTCCTCCTTGATGTCACTTCTACTAGATTTCTTTGTATGTAGACAGTAGGCACTAAGTTACTCCTGAAATACCCTGCACTTGTACGCATTTTACCAAACCAATATAAAGAAGATTTCAAATTGGGCAGGGAGATAATGCTTACGATGTTTAGGGATCCTCAATGACTGGTGCTTGCCCTTTTCTGTAAGGAAGTAAAGTATATAACAAGTGCAGCAATTTAAATATTTGGGGAGCATCTTCACAGATGATGGAAGAATTGATAGAGAACTTGAGGCAAGATGTCAAAAGCCGAACGCAGTAACTTACCAACTCTCCCCACTGCTAAAACACCCAAGCATCACTATGGCACTAAAACGACAACTGATAAATTTCATGTTTATACCAACCCTCTGCTACCAATGCCAAACCTGGTCCCTAACAAGAGCACAGGAGAAAAAGATCACGACTTGCGAAATGAGATGCTTACGTAAGGCTGCCAATGTCACAAGGAGAGACAGAGTTCGAAACGAGAACATTAGAGCAATTGTAGGAACCACACCATGCCTGCAATACATAAAGAAGCAACAAATAGAGTGGTTTGGCCACTTGATGCGAATGCAAACCGACCAACTGCCTCTACGAGCATACAACGAACAGCACTACTGCCCTAGAGCAAGAGGCAGACCGAGAGTACGCTGGATAGACAATATATCAGAGATCCTGAGGCAACACGGACTAACAACAACACGTGCAACACACCTGGCCCATGATAGAAAACTGCGACTCCCCACTACGCTGTGAGGCAATTGTGGACAAGACAAGAAAAAGTATATATATATATATATATATATATATATATATATATATATATATATATATATATATATATATATATATATATAAAGTGGAGCATTCGGAGCATTTTCTAAACGTAGCGCGCCGCTATGAAATTAACACTATGTGGGTTAAATAGTCCCCACTCCCCTTTGTCCCCCGTACACATTTCGGTACATCTCACGTTTTCGGGGACAAAAAAGAAAGTGAATCCCTTTCCAGTTCATAAACTGCCGTGTCGCAGGGCTTGTGCTATGTTGCAGAGGTGTCAAGCTGAGTGACCGGCCAACAACACGCAGAATTGTTGTCACCGGTCGGCGATATTGCATGTTTTTTATTACATGATTTGAGCGTTTTTAATGATAAAAAAAAAAAACATGCAGAACTGGCCCTAACGCACACAACCGCCCCCACCCCCCGGGACGTCCCACGAGAGAGTGCAGCCTACATCTATTTCTGCATGTTTCGGTTTAGTAACACCTATTATTTTCAAAAACAACAAAAACAGTCCGGAAAAAAGTAATGGGTATATGAAAACATAAATAGGCAATGTTTGTTAAACTAATGCCTCTGAATTGATTTCCAGTAATGTCAGCTCTGTCCCTTTATGGAAGCTAGTTTTTGCAGTTCCTCTCCAGTTTAATGACAACCTTAAATAGGTCACGAGTGTCTACTGGTGTAATATAATGTAATGTAATTGTGTGTGGGTGTGTGTGTGTGTGCGCGAGGTCTCTTTTTAGTTTTTAGTCATGTCTGTTCCACTGCAAAAACATTTTAGTTATAAAATTTTCTTAATGTTTTACCTACACGGTGCCAGAGCTTTGTTCTCACCTCATGATTTACTGGAATTTGGTTACTTTTTGTCTCTAAACTCGGTACCAGTGATTCCCTCATTCCTTCTGTTCTGTGCAGTAAGTAGCATGTCATTTGCAGAAGCTTGCTCCCATAACAACCCTCCAGAAAACTTCTTGATCACAAGCAAGATGTCCCATCCATGCTGGAGATCCTCCACCACATCCTGCACCCATCTTCTCTTTGGCCTTTCTCATCCTCTCTTCCCAGGCATATAACTCTCCATTATTGTTTTCTCTAAACGTCTGTTTAGAAAGACCTTGCAGACTGCTTTATTTCGACGGGTAATTTTTATTTGAAACTGTTGAGTTATTCTTTGTTTCTGTTCAAACAGAAGTAGAGGACCACTTACCCCGCCTTCATGCGTTAGTTAGTCGACAGATTATCCTCATTGCACATCGAACTACTCAGTCCATAAGTGCTCGGATCCCCTCCTCAGTAAATCCCGAAGCATGTAGCGGCTAACGACTCCAGTTCTGTGTTGGTTTATTATTATTCTTTGGCTATCCGAGTAGTGTTCTTGTTTGGCGACACCCCGTTTAACATGTTGTTCTTGCAGTCTGACCATGGTTGCAGATTTACAGTTCTCAGTTGGTCCACGCAGACGTCCTAACTCTCTTAGCGCATTCAGTATACCAGCCTGATCCATGGCTTGTCCTGCTTTCACGGTAGCGTCACCTGCAAGCCTATCAGCTTGCTCGTTTCCTTGTACCCCCACATATCCAGGCACCAAAATGAAACTAGTCCTTGTCAGCCGTGAATTCTGTAGATCCACCAACTACTGCCTTCGGACCCAGCCCATCTCTGTCTTCCTGAGCATACTCATCGAGTCACAAAGAAAGCATGCTCCAGTGAAAGTCTGTTTTTAGCCAATTTACTGCTTTAGTCACAACCATGACCTTCATGCGTATTGACTGTTATTTTATGGACCGCTTGACTGGTGATATGGTCAATATCACGGCAACCACCTTTACTTCCCATGACTATAGTACGCATTGAAGACTGGGTCGACCTGGGAACCAAGGTCGCTTTTGAAAAAAGTCTTTCAGGACCTGAACCCATGACCTTCAAATCCGCAAGCTAGCGTCTAGCCACTAAACCACAGCAGCTCCCTTAAACAGAAGTACTGACTAGATATTAGAAGTAACATTCAAAGTCAGTCAACTCTGAACTATTACACTTCTTTCTACTCCTATTGCCTTTCATATTGTTATTCTATTATCTTTACTTTAAAAAAAATCTTTTTTAGCACTGTTGCTTTACAAGGCGCATGACTCCCCATCTTGAGTAGGCTTTCACCGAGGAAGACTGGGCTATACTAACATCAAAAACATATTTGGCAAGACATGATTTGCTGGAATGTTTAAGTTAATTTGGGCAGTCATAGTAGTTCCTGCATATAAGATCTAGATTTAAATATCTAGAACTACTTCTTTTTTGGGTAAATATCTGCTTATGCCGCTGGGCGTAGCAGTTCATCAGACTATCGGCAGCCGAGCCAGGGAGCGCTCAGTCACTTGATATGCCGTGATGCTATGCAGTCTCAAGGTGTCGGGGACTCCTTCAATCCATATTCTTCTTGGTCTTTCCCTGCCTCTTGGTATTTCGATTTTCAGGTTGTACGCTCTTGCTGCTGGCAGCGTTGGTTTCATTCTCATAAGACGACCAAACCATTTCATACTTTGTTTCTCAATAAATTTGACAATGGGTGTTGTTACAACAGTTCTTGTGATCATGTCATTTTTCACTTGATCTCTTCTAATTTTATTCACAGCCATTCTCAAACATCGCATCTCACAGGTAGTTAGTTTTTTTAATTTCTTTTGTCAATGTCCAAGTCTGACATTGGTAACCTAGAGTCTGTATAAATATTATATTTGTATCTAGAACCACTATCATACAAAAAAATTTACTTTTAGTCCTATAAGGTTTTGCAGTGGATATCCAATGAGGCAAATAAACACACAGACAATCATAAGACCTTTAGTTATAAAGATGACATATGGTTCATTTAGAAGGCCATATTTCCACAAAAGACTCAGCAAATTTGAACAGAGTGAGAACAAATTATGTGATGGATGGGATTAAAGGAAAAGGGCCAATCATATGTTACTTCGGATTGAAAGAGTTGATCTATTATCTATTTAGTTTCAAAGAGGTTATCTATTATCTATTCGGTTTGAAAGACTTAATCTGTTATCTATTCAGCCTGCAAGAGTTATTCTATTAGGATATGTCTAAACGGTTGCAGAATTACAGTACAATCAAATGGACAGGTAGCAATAGATTGAATATGAGCATTGTTAGGGAGCTTTTTTCAGTGCATTGTACAAGCTAGTGTTCATTTCTGTTAGGCTGCTCTTGATAATGTCGCTTATATTTAAAATATATATGTTCAACTCGTTTTATAATTAAAAAAAAAAATAAAACAATGACTGAACACAAAACTAAATAGGAAGCTGAACAAAAAGAAAGGCAAATGAACATTCTGAGCAGTTTTTATTATAAAAATATGGGACTATTTTCAACCTTTTTTGTTAAAGTCATCAGATAATAGACTCACACATAGTGATAACTAACAAAGAAAATTAGTTCCAGAATAATATTCATTAGCCAAAATCTTTGTTAGCCATAATATGGTTTCCCCTAGATTTTCTACTACTTGTTAGTTTTTTTCAGAAGTGCATTAACTAAACATTCATTAGCCGAATTCAAATTAATTAGCGGAAAGGTGGAGACAAACATGCACCGTGCAGAATGGCAAGGATCGATTCAGAGGTCCCGGGTAGCTAGTGTCCTTTGGATATTTTCTCCAGCTTATGCTGGTGCATTGGAAAATGAGCAGGCAGATAGACTGGCTGATTCTGCACCACTTAATGGTGAATTGATGCATGACAAGCTGGATGTTGTGAGAGCCCTTTGGGAGCAAGTGAACAGTGCGGAGGCACAAATAGGTCATTATGATTTGAGGAGAATAGTACTGCAAGGTGTTGCCAGGCGATCTGGTTGATGCTAAACACTTAAAGGAAAGACGAGACAGATACACAATCAGTTACTGGTGCCATCGCAACTCTTCGCTTGCTTCTGAAGATGGAGACAGAACACCTATGAATGTGTCCTGGGTGCTGTGATGTTGATTCTTAATTCAAAATAATTAGCCAAGGTAAAAACAGCAATGAATATCGTTGCTAGCCACCAAATTAATTATCTGGGTTAGCTTGTTAGCCAAGGTATCGCTAAATGGCATGGCCTCATAAGAAACAAAGAACGGTAAAATTATAACATACTATCATCTCATTGTCCTCTTGTGTCATTATATGTCATATAGGGCTCAGTCTACTCCATCATTTCTTTTATCATGTGCAATTTTTGCAACATCATTGATGAAATCCAGCCCAGCATCTCTGGTCTTTCTCATCAGTGAGTTTTTTTTGGTGGACAATCTCACTTCCTTAGTTCCTTTATGTCCCATTTTAATGCCATTTTTGTACCTTGCATGTTTTAATAAGCAGATAAGTAAAGCTAGTGTGGGACTGGCTCCTTAACACTGATGAAAAATTTAACTGCAAAATCAAACCAAACACACAACTGCAAAATCAAACTAAACACATAACTGCAAAATCAAATTAAATAGGTAACTGCGAAATCGAATTAAACAGGTAACTGCAAAATAAAACCAGTCATGAAAAAGCCTACGAAGAGTTTGGCAATAGTTGGCTGAGGGCCTAAACTCTATTGGTAATTTAAAGTCCAGAAAAAGAAAAAAAGTCAAACTGACATTAAAGTCGAAATGAACATCAGTCCCAGTGAATATGAAAACATTTTTATGCATGAAAACATTTAATTTATAATCAGGCATAAGAAGTCAGTGAAGACATTGGCATTTCTTTGAGGGTAAACATTAACAATTAAATAATTACAAAGAGAATAGGTCCTTTTTCTTTAATCTGTAAGAAAAACAGTACCATGAAAACGAAATCAGTCATATGTTAAAGCTATTTTCATTGTGAAATCTTTCATACTATGTATTGTTGAACATACTTGAACTCTTTCTGTCCCTGACACTTTAATCCTGAATTCAAATTATTACTTTAGCCCTGTCTGCTTTGACGGTTGTTACTTTACCTACTATATGAAATGTGATACTTTTTCAATAATATTCCAGATAATGTTTAATTTTTACTTATAATACAAGAAAAAATCTGGTAACAAAAAAGGTCTGCCTGGGACAGAGTTACACATACTTTACAACTATACTAAATAAATTTTGTTTTCTTTTTGCAAAGATCCTAGATAAGTAATTAATAAATCAGCAGGCGCATCCATAAATGAGTAATGGCTTCTTGGTCGTTGTATGAAATCTTGTGACTGGTCCATCAACATCCATATCTACAGCACTACATTAGAGGGGACAAAAAAACAGAGAACAGTCACTTAAATGTCTTGATGGATGTTAGTTAATACAATAAAATGCATGTGTATCAACATAATTTACAATAGCTAAATAAATACTGATCACACATGAATTGCAAGATTAAATTAAAAGAATATACTAGAGGAGAGGATGGTTAAATGGTTAAAAATGCTGGGCTCTCACGTGGGAAACCCAGCTTTGAATCATCTGTAAGTGTACAGGTTTTTTCCTGCCGAGTGCAACAATAAAATCTTGACCGACACAGTCAATGGTGAATGCACTAGTCATGCCACCCTAAATTCACAGGCAAACTGTTTTTTTTTTTGCTTTGCAGGCAGAGAACTCTTTGAAAGCAATCACCTTTTTATGACAAGCTTTTTAGTGATAGGAATATATTTACTGGAAAAAAAAGCATTTAAGAATGTGTTTTTTCTTCAGAAATTTCCACGGGTTCATTGCTGTAGTGTTCCCGGGGCAAAAGAGTTGAGTTTGGTTTTATCTTTTCATTGCCAATGTGAATAGATAGAAAAGAAAAGAGTTTATTTCTTAAATTTATGAAAATATTTGTAGAGGACTTAGTGCATAAATATTACTAAACAATAGCAGGTGACTACAAGACAACATGTAGGAACAAGACATTAGCAGGTGAGAACAAGACATTAGCAGGTAAGAACAAGACACTAGCAGGTGAGAACAAGACATTAGCAGGTGACAACAAGGTTTTAGCAGATGAGAACAAGACATTAACAGGTAAGAACAAGACATTAGCAGGTGATAAGACATTAGCAGGTGAGAACAAGACATTAGCAGGTGAGAACAAAACATTAGCAGATGAGAACAAGACATTAGCAGGTGAGAACAAGACATTAGCAGGTAAGAAGAAGACATTAGCAGGTGAGAACAAGGCTTTAGCAGATTAGAACAAGACAGCAGGTGAGAACAACACATTAGCAGATGAGAACAAAACATTAGCAGATGAGAAAAAATGTTAGCAGACGAGAACAAGACATTAGCAGTTGAGAAAAAGACATTAGCAGGTGAGACACAAGGCAGATAAGAACAAGACAGCAGGTGAAAACAAGACATTAGCAGGTGAGAACTAGACATTAGCAGGTGAGAACAAGACAGTAGTAGATGAAAATAAGACTTTAGCAGATGAAAATAAGATGTCATAAAGTGAGCATAAGATGTTAGCAGATGAGAACAAGACATTAGCAGATGAGAACCAGACATTAGCAGGTGAGAACAAGATGTTAGCAGATCAACACAAAATTTAGCAGGTCAGAACAAGACTTAAGCAGATGAGAATAAGATTTTAGCAGATCAGTTGAAGATTTAGCAGACATGAATAAGACTTTAGCAATGAGAACAAGATTAGCAAATGATGAAAAGATTTTAGCAGATGAGATCAAGACTTTAATAAAAGATGAGGACAAGGCTTTAATAATAGACGAGGACTAGGCGTTGGCAGATGAGAAAAAAGCTTTAATGACATATGAGAACTAGGCTATAGCATGTGCAAGACTTCAATAACAGAAGAGGACTAGGCATTAGAAGATGAGAACAAGACTTTAATAATATATGAGGACCAGGTGTTAGCAGATGAGAACAAGACCTTAATAACAGATGAGAATAAGACCTTAATAACAACTGAAAGATGCAATTATTAAACATTGAATGTTACCAAAATAATCCAAACTATTATCCAAGGAAAGAATAAGATGGAAATACAGCAGTGGAGGCAGTGATTGACACCTCTTCGCCTGTAAATCAGATAGAAGTGAAATAATATTAATACAAAGACAGCATGTTAAATTCCATTTATAATAATTAATCAATCTTATTTCAACATTCTCATTAGGAAGAATGCTGTAAAGACAACAACTACTGTTGTTTGCTTTTAATTCTTTAACTTTTTTTGTTTTACCACTTTGGAAGACAGGGCTCTGGTTCCAGTTCTTCTGCCAGCCTGACATTTAATACTAAGGTCGTAGACTGTCGTAACATAACATACCATTTAATACTTTTCTACAATTCCTCTGATGTTATTTATCTATGTTGTTCTTAGTTTTTTTCGATCACTATTTTTTAAAATTTGTCCTCTACAGTAAATCTTTGGTTAATTATCTAAAATTTAAAAAAATTTGATGACGTTTGGGTTATAAATAGCCACCATTTAATATAAAGCCGGCTGGCTAGTTGGTGAAACCAATGGGAGAGCACCATAATCACAAGAAACTCAGAAAAGTATAGCAAGCCAGTTAAAACCAAAGAATTTTTAGTGAGTTGGCTGGTACCTGAAACAGGCGCTGGATGACTGTTATATAAATTGAATTAGGCGAGCTAAAAACCTGACCAACTTGGGGGTCAGGAAGTGATAAAACAGATGGGAGTGTTCAGTTTTCCCTCTTGAGCCTCTGGTTTTCGGACGAGAAATATGTAGTTCTGATTTGTCCGTTGCATTCAATGGTTTTACGCAATGTGGGTTGAGATGTGTAGGCAAAGATAGGTTCCATCTGTTGTAGGGTATTTTCTAACAAGTTGTGAATTGTAATGCATTATTATTTGTGAAGACCTTAGATGATGTTTAGTGAAATAAATAGATGTGAATGTGATATTTATAGTTCCAGTTGCTTTGCTTCAGATTAGGGTTTGTGGTTAGTGTGTGTAGTTTATTTATTTGTTGCCTGGCTTATTAGACTTTACATAGAAGATCTCGTGTCTGGACTAGAATATTCCTGTTTCTAGTCCCCACCTAACGAACTATTTTCCTTTATTTTTATCTTAGTACTTAGGGCTTCTCCATCCTAGTACATACCTAATCAGAAGTTATATAATATTACATTGTATTGCTGTAAGAAGCAGAAACATGGATAATATCTAAAACAATTAAGAATAGATGCAATTAAATGGTATGATAGAAACACAAATATGAAATAAAATGAACACTGGCTAACAGTGTAACAACTACTGCAGTGTGAGACATTTAAGCCCATTCTAGAGAACAAAGAGGTGAGAAAACAACTCCAGTGTTTGATAAGGCACATAATGAGGAAACCTGATACTAATATAACTAAAATGGCTTTGCTTTAACAAAATTCAGGGCCAAAGGAATAAAAGCAGAGGTAAAAAAGAACACAAGGAGAGAGAAACCAAACAGGGATATTTAAAAAAAAAAAAATTTAAAAGATGAGAACTTGGAGTGAAAGCAAAAGAAAGGATGACTTGGTGAGTTTGTTGAAGGTTGAAAACCTATGCTCCATTGGGAGCTAACAGGCAAAAAAAATTAATATGAAACTGTTAAGCATACAATACTTACTCAACAATGATTGTCTGGGTAGCCGGAGGCTGGACAACAACAACATTTGAGTGTGACTGCATCTGTAATGTACGGTTATTTCATTAGTCACATTTCAAAATCATGCATTACAAAAAGAAACTCTTTACTGCTTCTGTTGACCAATTTTCAGGATGATGTAAGAGAGGGAAGTCTTGAGACTAAAGATTTAGTGTTGAATGGCAGTGCAGTCTCATACACTGTACAGATTAGGGTGTTTATTTTTGCCCAGACACAAATGACAATAGCATCACTTCTGAACTTAAGTCTCTGGCATGACAGTCTAGCATTCTAACCATTCAACCAGCTGCTGCTTATTCATCTATTGAAGTGTATAAAAGATGTAACCAGTGCACCACAAGTACAGGTACACCACAGGTACAGGTACACCCCAAGTACAAGTACACCACAAGTACAGGTACACCACAAGTATGGGTACACCACAAGCACAAATACACCACAAGTACAGGTACACCACAAGTACAAGTACACCAAAAGCACAAGTACACCACAAGTATGGGTACCCCACAAGTATGGGTACACCTCAAGTATGGGTACACCACAAGTACAGGTACACCACAAGTACGGGTACACCACAAGTATGGGTACACCACAAGTACGGGTACACCACAGGTACGAGTACACTACAGGTACGGGTACATCACAGGTACACCACAAGTACAGGGTCATCACAGGAACAGGTACACCAAAAGTACAGGCACACCACAAGTACAGGGACATCACATTTACAGGTTCACCACAAGTACAGGGACAACACAAGTACATGGACACCACAAGTACAGGTACACCACAAGTACAGGGACATCACAAGTACAGGGACATCACAAGTACAGGGACATTACAGGTACAGGTACACCCCAAGTACAGGTACACAACAAGCATAGGTGCACCACAGGTGCGGGTACAACAAAGGTACGGGTACATCACAGGTACACCACAAGTACAGGGTCATCACAGGAACAGGTACACCAAAAGTACAGGCACACCACAAGTACAGGGACACCACAAGTACAGGGACATCACAAGTACAGGGACATTACATGTGCAGGTACACAAGTACAGGGACATTACAGGTACAGGTACACCACAAGTACAGGTACACAACAAGCATAGGTGCACCACAGGTGCGGGTACACCAAAGGTACGGGTACATCACAGGTACACAACAAGTAAAGGGTAATCACAAGTACAGGTACATTACAAGTGCAGGAACATCACAGGTACACTACAAGTACACCACAAGTAAAAGAACACTGCAAGTACAACACAAGTTCAGGTACACCACAAGTACAGGTACATCACAAGTACAGGTACATCACAAGTACAGGTACACCACAAGTACAGGTACATCACAAGTACAGGTACACCACAAGTACAGGTACATCACAAGCACAGGTACATCAGGAGTACAGGTACATCAGGAGTACAGGTACATCACAAGTACAGGTACACCACAAGTACAGGTACACCACAAGTACAGGTACATCACAAGTACAGGTACACCACAAGTACAGGTACACCACGAGTACAGGTACATCAGGAGTACAGGTACATCACAAGTACATGTACATCACAAGTACAGGTACATCACAAGTACAGGTACATCACAAGTACAGGTACATCAGGAGTACAGGTACATCACAAGTACAGGTACATCACAAGTACAGGTACATTACAAGTACAGGTACATCACAAGTACAGGTACATCAGGAGTACAGGTACATTACAAGTACAGGTACATCACAAGTACAGGTACATCATAAACACTGGTACACTACAAGTTCAGGTACACTACAAGTACAGGTACATCAAGAGTACAGGTACATCACGAGTACAGGTACATTACAAGTACAGGTACATCACAAGTACAGGTACATCACAAACACAGGTACACTACAAGTTCAGGTACACTACAAGTTCAGGTACACTACAAGTACAGGTACATCAAGAGTACAGGTGCATCACAAGTTCAGGTACATCAAGAGTACAGGTACATCACAAGTACAGGTACACTACAAGTACAGGTACACTACAAGTACATGTACACTAGTGGTACACAAGTACAGGATCATCACAGGTACAGGTGCATCACAAGACAGGGTCATCAGAGGTACAGGTACATCACAAGTACAGGTACACCACAAGTACAGGTACACCACAAGTACAAGTACATCACAAGTACAGGTACATAACAAGTGCAGGTACACCACAAGTACAGGTAGACCACAACTACAGGGACACTACAATTACAGGTACACCACAATTACAGGTACACCCCAAGTACAGGTACACACAAGTACAGGTACACACAAGTAAAGGTACATTACAAGTACAGGTACATCACAAGTACAAGTTGGCACTATGCCAGTGTCACCTCAGAGCTAAATCCTTGTTTAGAGCAAATCGTTTTTTGTGACCTGTTCACGTTTACCGGCCCATCTGCACACCGTCTGAGTCTTATCTAGGTCAGAAGGGTGTGACGTTGTTCTGTTTTCTTCGAAAAGAGTCTCTCGTGTGACCTAGGTTGAGGCTGTGGGTGTGTGGGGGGGGGGGGGGGGGGGGGGGTGGTTAGGGCCAGTTTAACATGTTATGGGGTCGTTGAAAGCTGTGTCGTCATGAAGTATAGAACACGCAACGTCGGCGCTGATGTAATTGGATGAAAGACAACGTGATACCCCTCGGACATAGAAGAGTCTGAGAAAGTATAAATGATATGTCAGATGTATAGATGGTCCGGGAAAGGAAAAAAGGACCTATATTTGAACATGTAGATCAGCTGAAAATTGTGTAGCTGCCTGAAAAGTAATAGTTCTCGTTGTCCTATCTAGAGCAGGAATTTGGCATATTGTAAAGAGACAAATAACAGCCCTGAAAATACACTTTGGTGGCTTTGGCATTTGTAAAGAGACAAATAACAGCCCTGAAAATACACTTTGGTGGCTTTGGCATATTGTAAAGAGACAAATAACAGCCCTCAAAATGCACTTTGGTGGCTTTGGCATACTGTAAAGAGACAAATAACAGCCCTCAAAATGCACTTTGGTGGCTTTGGCATACTGTAAAGAGACAAATAACAGCCCTCAAAATGCACTTTGGTGGCTTTGGCATGTTGTAAAGAGACAAATAACAGCCCTCAAAATGCACTTTGGTGGCTTTGGCATATTGTAAAGAGACAAATAACAGCCCTGAAAATGCACTTTGGTGGCTTTGGCATATTGTAAAGAGACAAATAACAGTCCTGAAAATGCACTTTGGTGGCTTTGGCATATTGTAAAGAGACAAATAGCCATGAAAATGAACTTAGGTGAGAATTGTCAACACGGAACTTGGGTGACTTTGGCGTTGGGCCAACGAACAACACACACACACCCACACATACCGCAAAACAGAACGGCGGGGCGTGGATTGGGGTCTGCATCTCAGGCAGATGTACTTCGACTTTGTAGGAAACTCTCAATTAGACTCTTACGACATGCTTTTGGGTAGGCAGCGCGTATATTCTTGTTTTCCCTATAACAGGGCCCCGGAAGCCACACGGAGAGTACAGAAGAATAAATTCAATTTTCTGATGCCTAATTTGCTACTTGGCGGAAAATGTCCCATTCTCGTGTGTATGTGTATAGCTATATATATACACCCACACATACATTTTATATATAAAAAAATACAAACTTTATGCATGCACATATGTGCGCGCGCGCAAACACACCGAAATAATTGCTACTAAGTGGCGGGAGTTGAATGAAGAAAGGTACACGTTAGTACATTACCTTATTTTATGTTCTCAGAGGTTCTTGAAAGGGTTTTCTGACAGACTCGTATTCTAAAAAGATAAATAACATCTTTATAAATAAAATGTTCAGTTCAGGTAAAAAGAAGACCTAGGTCTGCTATATATGCTACAGAAACAGTCGATATTTGACCACGCATTGTTTGGCTGCATTTGTGTTGAGACTCCCACCTGCCATAAAATTACTTCCTTGTCGTCGTCTTTGTTATCGTCTCCTCCTTCTTCGATGTTGATGTATTCGCCGTCTTCGTTGCCCCTAGAAAATGTATAGGAGATTTAGCACCCACCCCCCCCCCTTTTTTTTCCACCTAAGTATGTCTACAAGTTATTTTTGAAAGAATACATTTCATGCAGCTTTAAATAAATGTTTCCATTTATTTGCCATTCAGCAAATAACGTTTTTTTTAAAGCAACAATTAATATAAGACCCTTCTCTGAGCTCCCGCTCCTATCCCATATTTTAAGAGCTCCCCGTTTTAACCATGTATAAATTACCTTTTAAAGTATTTGTTTTATAATTTCCCTATTATTTCGAGTGCATTAATTTGCCAATTAGCACATTAATTATATGAAAAAAATTATAAAAAATACATCAAAAGATAATTTATTCATATGATTAAAGGGGCCTTCTCACCCCTTACAAAATTATTTGACGGATGGGTGGCGGGAGCTAATAGACCTCCTCTCTAATTTTTTTTAAATGTGAAGGGGTGGGGAGCCCCAAAGCATCATCTGAACACCCCTCCACCACCCACCCCCCCCCCCCCCCCCAATCCAATTATCTTCTGAGCTGATTCAGCAAACTTAATAGAAAGCAACATACAACAATTTTCCGTCTACGAACAGGACACTGCAGGCTCAACTACCACATGCATAAAATAAAGACTGCACAGTCCCCACAGTGTACCTGTCAAACAGGACCACAGACATCTGAGCACATTCTGTAGACTTGCCCAATCTACCTACAACTTTGAAAAGGTATCTGGCCTCAAGAGCAAAGTGTGCAGAGCAAGCTATGGGGAACCATGAAGGATCTGCAGCTGACATGCGAGTTCATAGAGGCAACCCACCTGATGGTCTGATCTGAGCATACGAAACCGAACGCAAAGAAGAAGAGGAATCTTCCGAGAAAATGCGCACGTTGATGGAGAAGGGGGAGGGGGTGTCTGCAAGAGGGTTCAGTCCCCAAATGTTTTGTAAATTTCAGACAGAGAGGGGACTGGAGGCGTTCGAGCGTTCCCTCCCTCATGTCTTGCCTATGTAACAAGAACGTGGAATAGTGGGTGGGTGCTTACACCCTCCATCTTTTTACTAAACAATTTGTAAGCTCCCGCAGCACTAATTTTTTCTTCGTGGCGGCACGCCTGGTCTAACAACTTCTGTCCAATTCGCCACTGACACGACAGGAGTTCTTTATCTCAAAACAGGGGAAGCCTGGGGTAGCGCCGTGGCTAGACGCTTGCCTACCGACCCCAAGGTCTTGGGTTACGATCCGCTCCGGCACAGACTGTTGTTTATAACCCCCGTGAAGGCTGAGAGTTTTTCAAGTAGACTTGTAAGTTTCCACTGGTTTCTGGGTAGTAAGACCGGACCTCCGTGTGTATTGTTGCGTACGTAAAAAATACCTTGGCAGTTGGAAATCGAAAAGAGTAGCCTAACGGCGCTGTCCGGACAAACTTTGGAGTTAAAAATCGACCCAAAAAATATTTTAGGATCCTCGCCGGTGCAACGCAGTTCGAGCACTGTGATGAGATTCTTTAGACTCAGGCTTGAGTTGGAAGTAGAAAGGAGCACTTATGGGTTTACACCAGTGTGCCATGATGCTGATCCATCGACTAAGCTAAACTAAACTAAGTTATAACTCACCTTGCCCCCCCCCCTTCCCTTCCAGGGTCGATCCAGCCTAAATGGGTACAAAATAATGACTTGGGGAGTAAAGGTGGCCGGCGTGGTTGTTTTCACCGAGTTCTGACAGGTATATTCGAATATATATCCAGCATCGAAAGCCTAATGCTCCACAAGCGTAGACAGGGTCCTAAATGTCATCACAACACGGCGACACGACACAGCAGGCCCACCTGACTCATCCACATCGGCTACAACAATCGATGCAATTAAATCGTTTAGCTAGGCAACATGGTGCCCTAGTTAAGTATTTACCATCACTACAAATGATGATATCATTATTCTTAAGTTTGGATTCTGGGGTCCCATTATGGGAAAACAAGAAAAGACCCCATGCCTCCCCAAAAAGCATGTCGTAGGAGACGACTAATTGGGGGCATCCTTCAAAGTCAAAGTACATTTATTTGCCTAAGAGGCAAGGAACCCAGAATATGCATAAAAAAAGCCAGATGTGTGAAATGAATGTTTTCGCAACACTCAGGTTCTGAAACAAGACTAAAGTCCGGAGAACGTTCCAGAACGTTCAGCCAGAGTTTATAGCCGGTGAACGCGAAGAGGGAGAAGAAGAAGAAGAGGAGGAGGAGGAGGTAGAAGAAGAAGTTTAGACACAATTCAAATACTATCTGCCCTGGTTCTATTACACCGTAACACATTTAGTAGTAGTAACACACCTTGGCAAAACGTCTTTTCACATGTTTGCTCAATCGCTTATATTATTGTTGTTGTCGTGGGGGGGGGGGGGGGGGGGAGAAAAAATTAGACCACTTTCAACACTGTTGAAAACAGCTTTGGTTATAACTGTGGTCGTGTGGTTTGGATGAGGGTTCAACTTATCGTGTATATTTCTCTGTCTTCAGGGTGAAAAATGTTGTTGTACTTTTTATATATCATGTAGTGTTTTTGTCCAGGTGTATTATACCATGTCTTCTATCTCAAAGATCTCGACCTCATTCAGGCCTATGGAAGGTTGCAAGAAGCAGTGTTCTTTAATGTCCTATGTCTTATCGTTTTTTCCCCGATTTCTTATTAGTGTTAAAACGACATTATCAGCAGACTAAGAACATATCAGAAGTAAAGATATGAACACATATACAAGATTTTCGAACTTCTAAGCAGCAACAGATGTCGCATTAGCTGAAAACTGTAATTTTGCTACATCTTATTTAACAAACATACTGCTATCCACACATTTATTTGTGTTTCTTGTTTCCCTGTGTGGATTCCCTGGCCCCACTATGTGGAAAAACAAGAACCGACTCGCTGCCTTCTCTGTAAGTATGTCGTGGGAGTCGACTAACTGGTACTTCCTTCAAAATCGGAGTGCAAACGAATGTACACACAAAACTCAGGCCCTGGCAACAATCCAGAGTCTAAATGGACCACTAATCATGACTTTCCGCAGGAGCTCACAGCCGGCGAACACAGAAGAAGAAGTAGTTTAAAATTTTTTTTTTATTTAAATGAAATCTGGTCCGCGAAAGCATTTCTTCCCTATTTAGCTGGTCCAAGGGTTGTCATATTGGCATTTTTGATGCCAGATTCCACAAATTTGGCATATTTGAAATAAACTTGCATAATATAATGAACTGGCATATTTTGGCTTTTCTTATCAAAATGTCCTCACATTTTCTTCTTGGTTCCTCCGTTATAAGCACGCAGATTTACTAAAAGCAATGTAGTCAAACAGTTAACATTTTTATTTTAGTTTGACTTTGTTGTGATGTCCTCGTACGGACTAACGATGATTTTCGCGCCATTTCTTATTGTATTTGTTGTCTCCTAAACGGATCGTGACTTCGATAAACCAAAGCCTTCTGTAATGTATCTTAATTTACTAGAATAAATTTCGGGATATAAAACCAAAACCCACCGTGATACCAAGTGATTTAGACTGTTCAACTACTTGGAGACAGAAAATAGAGAGAATATAGACCTAGTTTTATCTGTGATAGATTGTATTACTTTTACCAATGGAAACGTCATCCAAAAAAAAAAATGGAAAGCATCTTATGGCATCGCAAGTATAATAGTACTGGAAGAAAACATACTCACGGCTCAAAAGATCTTCAGACAGATCAGAGAAACTGTGTCAGTGCACTGTTGCACCAAGAATTAGTAGCATTTCAAATCATGAAAAATGCGAAAAACACAGGATGAAAACTCCGTCAAAAAGCGAGTCACAGCTTATTACAACAATGTCTCCTAGGCAAAGTAATGATAACGTTAAAGTCAGCAGAGTTGCAACTTGCTGTAGGCATGACCTGCCATTGTGCAATACCCACAATTGATCATCTAAGTGAAATCATGAGAGTGCATGGTCGGGGGAGTACATTGAAGCACATACAGTTGCATAGAACTAAATGTTCATCTATATATATAAAAATCAATGTTTGTGTGTTTGTTTGGTCTCTATAGACTCGGAAACTACTGAACCGATTTAGCTGAAATTTTCAGGATATGTTTGTTGTGATACCGGATTTTGAACCGTCGTGGTTTGAAATTCAACCTGTCACTGTTAGAGATAGGTGACCACAATTTATGCCAAAATATACGCAACTAATATTTATAACTTTAGTGATTTCTAATTATAGCCACGTTAGTAATTGCGCATGCGCCGTATTTACCATTCGCCGGCGAGTTACGTGCAGCCAACGCCTTCTCTAATACTAATACATAGAGTAGGTCGTGGTACAGCAAACAAGATTATCTCTATATTTGCCACAATAACCATATTAAACACGATTTCTATTTTCTGTTTTTTTTTTCAAACAACCTTCGATGGGGGGAGGGGGGGGGGGGGGCAATCAAGGACTATCTCGACGTCAGCGCAGACATTGACTGCGTCATTAACTTCATTAGACAGGTGCGATTTCCATTGTCTTTCTTTTCTAAAAACCTTTGATGAGGGAGAGGGTACTAGGTGGATTTAGTTGTGGGGATGGGGGGTGGGGGGGGGGGATCAAAGATTATCTCAAATTACGCCACAGCAACGCGTGGCCGGGTACAGCTAGTCCCTAATAAAAAATTTTAGATCGCCTGAACTTAAGGATGACCTTATGAATTTTTGGAAAAAGAAATATGCCATCAATATAGATGAGTTGCAAAGACAACCCCATCTGAGAAAATTCTTAAAGATTTTACATCCAAAAAGGCCTACGCAATATCTTCCGCTTGTTCCAGTAAGGATGACAGTGACGAATTTAATCCAGGGCTTTAGATGTACAATGTTACACTTTATTTGGCATTTTCTGGCATAAATTTGAGTAATGGTTTGGAATGGTTTGGCATAAAATGAATTTTTTTTTTTATCTGGCAACACTGGCTGGTCCACATATGTAACAACACTGGTATAAAGCAGTGGTCCTCAATTCTTTTTAGATACGGCACACTAAAGTATGAGAAATTGTTTCGCGGCCTACCTAACGGCTAACTAAACACAGAAAACAACGAATGTCTATGGTAGATTATTTGTTAGGTGAACTGTCACAGCATTACACGATGTGGCGAACAGGGAGACGTGTCCCTGCAGCTGGCACCCGAAAATGCTGAGCATGTGCTCCAACACTGTCAACTACGTGCTGACACGGGACCACTATCGATAGCCCTGGCTGACAACAGAGAGGCAATCTGGCCTGCTCCAACCACAATGAAGACAACGCTGTATGGTACACGAGAAGACATGGACTGTGCGATAGCTTTCATAAAGGCTACAGGCCTCCTGATATAAATTTTTCTGACAGAAGGATCGAAGAAGACATAATTACAATTTTCGGCTGATAAGACAACTTCTGATTTCCATCACTGAGATTGCAATAGTGGAAGAGACAAACTACCTGCCATACCCCGTTACATATACGGTTCAATCAATTAATCAGGTGCCGTCTCCACAGGGAAGGTTGGCTGAATAGATCTCCAGCACGCTCTGTCTTTCTTCTTGATTGTACAGATTGCTGTTTGTCTATCTCTTGATGTTGTCCTCCCACTTGTATCGTTGCGTACCTTTTGCTATTTTGCCGTCGACTTTTCCTTCTAGTATGCTTTTTAACGCGTGTAAAGTCTTTTAATGTGGCCAAAGTGTTTCAATTCTCTCTCTCTCTCTCTCTCTCTCTCTCTCTCTCTCTCTCTCTCTCTCTCTCTCTCTCTCTCTCTCTCCCTCTTTCAGATCTTTTCTGGTAATTCTCACTTCAATAGTAGTCTCAATAATATTTGTATTGGACTGTTTTTGTTTCCATAAAATACGACCTATTCTTCTGCATATTCATATATCAAGATACTCAGTCCGATTTTCTGGTAGCTTATGCATAGTCCAAGTTTCTGCACCGTATAGCAGGACAGAAAATTTAACGATTCTAATTTTTAGTGTATTGCTTATATTTCTAGATGTCAGTAATTTGCGCCAATATCACTAACTCACTTAGCTAGTAATCATGTGTCATCCGCGTATCTCAGATTGTTTATTGGTCTTCCATTACATGCTTAGGCAGACACGTTTGGTGGCTCACAGGAGAAGACTGGTATCAAGGAAACATAGTAGGCTGCAACACGACCGGCTCTAGCTGACGGGCCGTGCTGGTGACGTTACCGGATCGGGCTAACAATGCGTTAACGCAGCGGTTTATAAACTTGGTACCGAGGCAACCTGGCGTGAATGTATGCCATGGATGCCGCGGCAATAATCAAGAAAAGTCGGCTAAAAATTGTGAAATTATTAAAGAAGGCATGTAGATACTTAAAAGTTAAACATTTAAGTTGTCTTCCCTCGCCACTGTCGAAAATAGTTTAGTTCTTGTTTGAGAACCGCTGCGTTAACGCATCGTTAGCCCGACCAGGTGACGTCAGCAGCACGGCCCATTAGCTGGAGCCGGTCGTGGCGGCAACCTAGCCTGTCGTTACTGTTTGTATTTATCACATATTAGGGAGGTGAAGGATTAGGAAAGGGGGTGGGGTTCTTGAACCCGAGGATTTAGGGCCGCTTGGGGAGTACGGTCGCCGTCACAGACTATAGTAAAGGACCCTTTTTCACGCCTTTAGGCGTATTGGGCATATAGGGCTAGACCTATATCAAGACACTTCGCACATTTTTTTGCCCCCGACAGAAAAAAAAAAAAAAAATGCCACCTTACAGAGGAATCGAAAATGACTAGGAAGGCCAATACAGAGTTTTCGAAACTTGAAATGTGTTGGTGGGAATTTTCATTGCAGCGTGTGTTTTTCAGTGGAGTCAAAGAAAGCATTGTGTCGTCTATGTGTTGACAACACCGATTCGGTTTTTAATGCCATTGTCGAGCGAGTAATTAAATTCAGCTTGCATCTGCATTATTCTGACAGCATTGCTTTAGTGTGTGCAATGATGTTTATGTCTTTTCGCAGTCAACGAAGCACAGTCCATTGGTAAAGTAGTTGACTTTAGCTGACAAATTTATTTCAAGATGAGGCAGCCAACCCTGAAACCTTTCTTACGACATGCTTGGTAGTGTGCAGTGTCACTATTAATACCATCATTTGCTTATCAATGACCTACTTGAGATGGGCCATGGGACTGACGGCGTCAGCTTGACGTGACGTCATCGCCCCGGGCTAACGATACGAACAAAAACAACTTTTAGTAAGGAAATCCATGACTTAGAAATATGGTCACCATACGGCCTGTTTTCACTCTGACAGTCACGTTTTTCTGGCACTCTTCCGAATACCGGTCCCAAATTATTCGCTGCGAAAAACATCCTTTTGAGAGCTTCAACAGATATCTAGTAAAAACATGTAGGCCATCATCATCAGTTTCCACTTTTGCCGTTATTGCTTGATGGATAGCAATTTTTAGACCCTAAGCTAAGCGACGTGGAGAGGAATAGTTTTCGATCCATTGAAGTGTCATGGGGAGGAATAGATTTTGATCCATTCTGTAAGCGACGTGGGGAGGAGTAGTTTTCGATCCATTAAAGCGGCGTGGGGAGGAGCAGGTTTACCGGTATTCGGAAGATTGCCATAGATCTACATTAGTAGACAGATCTACACTGCATAAGTGGATCCAGTAAAATCAAGGCAGGCAATCCAACTAGAGAGAAACATTTGAATATTAAATAGTTAGTATAGCCTAAACAGTTTATGCTTTATAGGCTTACATAATCTCGTTTTCTTAAAATGTATTAGATTCTAAAGTAGGTCATAGCTTACACCAACAGCCCCGGATAAAACGTGAGCGGCTCTGGTCACTGCGATCTTTTTATTCACAAACACAAGTAAATGTGCAGGGATTTAATTAATGAATGTCTCTGGTATTTGTTTACTGTGCATGTTTCTGCACACAGTAACGCTATGGGCAGATCCCCTACCCCTGACAAGGCTGGTGGATAGAAAAAGGGACGGGGGGAGGGTGGGGGGGGGGGGGGGTTAAACCGGAGCTGCACCAAGACAAATAAGCCAAAACATTTGGCTGACTCATTTAGTACCAAGTGACAGTTCTTTTCTTTTATTTCACCCATCTCAGGGGCATGAGATTTCGTAGAGTTTCCGGGAAATTCAAATATTATGGGAGGGGCGGGGGTAGGATGGGTGTTAGCCAGATTAACAAACAATGTCAAACATAATAAAAGCTTATAAAACATAGTGTCTTTCGTACAGCTTGAAGTACCCAACTATGGAATACGCTGTTATTTTTCATTTCTAACAAATAAAATGGCGCTCTAGGTTACATAAATTTATAGTGACCAAGCATAGGTTGAATAACAAATACAAAAAAAAGAATTACAAAATTCGACCAGACTTGAGTTAGTACCAGCTACAGATGTGGGAAGAAAAGGCGGCCAGAGTGATGCTAACCACATCACCTACCAACTGCCCATTGGTCTATAAAACATAGGTCTAGCCCAATACGTCTTAAGGTGTGGGAAAAGTTTCTTTACTTTTATAAATATTTGTTGGATTCTCTTTAGTATATAAAACACTGTTCCTAACCCTTTATCCACCTTTCCGTTGTATTATAAACTTTCTCTGTCCCAATATTTGCTTTAAAACCTTCTTTCTCCCCTTATTTTCCGTCGAAGTCGGAGTACATTTTTCCCAAAGGTAAGGAACCAACAGTATGCACATACAACTAAGGCAGAATTGTAATACGGATGTGCACGCAACACGCAGTTCTGGAACAAGACCCAGAGGTAGACGAATAACTAAAACTTTCCGCCGGAGTTTACAGACTGAAGAATAAGAAGATAATATTATTTCAACTACTTTAGACCCATACTTAACATTTAAAAGGTAAAGTTATAACTTCGTAATGTATAACAAGTAGCGTCCACCTAGACCTAAAAAAAGGTAATCAAATCGATTCAAAACTGGCGTGAAACGACAATTTATGCTTGTGGAATAATACGAGGCGATCAAAACACCTGTGAGTGAGCTTGAAGTGCTGTGGTGACAGTCTCACATTTTAAAACAAATCAATAAGCGCTAATTGCAGGGTAGCATTCACAAAGGCTACCGGCCTCCTAGTACAAGTTTTGTGACGAGAGAATTGAATAAGTTCAATAAGCTAACTCTAATAGTAAAAGCACTCAACAAAGTTTAACATTTGATCACGCTCAATTCACTTAAAAATGTAATTGCTTAAAAGCAACACATGTGAAGTAGTTTAATGTATAAACGATATTTTAATTACATACTTTACCTTAGTGATGGTGAACAACAGATCTTTAATTCCACCACACGAAAAGCACACAGGAGTTTAAACACAACACGCACGTCTACCAACCAAGTTATATGTTATACAGCTTGCTACCCCCTTGTTTTGTACGAAATTGATTCTAGCAGCGAGCATGTCACACATGGCCCAATCAGATTTCACGGACCAGCTGAGAAAGTGAGTCAGAACATTCACGATTTTCGCCACAAAGTTGGCTGGTCAGATCTGGTCAACCAGGCATGCCAAACTGGACGGAGGGCAGGGCTGCCAATAGGATTTTGTTGTTGTTGAAAAACCCAGCTAAGCATTACAAACCCCCAAGCAATACAAAGGCAAAGAAAAAAAAACCCCAGATAGTTAAAAAGCACATATTTTATAGTTACGAAACAAAACATTTACCCACTTTTATATTAGGATATATTTTTAAAAACCCAGACTTCTAAATTCTAACTCAATGCGTCAAATAAAAAAGCCAGATCTGGGGGTAAAAACCCATCATTGGCAGCCCTTGCTGGGGGTACCGCGAGGGCCGTATGGGTCATTCTTTTGTGTTGTCCTGAAGTCCACGTCGGCTTTTTGGCTAAGTCGATGCGAACGCTTCGTAATGCTGGGATGCCTGGTTCGATCCCAGCTGCGGGCCATGCGCCTTGCATTGGTTTCGACAGTGGTATCAAGAAAGATGACTGTCCAGAAAGCAATGGCAAACTACTGGACTTGAATTTGCCTAGAAAAACTACACAACAAACAGGGGCTGTTGGGGTTGGTTCTGCAACGTCCTGTAAAGGATACGCAACTAACCATGAGGGCCACACAAGACAACTAGACCTATTTGAAGCCATTTCATAAAAATTATAGCACAATGTTTTTCTTTGCGTGGGCTGCAGGTGTGCTTGCAAAGGGCCGCGAGTTTGACGTACCTGTGGGAACAAAAAATGTGATTTCTATTTATCTATCCATCCATCCATCCACCCACCTGAAGAGGGGTGAGCTGACTTTAAAAGTTAGCATGCACTGTTATTTCTTTAACCCCGTGGCCTTGATAATTTGAATTTGGTAGCGCTTTGAAAAGGCGCGTGTATCTGGCTTGATTGCGAAGTCAAGGCAGCCGTCAACCATTGATTTAAGAGATATGATTTAGATGATTCGTTGTCCACAGTGCTGCTGATAGGATTTTTGTAAAAAACCCATTTACCCACTTTAATATAAGAATTAAAAAAAAAATGTTTGCACCCAAGGCGTCAAATAAAAACCCAGGTCTGGGGGTAAAATTAGCAGCCTGGTTGTCCAGGTGAGGCGGCGATGGTCACTGTCACATCATACCAGCACGCCCTGGACTGAACAACGACAATTCAACATAATGGGACAAAGCCCAGAAACTCACAGAACACACGGCCCCAGTTAAAATTCGGACCGGCGGGAGGGCAAGAACGCCCCGGGTATAACACTGTCTAGCAGGGCTGTCGAAGTTGGTATTTTCGCACAAAATTGGTTCAGTTAGACTCTTGGCGAGCGAAACTGTGCTTTTGGTACCACGACCGATGTTTTTATACGTTATGATCTCAAGATTTTAAGTATATATATATATATATATATATATATATATATATATATATATATATATATATATATATATATACACACACACACGTATATATACATACACATGTGTGTGTGATGAGTGTGTTTGAAGAAATATTTCAAGTCTTTAAATTACGGATTACAAATTTTGTCATTTCGGGTGTGTTTTGGTACTAAAAACAAACAGGACACTATTCCCAAAACAAAATTTCGGAAGCCCTGCTGGCCCTTGAACTGAGTTTGTCGAGAATGGTCAATTTAGTCAGTTTATTTAGGTCAGATGTTGGCGTTTGTGACTCGGCGTTGTGAACGCGCTTCGTAATTCCGAGGTGCCGTGTTCGATCCCAATTGCAGGCGACTTGGCAGCAGAGTAAATAGGGTTCGTATTGACAGTCATGTTAAAAGCTGGCCGTCCAGTTCAATTTCAAAATACTTATTGTAAATTTGCTTAGAAAAACCACAACATTTTAATTAAAAAACAAATTTTCTGGAGTTGGTTCTGCCACGTCTTGTAAAGGGCCCTATATTAAAAAGGTGAGTTGCATTTCCTTGACAGGAGGTTGCAGAACCAACCCAAACAGCATGGTTTTTTAAGTCAAATTTATGTCCATTAGTTTGCCATTGCCCTCTGGACGGTCGGCTTTCTTGATACCACTGTGGAAACAAACGCAAGGCGCATTGCCCGCTGCAAGGATCGAACCCGGCATCCCGGGATTACAAAACGTTCGCATTGACTTAGCCACAGAGCCGACCCTGTAAAGGGTATGGAAGTAAGTTTTGTTCAGTTCAGATTAGTAGTCGCAGTTTGCACGTGATTTTGGTTCGTGCCTACAAGTTGTTCTATTGTTATTTTAGTTAATCTGATGAGGAGCGGCTGGCTCTCAAGCGGGAGACCTGAGTTTGAATCCTCCGTAAGACATGTCGGGGGCAAAATAATATTCTCATCTGCATAGTTGTGGCAACAGCACTAGCCATGCGTTCGTAAATCCGTAAAATAAAAGACCCCCCCCCCCTTTTTCCCCCCTTTTGCCAGCACCGCAAAAGTGGTATAATAAAGGTAGAAATAGGAAGTTTTTTTTTACAGTTAATCTGACTGCGTCATCCCCACTGGCTGGGTTGTTAACTGTTCTTACCAGTGGTAAAGCAAGGTCTGTTGGTAACCAATACAAAACATTTCCTGCTCCCCCCCCCCCCTACAATTTGCCATGATGACACTTGTGGGCGTAGGCCGCACATTTCTTTTCCTACGCCCCTGATTCTTAGGTTCTTGTGTAAATGTGTGTTTTCATCCTTTCTTGGGACCTCGGAAATTTCGTGGGGGAATTCCCGGTAAAGTCATAAATAATAAATACACGGCCAGCTCCAGATTTATATACTGGAGCTGGCCGTGAATAAATACCACTGTCGAAACCAAAGCAAGGCGCAAGGCCCGCAGCTGGGATCGAACCCGAAACCCTGGCATTACAAAGCGCGGTCGTAACGCCTTAAGCCACAGACGCCGACTGTAACGCCGAACAACAAGTAACACACGCTAAAAATGACGACACAATAAACGCTGAAAACAACCAACATATTCACACAGAAAGAAAATTAATTGCATAGTCGTTCACGCAACAACAACAACAACAAAAACGTTTGTGTGTGTGTGTGAGTGTGTGTGTGTGTGTGTGTGTGTGTGTGTGTGTGTGTGGAAAACAATTTGTTGATCCGGTGCACACACCTTTTTTCACACATTGTGTGAACACCGAACAAAGTCATGTGATAACACTCCTAGAATATGGGACTTTCCATGGAACTCCCCAGGATATCTCGGAACTCCAAAATAGGGTGAAATTAAAAAAAAAAAAACTGATTCTTACATCCCTGCTAAAGAGCTTAGTTATCCGTCTCGCCTGTCGCACCATTTTTTTTTTTTTTTTGCAGTTCAGGAACTCACGGGTTCTGTCGCCGATGTCGATAGTGGATTTAAATAACTTCACAGGAGAGAGCGAATAAAGGTTACACTCGTATAAGTTTGAAAGAGTTAACACGACCGCGTGCACTGTTTCTGTAAACTGAAACTGCCCAGTCACAAGCATGTCCTTACTTTTCGCGGAAACTTTAACAGCATCCCAGAAACCTTTTTTGTTCACGATTTGCAGGTTAGTTTAGGGCAAAGATCAGTATGGGGCAAAGCCGCAAAACACGCAGTCTAATGAGATTTTCCGGTTTTGTGTATGTGTGTGACCGGCTTTAGCTTGGCTGGCGTTAGCTAGACGGTATCACGTGGGTTGTCAAAATAACCTCACAGAATAGAGCGAATAAAGGTTAGGTATTATATTTCTAGGAACTTCTTCCCCTTGTGGAATGTACTTTCTCGTTATTTTGAAGCCCAACCCTGGTTCTTGTATGGGTAGCCCGGCCATAAATATGGCCTATTGGCTGAACGCGGGATCTGGTACCTCTCCACGGGTGATCCTCATCCACATGGTGGCACTTTGTGTCATCGGGTGGTTATCGCTTGTGTGATGTCCCAGTGGGGTAAAATGTACTACTACTACTACTGCTACGACTACTACTATTACAACTACTACTACGAATAAAGTTAACACTCGTACAAGTTTGAAAGAGTCAACACGACCAAGTGAGTGGACTGTTTCTGTAAACTGAAAGTGCTCAGTCACAAACATGTCCTTACTTTTCCCGGAAAATGTAACAGCATCCCAGAAAGCTTTTCTGTTTACGATTTAAAGGCTGTATCACGACCTACTCTAGCTGGTCGTGGCTACACTGACTACCTGGGTAGTCGCCGAAGTGTTGGCGGTTATACGCCTGCCTGCGGTTCGGAAAGTCGCGGGTTCGCGTCCTGACGGAGCCGGAGTTGGTTTTTTCTTCAAAAATGACCTTGACTCCCAGGTCGACCCAGCCTTGAGGGTGTACCAGGTGCAGTTCTGGGGAGTAAAGGCAGCCGGCGTGATGCTGACCACATCATTCATTAGGTGCCGACTGGTCTATAAAATATAGGTCTATTTATTTATTATAAATATGCCTAAAGGCATGACAAGGGAACCATTTACTTTTATTGACTAACTGGAGTGTGAAGCCAATATTTGCATGGTGGATTCTGGATAATCTTTGGATACGGCGCCTTTCTAGAGTTTCAGTGTCAAGAAGACGAAGCCTTCCTCAAAGAGTCTCTTAGTTTACATGAGTGGGCTGCGTGGTCCCGAGGCATGGTGTCAGCCTCGAGTACTAGAGGTTCCGGGTTCAATCTCTGGTAAGGGCTGGGATTTAATAACGTGGACTTGGACTTCTAATAATTTCCCCTGGTCTCTGGGTAATGAGATCGGACGCACTGCATTGTTGCGCACGTAAAAAAAAATCCCTTTGCAGTTGGAAATCGAGAAAATTAGCCTAACGGCGCTGCCCCGGCAAAATTTGGAGTTGAAAATCTACTCAAAGTATTTCAGGATCCTCGCCGGCGCTATAGAGCATGAGCACTGTGCTGAGCTTCTTCGGGCTCAGACTTGAGTTAGAAAAAGAACGGAGCACTTATAGGTTATACCCGTGTGCCATGAAGTTGATTATTTGCTCAAAACCACTTGGTTTACATACAAGAAATTGTAAAAAAAATAATGCTTTTAATTAACAAATAGAAAACTCTCTCTCTCTCTCTCTCTCTCTCTCTCTCTCTCTCTCTCTCTCTCTCTCTATATATATATATATATATATATATATATATATATATATATATATATATATATATATATATATATATATATATATATATATATATATATTTATTTATTGTGTAGGAAATCGAATAAACTAACATAATCTTTATGACTGACGTAACGACCCCTCTAGATTACGAAACCAGTGTGACGTAACGGGTCGTGGGTTCTCTGGATTTGGGTTTAAATGAATTTTATATGTCGAGTAGGTATTTTTCTTCCCAACATCCCCTCCACCAAGTTAACTCAACTAATATCCGAGCTATGTTGCTCTGACAAAGTTCTGGATATCCAAGAAAACAGCCATACTGGCTCGATAATTATTTTAATATTAGCTGCGCATTGTACCCATAAGAGAAGTAAAAGGGGTTTTAGATGTCTATATTATTATCTTAAATGAATTATTAGACAGGGCAGTTGACCCATTCCGTCGACCTTCGTTTGGTAAAGAATTATTATTATTTAATGAGCCCCCACCAAATGCTATTCTATCTTAACAGTTTAATTAAACATGTAAGAACAGACACACTTGGAATTATAAAAACTGATGCGGGCTAAGACCATATACTTGATTTATTAACATAGCAATCATTTTGGTTATTTATATTTTTAGTAAAAGTGATGGCATGGTGGTAATGAGATGCTTCAGCTAACTGAGCACCTAAGATTAGAGTTAAGTGATAATGGTTGTGCTAAGTTTACAGATATACATAATGATACGTAACTTATGGTATTTTAAAAAGTGGAACCTCTAAGAGCCCGTGTGTTGAGTCTCTTCTTAGCTGTTTTGTTACTGAGTGTAGTGGATCACACCAGTAGCGCGCTTACTGTTTTCACTTGTTTACGTAATGTGGAAAACAAAACGGGGAGGGGATGGGGAGTAATAGGAGCAGGCGTTAGAGCAATCATAATTGGGCGGGGTGGGGGGGGGGGGTGGATCTCGAGCAAGTTATTCAACTAAGTTTACTCCGTGGTCAACATTTTGAAAATGTCATAGGCTAGAGGCCCGAGTCCCAGCTAGAAAGATCATCAATACAACTGACTTCCGCGGGCCACTTGCTATGTCCCCCGCGGGCCGCGTAATTGAACAGACCTGCTATAGAGGCTTAATACTTGTTAATGTGCTATGTTGCGGGGATGTCAAGCTTAGTGACAGGCCAACTACACGCAGCATTTCACGAACTGTTGTCACCCGCCGGCGATATCGTGTGTTCTATATTAAAAGATGTGAGCGCTTTTAACAGTCCCAAAACATGCAGAACTGGTCCTAACCCCCCCCCCCCCCCTCCCATCCAATCCGACGTCCCACGAGAGAGTGCATCCTACATCCAGTTCTGCATGTTTCGGTTTAATAACAGCTATTTTTTCCACCAAAAAACAATGAACAAAAACAGTTCAGAAAAAAAGTAATGGATATATGAAAACATAAATATGTAATGTTTGTTAAAATAATGCCTCTGAATTGATTTCCAGTAATGTTAGCTCTGTTTCATTATGGAAGTTAGTTTTTGCAGTTTCCCTCCAGTTTAACGAGAACGTTAGATAGGCCACGAATGTCTACTGGTGTAATAATATGTAATTTTACATATGTGTGTGTGTATGCATGTGTGGGATGTATCTTTTTATTTTATTCATCCTCTGTGTCCCAATGCAAAAACATTTTAGTTTACAATTTTTCTCAGTGCGTTACCTACACGGTGCCAGAGCTTTGTTCTCACCTCACGATTTACTGGAATTTTGTTACTTTTTGGCTCTAAAGTCTGTATCAGTGATTCTTATACCATTAAATCCCTTCTGTTCTGTGCAGTCAGTAGCATGTCTTTTGCAGACCCTTTGCTTCCATACCAAGGTTTGTTGCGTATCCTTTGCAGACGTTGCAGAACCAACCCCAACAGCCCCTGGCTGTTGTGTTTGGTTTTTCTAGGCAAATTTACGTCCAGTAGTTTGCCATTGCTTTCTGGACGGTCTGCTTTCTTGATACCTCTGTCGAAGCTAACGCAAGGCACATGGCCCGCAGCTGGGATCGAACCCGGCATCCAGGAATTATGAAGCGTTCGCATCGATTTAGCCACAGAGATGACTGCTCCCATAACAACCTTCCAAAAAACTTGCTTGATCACAAGCAAGATGTCCCACGTCTGATACATCCATACTGGAGATCCTCCACCACATCTTGCACCCATCTTCTCTTTGGCCTTTCGCATCCTCTCTTCCCAGGCATTTAACTCTCCATTATTGTTTTCTCTAAACTTTTGTTTAGAAAGACCTTGCAGACTGCTTTATTTCGACGGGTAATTTTTATTTGTAACTGTTGAGTTATTCTTTGTTTCTGTTCAAACAGAAGTAGAGGACCACTTACACCGCCTTCATGCGTTAGTTAGTCGACAGATTATCCTCATTGCACATCGAACTACTCAGTCCATAAGTGCTCGGATCCCCTCCTCAGTAAATCCCGAAGCGTGTAGCGGCTAACGACTCCAGTTATGTGTTGGTTTATTATTATTCTTTGGCTATCCGAGTAGTGTTCTTGTTTGGCGACACCCCGTTTAACATGTTCTTGCAGTCTGACCATGGTTGCAGATTCACAGTTCTCAGTTTGTTCACTCAGACGTCCTAACTCTCTTAGCGCATTCAGTATATCAGCATGGTCCATGGCTTGTCCAGCTTTCACAGTAGCCTCACCTGCAAGCCTATCAGCTTGCTCGTTTCCTTGTAAACCCAAATATCCAGGCACCAAAATGAAACTAGTCCTTGTCAGCCGTGAATTCTGTAGATCCACCAACTACTGCCTTCGGACCTAGCCCATCATCGAGTCACTGAGAATGCATGCTCCAGCGAAAATCTGTGTCTCTAGCCATGTTACTGCTTTAGTCACAGCCATGACCTTCATGTGAATTTGATATTTTATGGACTGCTTGACTGGTGATGTGGTCAATATCACGGCAGCCGCCTTTACTTCCCATGACTATAGTACGTATTTAAGACTGGGTCGACCTGAGAACCAAGGTCGCTTTTGAAAAAAGTCTGGCTCCTTCAGGACCTGAACCCATGATCTTCAGATCTGAAAGTGAGCATCTAGCCATTAAACCACAGCAGATCCCTCAAACAGAAGTACTGACTAGATATTAGAGGTAGTATTCAAAGTCTGTTAACTCTGACCTATTACACTTCTTTCTACTCCTATTGCCTTTCATATTGTTATTCTATTATCTTTACGTTTTTTATCTTTTTGAGCACTGTTGCTTAAAAAAGCGCATGACTCCACATCTTGAGTAGGCTTTCCCCGAGGAAGACTGGGCTATACTAACATCAAAAACGTATCTGGCAAGACATGATTTTCTGGAATGTATAAGTTAACTTGGGCAGTCATAGTAGTTCCTGCATATAAGTTCTGGATTTAAATATCTAGAACCACTTCTTTTTTTGGGTAAATATCTGCTTATAAAGCTGGGCGTCGCAGTTCATCAGACTATCGGCAGCCGAGCCAGGGAGCACTCAGTCATTTGATATGCTGTGATGCTATGCAGTCTCAAGGTGTCACTGACCCCTTCAATGCATATTCTTCTTGGTCTTCCCCTGCCTCTTGGTATTTTGATTTTCAGGTTGTACGCTCTTGATGCTGGCATCGTTGGTTTCATTCTCTAAGATGACCAAACCATTTCATTCTTTGTTTCTCAATAAATTTGACAATGGGTGTTGTTTCAACAGTTCTTGTGATCATGTTTTTCACTTGATTTCTTCTAATGTTATTCACAGCTATTCACAAACATATCTCACAGGTAGTTAGTTTTCTTTGATTTCTTTTGTCAATGCCCAAGTCTGACATTGGTAACCTAGAGTCGGTATAAATATATTTGTATCTAGAACCACTATCATACAAAAAAATATTACTTTTAGTCCTGTACAGTTTTGCAGTGGATATCCACACAGACAATCATAAGTCTTTTAGTTTTAAAGATGACATATGGTTTATTTGGAAGGCCATATTTCCACAAAAGACTCAGCAAATTTGAAATCATTTGTCACTTCGGATTCAAAGAGTTTACTATCTATTTAGTTTCAAAGAGTTAATCTATTATCTATTCGGTTTGAAAGAGTTAATCTGCTATCTATTCAGTCTGAGACATTACAAAAATACAATATAACTAACATAAGCTATTGCAACTAGCAAAAGAAGAAACTACCTATAACTCCTCTCTGTGATGCTTCACAGCATAAGCAATAGGTAAAAGAAAGAAAAAAATGCCACAACACCCATTGGGAAACAGAATTGACAGTGGAATGAAGTGATCTGATGACTACAACAGCAGTCCTCAAAACAGAATAACCGGATGATGATGATCATTATGATGATGTAGATAGCTACTAGAGTGCATTCTGAAAACTACATATTGAAATACGTTATTCTACTTCTTCTCCTCTTCCACGATTTACCTCAACGGGGTGTTGGGAGGAGATGTAAGGATTGTTTGTGCGCCTTTTTCAGTGCATTGTACAAGTTAGTGTTCATTTCTGTTAGGTTGCTCCTGATGATGTGGCTCCAGACTTGCGTGGTTTTCCCCTTGCTCTGTGTTCACTATATTTCAAATACGCTAAACTCTTCTTATAATAAAAAAAAAAAAAAAAAGTAGGAAAACAAACAAAAAGAAAGGCAAATGAAAATTTTGAGCAGTTTTTTTAATTAGAAAAATATGGGACGCTTTCAACCATTCTTTTAAGTCACCAGATAATTGACTCACACATAATGATAACTAACAATGAAAATTAGTTCCAGAATAATATTCATTAGCCAAAATCTTTGTTTGCCATAATATGATTTCCCCTACGTTTTCTACTACTTGAAAGTTCGCATTATTTTTCACAAGCACATCCACTAAACATTTATTAGCTGAATTCAAATTAATTAGTGGAAAGGTGGAGACAAGCATGCTCCATGCAGAATGGCAAGGATCGCTTCAGAGGTCCAGGGTAGCTAGTGTCCTTTGGATATTTTCTTGAGCCAATGCTGGTGCATTGGGAAATGATCTGGCAGATAGACTGGCCGATTCTGCACCATTTGTTGGTGAATTGATGCATGACAAGCTAGATGTTGTGAGAGCCCTTTGGGAGCAAGTGAACAGTGCGGAGGCACAAATAGATCATTATGGTCTGAGGAGAATGGTACTGCAAGGTGATGCCAGGCGATCTGGTCGATGCTAACAACTTAAAAGAAAGACGAGACGGATATACAATCAGACAGTTAGGGGGCCATTGAAATCACAACTCTTCGCTTGCTTCTGAAGATGGAGACAGAACACCTATGAGTGTGTCTTGAGTGATGTGATGATGATTCTTAAACTTAATTCAACATTCAAAATAATTAGCCAAGGAAAAACAGCAACAAATGTCGTTGCTAGCCAAACAATCATCTGGGTCACTCATTAGCCAAGGTATCGCTGTATGGCATAGCCTCATAAGAAACAAAGAACTGTAAAATTAAACATACCGTTATCATCATTGTCCTCTTGTGCCATTATATGTCTTGCAGGGCTCAGTCTACTCCATCATTTCTTTTATCATGTGCAATTTCTTCAATATCATTGGTGGAATCCAGCCCAGCACCTCTGGTCTTTCTCATCAGTGTTTATTTAAGTGTTTTTGTGTGTGGACAATCTCACTTCCTCAGTTCCTTTATGTCCCATTTTAATGCCATTTTTGTTCCTTGCACGTTGTAATAAGCAGATAAGTAAAGCTAGTGTGGGAGTGGCTCCTTAACACCACTGAAAATGTAACTGCAAAATCAAATCAAACCAAACATATAACAGCAAAATCAAACCAAACACACAACTGCATAATCAAATTGAACAGGTAACTGCAAAATCAAACAGGTAACTGCAAAATCGAATTTAACAGGTAACTGCAAAATCAAATTAAACAGGTAACTGCACAATCAAACCAAACACATAACTGCAAAATCAAATTTAAAAAGTAACTGCAAAATCAAACCAAACACCTAACTGCAAAATCAAATTAAACAGATAACAGCAAAATCAAATTAAACAGGTAACTGCAAAATCGAATTAAACAGGTAACTGCAAAATCAAACCGTTATGAAAAAGCCTACGAAGAGTTTGGCAATAGTTGAATGAGGGCCTAAACCCTATTGGTAATTTAAAGTCCAGAACAGGTAACAAACTGACATTAAAGTCGAAATGAACATCAGTCCAAGTGAATATGAAAACATTTTTATGCATGAAACATTTCATTTATAATCAGGCATAAGAAGTCAGTGAAGATATTGGCATTTCTTTGAGAGTAAACATTAACAATTAAATAATTTGGGTCCTTTTTTTCAAATCTGTAAGAAGAACAGTACCATGAAAACGAAATCAGTCATATGTTAAAGCTATTTTCATTGTGAAATCTTTCATACTATGTATTGTTGAACATACTTGAACTCTTTCTGTCCCTGACACTTTAATCCTGAATCCAAATTATTACTTTAGCCCTGTCTGCTTTGACGGTTGTTACTTTACCCACTATATGAAATGTGATACTTTTTCAATAATATTCCAGATAATGTTTAATTTTTACTTATGATACAAAAAAAAAATATGGTAACAAAAAAGGTCTGCCTGGGACAGAGTTACACATACTTTACAACTATACCAAATAAATTTTGTTTTCCATTTGCAAAGATCTTAGATAAGTAATTAATAAATCAGCAGGCGCATCCATAAATGAGTAATGGCTTTTTGGTCGTTGTATGAAATCCTGTGACTGGTCCATCAACATCCATATCTACAGCACTACATAAGAGGGGGAAAAAAACAGAGAACAGTCACTTCAATGTCTTGATGGATGTTAGTTAATACAATAAAATGCATGTATGTCAACATAATTTACAATAGCCAAATGAATACTGATCACACATGATAAAATTAAAAGAATATACTAGTGGAGCAAATGGTTAAATGGTTAAGAACGCGGGGCTCTCATGTGGGAAACTCAGCTTCAAATCATCTGTAAGGGTACAGGTTTTTTCCTGCCGAGTGCAATAATAAAATCTTAACTGACACAGTCGATGGTGAATGCACTAATCATGCCGCCATAAATTCACAGGCAGACTGTTTTTTTTTTTTTTTGCTTTGCAGGCAGAGAACTCTTTGAAGGCAATCACCTTTTTATGACAAGCTTTTTAGTGATAGGAATATATTTACTGAAATTTCTGAAAATATGGGTAGAGGACATAGTGCATAAATATTACTAAACAATAGCAGGTGACTACAAGGCTTTAGCAGATGAGAAAAAGACAACAGGTAGGAACAAGACATTAGCAGGTGAGAACAAGACATTAGCAGGTGAGAACAAGACACTAGCAGGTGAGAACAAGACATTAGCAGGTGACTACAAGGCTTTAGCAGATGAAAACAAGACATTAGCAGATGAGAACAAGACATTAGAGAGTGAGAACAAAACATTAGCAGGTAAGAACAAGACGTTAGCAGGTGAGAACAAGACATTAGCAGGTGAGAACAAGACATTAGCAGGTAATAACAAGACATTAGCAGGTGAGAACAAGGCTTTAGCAGATTAGAACAAGACAGCAGGTGAGAACAACACATTAGCAGATGAGAACAAAACATTAGCAGATGAGAATAAATGTTAGCAGACGAGAACAAGACATTAGCAGGTGAGAAAAAGACATTAGCAGGTGAAAAACAAGGCAGATAAGAACAAGACAGCAGGTGAAAACAAGATATTAGCAGGTGAGAACTAGACATTAGCAGATGAGAACAAGACATTAGCAGAAGAAAATAAGACTTTAGCAGCTGAAAATAAGATGTCATAAAGTGAGCATAAGATGTTAGCAGATGAGAACAAGACATTAGCAGATGAGAATCAGACATTAGCAGGTGAGAACAAGATGTTAGCAGATCAACACAAAATTTAGCAGGCCAGAACAAGACTTAAGCAGATGAGAATAAGATTTTAGCAGATCAGTTGAAGATTTAGCAGACATGAATTAGACTTTGGCAATGAGAACAAAATTAGCAGATGATGAAAAGATTTTAGCAGATGAGATCAAGACTTTAATAACAGATGAGGACTAGGCGTTAGCAGATGAGAAAAAAAGCTTTAATGACATATGAGAACTAGGCTATAGCATGTGCAAGACTTCAATAACAGATGAGGACTAGGCATTAGAAGATGAGAACAAGACTTTAATAATAGACGAGGACTAGGCATTAGAAGATGAGAACAAGACTTTAATAATAGATGAGGACTAGGCATTAGAAGATGAGAACAAGACTTTAATAATAGATGAGGACTAGGTGTTAGCAGATGAGAACAAGACTTCAAAAACAGACGAGGACTAGGCTTTAGTAGGTGAGAACAAGTCTTCAATAAAAGATATCAACAAGGCTTTAATAATATATGAGGACCAGGTGTTAGCAGATGAGAACAAGACCTTAATAACAGATGAGAATAAGACCTTAATAACAACTGAAAGATGCAATTATTAAACATTGAAAGTTACCAAAATAATCCAAACTATTATCCAAGGAAAGAATAAGATGGAAATGAAGCAGTGGAGGCAGTGATTGACACCTCTTCGCCTGTAAATCAGAAAGAAGTGAAATAATATTAATACAAAGACAGCATGTTAAATTCCAATTATAATAATTAATCAATCTAATTTCAACATTCTCATTAGGAAGTATGCTGCAAAGTCAACAACTACTGGTGTTTGCTTTTCTGTTTCACCACTTTGGAAGACAGGGCTCTGGTTCCGGTTCTCCTGCCAGCCTGACATTTAATACTAAGGTCGTAGATTGTCATAACAACATTCTATTTAATACTTTTATACAATTCCACTGATGTTATTTATCTATGTTGTTCATAGTTTATTTCGATCACTATTTTTTAAAATTTGCCCTCTACAGTAAATCTTTGGTTAATTATCTAAAATTTAATTTAAAAAAAAATTAAGTTTGGGTTATAAATAGCCACCATTTAATATAAAGCCGGCTGGCTGGTTGGTAAAACCAATGGGAGAACACCATAATCACAAAAAACTCAGAAAGGTATAGCAAGCCAGTTGAAACCAAAGAATTTTTGGTGAGTTGGCTGGGGCTGAACTAGTTCACAGAAAAGCCATAAATTACATACAATTATGAAAAATTTACCAGTAGTTATATAATATTGTAATGCTGAAAGAAGCAGAAACATGGGTAATATATAAAACAATTACTAATAAAGTACAAACATTCATACAAACAAATGGTGTCTGTGTAGAATAGATGCAAGTAAATGGCTAACAGTGTAACAACTACTGCATTGTGATGAAATATTTTAAGAATGAAAATTTTAAAAATAATTTTTTAAGTCTCTCATTTAACGTGTCTGCCTAAACCCCCCCCACCCCCTCTCCCACCCCTTCCCCCCACTAATAAAACCCTCCTCGGCGAAAGTGGAAAGTCATCATCTGATAAAATTTTGTAATGAACTTGTTTGCATCCGTGCCCACCAGAACGATGGAAAAAAAATTAATTTTGAATGAAAGAAAATGTGCTATGTAACAGCTACCACATCACCCCTCCAGTCCATCACTTTTTGCCCCCGCCATACCACCACCACCTTCAGAAAAAAAAACAAAAAAAAGTCACTTGTCTGTGCAGTCGGGGTGCAGAGGGGGTTTGCCTGCATGAGTCCCACGGACGTTTTTTGTGTTTAGCTCCCAAAAAAGAAAAAAAAACCCCCAGTAAAAGTCCGCCCAACTCACAAAAAGCGGAAATAAAAAAAATACCCTTCCTTCCCCCCTCCCAAAAACGGTTAAAACCTTGGGTCCCTGTCCACCCAAAATAAACTGGACTGTAAAATCTTAGTTAAAAGCTTCTGCATCTACGATATTTTTTCTGAGTAAGCGCGCGGGAAAATAAATGGGGCTTACTGAATTCGGGTGTCTTTTGGGGAAAATGCAGATTCGCGGCTAATGTAAATCACAACAAATGTCAAAACCCTCTTGAGGAAAAAGGAAATTTCACCAGTGGGTAAATTTAAAACCCGGCCCACTGAAAGGGGGGAAACGTACAAAAATACTACCTGAACTAAAAGATTGGGCCCATATCGCACCTTTGTAAAACCCCAAACACAACGTTTCCCACCCCCTCCCCAAAGGCGAACGAAAATTCCCGTGAATGACCAAATCTCTAGTAATGTTAAAAAAAATTTTCTCTCGTTAAAGTGTTTGGCCAGCCCCCCCCCCCCCCCCCCCCCAATCATGACATCCCCTACAATATAAATCACGCCTGACAAAAATGTTTTGGGGTTAAAAATTTAGCT